>WBMZ01007762.1:0-146112 GCA_013400975.1 Atrichornis clamosus
TCACTGCCGTCCCTGCGGGTCACAGGGTAGGGAGGTGCCGCGGTCCCACCCCCCGTGTGCTGCGAGGGGCTGGGGCGGAGAGCGCAGCGCAGCCCCGGGGAGAGAGGGCCCCTGTCCCACTCACTCCAGCCCCGGGCTCTGCGGGCAGTGGAAATGGGCCTGTGGGGGCTAATTGCTGTAATTGGACTAATCGTTGTAAAGGCCTCCACCTCGTGGCTGTGCTGTGCAACGGGCCGCCTTCGAGCTGGGAGCACCACGCGTGGCCTGGAATTTGACTTACGAGTCAAGCTGGACGCTTTGCACGTTTTTCTTACTTCCCTAAAGAGCCTTTTGGGAATCTTAAAACCATGTGAGAGGAATGTGAGAGGTGGTGTTATAGCAGTGGAGTCCTGGGCTATCCTTTGACCCGATCATAGAGCACAGAATATCCCGAGTTGGAAGGGACCCACAGGGATCACCCAGTCCAACCCCTGTCCCTGCACAGATACCCCAACAATTCCACCCTGTGCATCCCTGGCAGCGTTGTCCAAATGCTCCTGGAGCTCTGGCAGCCTTGGGGCTGTGCCCATTCCCTGGGTCCTGTCCCTGTCACAGGGAACAGAGATTGGAGCTGCCCCTGTGCTGCCCCTCTGGAGGAACTGCAGCCCCCAGGGAGGTCTGAGCTCAGTCTTCACTGCTCCAGCTGAACAAACCAAGTGCCCTCTGCCGCTCCAGGCCCTTCCAGACCCTCCACTATCTTACTTTCCCTCCTTTGGATGTTTCTAAAGGAAGGTGAAAAGAAGAAGAGAACTTTCTTGCATTCCTTTGCATATTGTGCACACTTTACTTAACCTTTAGCAGACCTTAAGCAGACTCTAGGCACCAGCCTGGGCTGGCCGTGCCCATGTGCTGTGTGATTCTGTGTCTGTATCCCATGATCTGCACTGCCTAAGTGCAGATCAGGACTGGATCGGGCTGTGGAAAAGGCAGGTTTCTTGCAGGGCAAGGAGAAAAGCAGCGGAGGTCTGCAGGGAGATGCCTCAGATGGCAGGAGAGAGCTCAGTTTTAGGCTGGTTTTGTACATGGCTGTTGACTGAGAGGTGACACTGGAAACTGCTTGTAGAAACCTTTTGACTAGATATGGTTGACCTAGTTTAGAAGTTTTAGAATATAATAGAATGTTTCAGTTGGAAGGGACCACAACAATCACCTGTTCAACTGCCTGAGCACTTCAGGGCTAAGCAGAAGCTACAGGGAATGTTGTTAAGGGAATTGACCACATGTCTCTTGAACACTAACAGGCCTGGAGCATCCACCAGCTCTCTGGAAAGCCTCTTCCAGTGTCTGATGACCCACTCAGTACAGAAATGCTTCCTTATGTCCAGTGTGAACTGCCCCTGGCACAGCTTTGAACCATTCCCACCCATCCTGACCCTGGATCCTGGCGAGAAGAGCTCAGCACCTCCCTTTGCATGGCCTCTCCTCAGGAAGCTGCAGAGTCCTGAGGTCACTCCTCAACCTCCTTTTCTCCAAACTAAACAAACCCAGAGCCCTCAGCTGCCTCTCCTAGGACCTGCCTTCAGCTGTCACCCACCTCTGGACACATCCAAGGACCTTCCCATCCTTCCCCAGTGTTGGGGCCAGCCCTGCACACGGGTCTCCAGGTGAGCCCATGCTGAGCCCTGCAGAACCGTCTCCTCTCTGGATCAGGGGCCCATGCCGTGTGTGATCCCCCCGGGATGGGATTTGCCCTCTGCTCTTCTCCCCAGTGCTTCTGTGAGATTATGGCCACCTCATGTGACAGAGAGAGCACCCTGAGGCAGAGGAAGCTTGAATCCCTGCTTCTTCTGCCAGCCCTGCTCAGCCTGACCTCCTGAGGCAGCGGTGCTGTGTCCCAAATGTGCTCCTTCCCAGAGGGACAAACACAACAGTGCTGCAAGCAGAACTTGTTCTTTATTCTCACCTCCTCCATCTCTGTCCCCTGTCCCCAAGGAAATATGAGCAGAGTCTCCAGGACTGTACACAGCTGTGGTTTAACCAGTGCTGTTTGATCCTGAAGGTATTCCACAGAGATTAGAGATCTCCATCTGATCAGGAGAGCTGGGGTTCTGCTGAGGTTTGTACTAATCCTCACTCCCCACTTAATAAGGTCTTTGAATATATTCTGAAAAGAGAGTTTTGCTTAAAAAGTAAAAAAAAAGTTGATCTTTGGAAGTCCCAAGCTACCCTGATCATATGAATATTCTCCACTTGTATGCCTTTTCTTGTTCTCTAAAAGAAAAACCACAAGTTTCATCAAGGCTCTAAGTGGATTTAACTAGATCAAACCCAAACAGATCCTCTTGCTTTGCCAGGTGAATTTTAAAAGAATGTGTCAAATCTAAGTTCTATAATTTTTTAATATTAATTGAAAATAAACAGTGGGTCACTTCTTGATTTTATCTGTCTAAATCTTCAGCAGGTCATAGAGTTTGTTTCAATATTACCTTTCTGCCAAATCCAGTGAGAACGCAAACAGCTTAGATATTGAACTGATTTTCATTTTTGTACAGATAACTCATTTTTCTTCCCAAATTCTTCATCAATTCTCTGGCAAAATTACCCTAGTCTGCAGACAGTCGAACCCCATTGTCAACCCACTGTTCCCATTTCAAAGCTCAAAGGAGAAGAACTCCCAGCTGTTTAATAAGCGAGCTGTGCCTTTGCGTTTATGCACACGCTGCTTTGTTCTGGACCACGAGCTCCAGGAAATGTCTCTGCCTGAGATGGCAAATCTAATCTCTGCCTTTGTCTCCATGGCCTGGCACCAGGAGAGAAGCTTTCATCGAAAGCAGAGCTGTAACTGTGCTATGTGAGCAATATTTGGTGCAGCAGCTTCTGCTTGATTAATGAAAATGAATAATTTAGAGAGTTATTAGTCGTTACAGCTGGGTCACTTCCACATTGGAATATTGGGTAACAAGCAATTCTGAGCCCAAAAGGGAAACCAAGGGATGTTGGATGGGGCCATGAGCAAAGTGATCCATTAAGTGGCATCCCTGCCCATGGCAGGGGTGGAATGAGATGATCTTTAAGGTCCCTTCCAACTCAAACTGTTCTGGGATTCTATGAAATAACACAACTGCTTCTGAAGAGGGGAATTGTTTTACCCGAGAGCTCCATACATCCAAACTCCACCCAATATACAGAGAAACCAACTCTAAGCACCAAACCAAAAGTCTGAGTGGTACCAGTGCAGTTTCTATCTGATGCCTTGCCCTGAAAGCAAAATCTTACTGCCTGGCTGTTTCTGAAAGCTGTTTTGTTAGTTAAATAGTTAAAAATCACACAATTCCAGAGTGATTTGGGTTGGAAAGGACATTAAAGATTATCTCATTCCACTCCCTGCCATGGGCAGGGACACCTTCCACTATCCCAGGTTGTCCCAAGCCCCGTCCAACCTGGCCTTGGACACTTCCAGGGATCCAGGGGCAGCCACAGCTTCTCTGGGCACCCTGTGCCAGGGCCTCACCTCCCTCACAGGGAGGAATTCCTTCCCAATACCCGATCTAAACCCACTCTCAGCTTAAAGTCATTCTCCCTTGTCCTGTCACTTCATACCCCTGTACAAAGTCTCTCCCCAGCTTTTCTGTAGGACCCTTCTGCAGAACAACCTTGGCATCAGTGAAATAAAAATCCTATGTTTACAATCAGTTACTGAAATTTTAGAATATTTTCTTTTGCAAGAGATTGTAAACTTTCTGCTTCCGGATGTTTCTTTTTTTTAATTGAAGGCACTCAAGAACGGTCCTTTGATGAGGCCATCTACAGTAGAGCTTCTAAAATGTATTTGAGACATTGCCTGCTAGTACTTCTTGATCTGCAAAAAGATCCATCCCCTGCTCCTTGGGTTACTGAGCCTGAGCTGGAAAAGTCACACTTTGAGCATTATGGAATGGCACCACCAGAAAAGATTAGTTGGATGCTGAATATTGCAGTTCAGCTGTGCGTTCTCTCTGTTTATTCTGGTCTTGAGTGGATTTAGAAATACTTTATAAAGAACAAAAACCCAACAATAAAAACTCTGTAACTAAAAGAAACGGTAACTAAATGACTGTATTAGGCATCCCAAGAAAGCTGCAGAGATGCTTTGATCACAAGAACATTCCCAAACCCTGCAATACTGCCACTGGTGTTATTATGCAAGAATAAATCTTATCTTGGCATTCAAGAGGTGTAACAGAAAAAATCTGCTGCATTACCTTCCTGTGAATGACTTTATTGTACATGCAGAAGTTTATATTTTAATTTAAGTGTGAAGGTCTTAAAAATTGTTACAGCAGCTGAGGAAGGCTGGACAAAGAGAATCTGTGTTTTTATAGACACTGGAGATGCCCTGTGGCTGACAGACATGGAAAGGGCACTTCCCTCACCTTCTGCTCATCTTCAAGCCATGGAAAGGAGAGGCCTCTCTATAAATTTTACTGACTGGATTCTAAAACTCATGAAAATGAGTTTATTACTGTTATGTTTATTAGTGGGCACAGACAGGTTAGAAAGGAGTCATGCAGACCCATGGACTTCAGCAGCAGTCCTGCTAGTCTAGGCTCTACATTTTTGGAATTCTATGTGCCAATATACAAGGCACCCTAATCAGTGGATTCAGAAAACCTCCTAATGGAAATGAAGTACACAAACAGGAGAAATGGGAAAGTTGATCAGGCTGCCTGTCTGGATTGTGGCCTACTGTACTGAGGGAGCATCTTATTCTGGGTCCAAACACATTGCCTGGATAAACAGGAATGGTCTGATCCAGAGATGGCTGGAAGTGAAGGAGCCCATTCACCTCAGTGAGCTGCAGTTCAGGCCAGGAATGTGTTATTGTTTATATTTAACTGGAATCAACTTTATTTCTGACACCTTTCTGCATAACAGACAACCTTTTGCCTTTAGACTCTTAGACCCAGGAGGCTGAAGGCAAGGGGGAAATCTACCCAAGAATGGAGCATTGCAATAGGAATTTGTGTTTTCAAGCATGGTTGTGCTCATTCCTTACAGAACCTTTCCCCGTGTCTAGACCAGCAGCTGCTGCTGCAGGAACAGTGAATTCTCCCAGCTCAGCTTATGTCAGTTGCTCGGGATGTAACCTCACCAAGCTCTGCTGGGGTTCCTAAGGAAGGGCTTTCCATGGACTTAGAGGCAGTCAGCAAGGCTGCAGCTCCGTCCCTTGGAGCAGACACAAACCTCAGGCACTGACCAAAGCATCGCTCGATGCTCCGCTGTGCTGGAGTGGAATGGGCTTGCCTGTCTCACATGCTGCTGTGGTTTGGCTCCAAACCAAGTTTCTCTCTCGCAAGTCAGGCTTTATAAGAGAAGTTCAGCCTGTGACAGGGCACTGGAAAAGCTCACTTTAGACTGAGGTCTTAAAGGAGTGACAGGAAGCACCTCTGTGCTCGGACCGTGGCCAGGGGATTCAGTGACCACGGGAGAATCACCCCTGCCACTTAAAACTGGCTTTAGCCCCACACTGCTGCTGCATCAGCCTCCTGAGGTCCATTTAGGACCTCATATGACACCCACTGGAGCAGCAGACAAGCTGGTTGGCTTTGGTGTGTGCTATAAGGTAAAGCTGAACAGCCTGCAAGGGCTGTGCAGAGCAGCTGCAGCCATAACTGTGGGCATTTATACAATTAGATTTTCTTGAGTCTCAGAAAATGAGCTTGAAATCCTGGCAGCATAATGCTGCCAGGGAGACCTGTGGCTCCTGGTCTCCAGTTTTTATAGCTGCAGCCTGGGTGATGCCATCAGCACCTCACCCAGCCCCATCTCAGAGCCCTGCAGGGTGCTGGCTTCTCTATCTGTGACCAAAGAGCCACCGCGATCGGGGCCCTGTCCATCCACCTGTGCTGAGTCAGGAGCCTGGCCACAAGTTGTGCCAGGGGATGCTCAGATTGGACATTAGGAAAAATTCCTTCACTTAAAGGGTGGTGAAGCACTGGAAGAGGCTGCCCAGGGCAGTGCTGGAGTCCCCATCCCTGCAGGTGTTCAGAAACGGAGCAGACGTGGCACTTTGTGATATGGCTTATTGGGCGTGGTGGGATTTGGTCGAAGGTTGGCCTTGATGGTCTTGGAGGTCTTTTCCAATTTTCCTCATTGTGTGACTATTTCCATGTCTGATGCAGAGCTCCTGGTTCTGGTAGTTCCTACTTTGGGCACCATTTGGCTCCCTGCACTGCACTTTGCAAAACCAGTGCAGAGAAGGGTACGGACCATCTTGTCTGGGGCAGTGAGGGCCCTTGGAAACACCTGAGTTCTTTTGGTTGAAAACCAACAAAATTACCCCAGAGCAGATGTTTTATCTGGGAAATTTCAAACCAGACCATGAGTCTAGCTAAACAACAAGGCCCTGAAAGCAGGGTGGTAATGGAAACTGCCAGGTAACCTGATCCCAAATGATGACTTAGCCGTGTCTGTCTGTCATGTGTGTGTGCATTAACAACTATGTTTTGTAAGGGGAAACTTTTTAATCACCCTTCCCTATGAAAGGCTTTTTATTCTTATTATGAATAAAACCTCAAGTCCACTCTTATTTAATAATTCCTTTAATCCTAAAAATTGCAATGCCTGACAGAAGGCTCACATTTCACAGTAGAAGGAGAGACATACTATAATGAAAAAAATGATAGGCAAAACATTCCAAGTTTTAAGCACATCTCTGTTAAGCCAAGAAGAGTGTGACTGTGGAGAATATAGTCCATGTTTGTCGTAAAACCAGCTCTACACTATCTAGAGGTCTTGGAAAGTTATCCTTGGTAACTACTGGGGAGGTGCTCACTTACAGTTTGGCAGCGTTTTAAAGGATGCTTCTGTCTTTATGGGCTTAAATGTAAAAACTGAAACTGCAGACTTAAAGAAAAAATCACTCAAAAATTATGAGCTCATAAATTGGGTGGACTTGGTTTCTTCAAATTCCGGGAAAACACACCTCACATGCCTGAAGATATTTAGTGCTCTGTGGCTGAAAAAATTCAAAGCAGGATATTTAATAATGTGAGAAATATTTAAATTAGCCAAGTTTACACACATACAAAAGTATAATATTGAGATTGGAACTGTGAGCTAAGGCTTTCATGGGGATGAGGATATGTGGGGAGAGCAGTGCCAAGTAGTTTTCATCAGGGGCTTAGCCTGTACAGACAGGTGCCTGGAATCTGGACTTATGTTTGGTTTAAATACTTTTCTGACAGGCTTAAAAGGAGCAAAGCTACAATTCTGGAGAATATTTATTTTCTCCTTTGCTATGCAAATAGAACAAACAACCCAACTCATTCCCATCCCTGGAAGTGTCCAAGGCCAGGTTGGATGGGGCTTGGAACAACCTGGGATAGTGGGAGGTGTCTCTGCCCATGGCAGGGGGTGGAACCAGACTGAGCTTTAAGGTCCCTTCCCACTCAAACTGTTCTAGGATTCTGTGGTTTGTTGTTTCATGAAGTAGTTTTATTTCATGATTTATGATCAGGGGTGTGTGGATGTCTGTCACTCCAGCTATGTTAGAACACACCCATAGGACAGCTCTATCTAATTTCTGCCATGGGGTGTTGAAATGATGCTGAACCCTAACTAACTCCTCCTGAGAAATTAAAACTAGAAGAGTTCGTTCCAAGGCACGAGGTGCAGTAATCAAGCTCATCTGTCAACTGCATTCCAGGGGATAGCTCCTGGTATGAGAGGAATGGGATGCTTTTTGATGTTATCTGTGGTTTAAGTGTCTGTCATTGACTCCAAAACAAGCCTTAGTCTGTAGACTGAGGTGGCAGAGCTGCTGCCCTTTGTAACAGGATTATGATACTCGAAGTAATTTCCTCTCCTTTCACAACTTATTCTGGGTGTCAGCCAGGAAATATTCTGCTTGTCTGACAGATAAGGGATTGCAGAGCTGTGTTGCTGGACTAATTCTGTTAGAACTGCATCAAACACCTACTTTCAGATCCTTCTGCAGTGTATAGCACTTGCTTCTAATAATAAAATAATTGAGAATAGTTCTGCATACCAAAAGTTGCTGTTTGCATGTTATAGACTGTAATATAGTGGAACTTTTGTAGTTTTTCCTGAATTTCAAGAGTTCATTTTAACTAATTCAGAACCATTAGCGAGACAACATAAAGGTATTAGATACTAGATTTTCTCTAGTCAAATTAATTAAACAAATCTATCATTGGACCAGTTTTGAAAAACAATATACTGTAAGTAAATATATTTATTTTCATCAAATATAAAAAGTACACTTGCTTTTTGAATTCTCCTATCACTAGAATCTCTCTGTGCAACCAAATTTACTTTTCAGAAAATCTTCCCTGTGGAAGAGACTTGTGTAAATGCTATGTACAAACATTTGGACATAGGGATGGATCTGTGTGTGTCTGTGCCATTCTGCTGGTACTGTAAGGTTGTTTTCAGCCTCAAGTGTGGAAAGTAATTTAATCTTATATTCTCTAACTTTATTAAAAATAAGAGTAAAAATCCGTCCTTTTTGTAATCCCTTTTCACAACATTTCATTGTGATGTACCAGCAGAGGGAGATCATGTTCTTGTTCTTCTTACTTTCATGACACAGGGTGGTTGCCTAATTGTAAATGTACTGATAACCCTGACGTGGCCCATAGAATACATTGAAATTCTTGAGAACACAATCCTTGTAAAGGACAAAATTTTAATAGACTTTTTAAAAAATTTATTTTGCAAAAATTCCTGTATGCAACAGGCAATTACTCCAGTGGTGAAAGCAGTAACTGTGTTGTAACTTTATCTGTTTTCACAGAATTGTGGAGTTGTATAGGTTGGTAAAGCCGTCCGAGACCATGGAGTCCAACCATTCCCCAGCACTGCCAAGGCCACCACTGACCAAATGTCCACAAGTGCCACATCCACACGTTTTTTGAACACCTCCAGGAATAGGGACTCCACTAGTGCCCTGGGCAGCCTGCTCCAATGCCTGAACACCCTTTCCATGAATACATTTTTCCCAATATCCAATCTAAACCTCCCCTGGTGCATCTTGAGGCCATTTCCTCTCATCCTTGTTTTGTTACATCTCTACATCTAGTTCTCTACAAATATGGTTTGATGTAAAGTTCATGAGTGCAATTTAATGTACATACACGGGGAGTTCTTGGTGAAGTCTCCATGGGCTGGAAAAGGAGCTTAAGGTGCTTAGGCTGGATGTGGACACTTATGGAGATTTTGACATTTTTGGGGCAATGAAACCCCCACACTGCCTCATGCACTGTATTTAATATAAAATAAGTAGGCTTTGCATGATGACATGGCTGTGGATGAAAGTAGCTTGGAATCATGGATAATTGGCATGAATTTCCCATGTGCAGAATTAAAAAAATTAAATACAGGATTTATTGATCTTCACGGAGCTGATCTTGAAAAGTGACCTTTATGGCGTGGCTCTGCTTTTGCTTTCAGTGTGTGATAATATGTTTTCTTAAAGAAATATATTACCTTTCTCATTAGATATTTAATCTCCATCCATCAGCTTATCTACTCTTTTGTTTTTCCAAGCAAGCAGCACAGCAGGTCCAAACTTGGCCCTGGTCTTGCTCCATAATTGTATTAATGAAGGCAACAAGTCTGCTCCCGAGCCAGAAAGGAAACTTCTGACCCCTGACTTCTATGTCATGATCACAGGATGGCCTGTTTTATAAAACAAATGTTTTATAACCAAAAGCAAAGTGATTTCATCTTGCAGATGAGAGATGATTCAGTGCTACAGCAGGGTGAAATGGTCTCTTGGCTCAGGAACACGGTTTGTTAAACAAACTACTCCAGTTGCTACAGCTACTTATGTCTGTCTCACTCTTTTTCACTAGGATGTGATAGTTTAAAATGTGTTTAACTGTGAATCAAACTGACATTTATATTTAAGCAAATGTCTCTGGAAAAAAAGAAGATTCAAAATGGCAAAAGTGTCTCTGTAGAACTCCTGGATTCTTCACAATGTAGAACACAGCATCTTACAATGTCTCATTTTTACAACCTTTACATGAAAAGCTGCCTGCCATCAGAAATGTCTGCAGAACCCATAGAATTGCTACAATTCACCTGTCTGCTCTGGTTCTGCTGAATAGCATTAATTGACAAAGCCATGAAATATTAGAGCAGACTGAGTTTAAAAAGGAAACAGGAACCATAAAATACAGGATGGCCAGAATTCAGCCAGACTCTAGAGGTGTGAACATTTTGAAACAGATCTCTGTTCCCAGCTTGTCTCTTTATACCTGTAGGGTAGGAGCAAGGAATACAGCCCATAGCCTGGTTTCAGATTCAAACCTTTTGGGAAAGTGGAGATCAGAAACTTGCAATTCTTCAGAATCTGGATTATCTAATAAAAACATCAATTCCTACACAGGTGATTATGCTAAAATCCAAAGGTTTGTTTCCTTAACTAGAGCAGGTTGGTTGTAGTCACGTGGATTTTGGAGCAAAAACTCACTGTGTATGACCTCTCTGAAGAGTCAGAAGGCAGAAGTCAAACAAAAGTTACATACATCCCAGTTTTACATTAAATCACAGCTTTTGTATTGTTGGCTACAGCAATGTGCCTCACAGGAAGGTGTGAGGTCACCCTCTGTGACTAAAGACCTTGAGATTGTTCGGTGTGAAGGCTCTCTGTTCTGTCTGCAGGACAGCTTTTAACCATCTCCAGCGAAATGCCGTGGTTGCGGAGCGGGGAGATGAGTACTAAAAACATGCTGTGCCCGTGTGAGGGCAGCTGCGCAGCTGAAAAGCACCGCTCACGGGCTGGAAAAGGGTCAGGGGATTTTTGATCCCTTCAGAGTCTGCGCCCTCATCACACAACGGCATTCACATTACAAAATCTCCCCCCAGGAGTTGTGCAGGTTTCTCACAGCCTCGGTAGATGAATATGAAGTTTATGCCACGTATAAACACAGATTAATCTATCAGCCCTGTCTCCTTCCTGCATCTTGTTTATCTTTCCTTGCAGGTCTGCTAGCAGCAGCTCCAGTGAGCTGCCCTACCTGCTCCCAGGCTCCTCACATACCTGCTAATTCGTGTTGTAGCATTCCTGTTCTAGGATGGCACTTTAACCCTGTCCTTCCCAAAAGCAGCGTAGGTTCTGCCTGCACACAAGCATTTGAGACAAAAAAGGTTATTTTTAGTCTTAGAGCAGTGAATTTGCACCTCTCATATGCAGGACCAGAGTGCCTGTATACACAAAATACAAAGACAGGACTAAAGGCTGGCTAAGAAAACACTGCCAGTGAACTGGAGAGATCTCACTCTGCAATACACACACTTCTCATAGAGAGAGCCAAAGCCACCTACCCAAAACAAACAGCGACCGTTCCCTCCTTTTCCACAATTAATCAAGTTCAAACAAAGAAAAGAAGAAAAGAAGGGATGGGACTTTTAGGGGGAGTGGGAGTAAAAGTTTAAAATGTATATGGAGTTCCAGAAGAAACACAATATTGTCAAATGCCTGTGACAAGGCTGTCCAGAGTATCTGGAATACGTGCAGAACTCGCTGGCCAGGAGAGAGGTGTCGTGAGAAAGAGCTCTGGTAGATGCAGCCTGCTGTGAGTGGTCCATGGGATCCCAGGAGGAGCATCTGTTTTGGTATCAGCAGTTGCTCTGTAATTAGAGAGCAGCATCAGCTTTAAAAACAATCATTTTGATACTCTCCTTCAGATGGAAACTTGGGTTTTTGGAGTCTTATTTATTATAAGCAAGAATGAAACACACAGCTCTTTCCTCATTAGCAGCCACTGGATAGTAACAATTTTTAGCTGCAAATTACAAAACAAAGCAGATTCAGACAGAAGCCCAAAGGGTGAAAAGTATTCCCTTCCCAATCTTCTAAACTAGTATACAAATTTTATTCTTTTTAGTTGAGATGAGCTAGAAAAAGGATTTAAACAACTTAGCTCTTTACTTCACCCCAGCTAATATTTTACAACTATCCAGGATAAATATATAGGGATAGACTCATGGGCTATTTGGGTTGGAAGAGACCTCTAAAGGTCAGCTGGCCCACACTTTGCTCACACTTGGTGTGGCAGTGCATGAGTGTGGTGGAAGAACTTAGACTATCAAGCCCACATCTCTTGGATTCTTCCACGCTCCCAAACTGCATAAACAAAATGTTAAATTCCAGCCCCGAAACAGGCACGAAAAGATTGTCAAGGCGAAGTTAGAAATGCTCAAAATTGGGAAGTGAAAAGACAACTGAAATATCTGTGCATAGGAAGGAGTCCCCAGCACCTCAGGAAGGTGGAACCCTCCCCCGGAGTGCCCTGCCCCTGCCCACAGCCCCCATCCTGATAATCCCCAGGAGTTCCCGCTATGGAGCACTTCCACAATGCCACGGCCTGACCTCGGAGTGCTTCTGCTTAGCTCTCTTCCTGGCACGAGGTCAAAACCTTACTGTACAGCATGCCAGAAGGAACACAGGGATTTTTTTATTCAACAGATGAATCTTTGGCAAACTACGAAAATCATTTCATTGGAGAAGAAGGAAAAAAAAGTCGTTCCTCTTGCTACAGGGCTTTCTTCCTGCAAATTTCTAAGGCCTGCTGTGAATAATAGTGTCAGAGCTTCCAAGCTGCAAGGCTATTTTATAGTGGAAAGTGTGAGGCAACCAAAATAAATATCAGTTTCCACTGTTACAAAATAAAGATTTTCCTTTATGTTGTACCTCAAAAGCCATGTTCAAGGACATGTTTTTTGAGACACAGAAGTAGGTACCCCAGTGGGTTATTTTTTCATACAGGCACTGCATTTGTTCTCTCTTGTTTACATCGAATTGGGAAATAATTTAAGACAGAAAGAACATGATGGCTTTCTTTATGATGCAAAACATAACAGGAATTTGTCTTCTTAAAGGGCTGAGGGCAATCCTTAAATCCAAGTGCTGCCAGTCTGCATGTTCAAAATACATATTCCTATTTAATGGCGTGAGTGCATCTCTCCTTACACCATTTGTGAGTATTTTTGACAAACCTGGTCCTAGTTTTCTGCTAGCGGAGTTACAGATGAGGCAAGTTTTCCATGGTTTGGGGTTTTATTGCGAATGCTTCGCACAGCTCTGGTTATGTGCTTCCTTCTCATGACATCAGTGCTGAAGGGGAGAAAGAATGTAAACATCTGTTTTTTATAATTCAATTCCAGGCTTATAACTTGATTAGGATAAGCAATGTTTCTACATGATTTATTTTCCAGTCACAATAATGCGCAATTTTAGCAGCAATTTGAAGATAAGTAAAATAAGGATGGAAACTAATGAGGCAAATCCTGCTTCACAGTCTACCTTTCTGAGCTGCATCAAATGCTGTGCAAAGGCTGGGATATCCCTCCCACTTGGTGTTTAAAATGATGTCCTGTTGCTCCCTGCAGCGCTGGATGCAGCCCATGGGAGGCTTGTGATGGCAGCACCGTGGGGAGCTGGAGCAATGGGAACTTGGCTCAGGGCTCTCCATGGAGCTCTTTTGTGTGGCAGTGGGTCAGACATGCAGCACTGACTTTTCCCAAGATGCCTGCTGGGATACTGCTGCATCCCTAAACAACTAAGGACACCTGAAGTATAGAACTTTCAATCTTTTCCATCGCCCAAGCAGGGTTACACCACCACTCAGGCTGCTTCCTTTTCTTTGTTTTTCAGGTTTTTTCTTGCACTAGGGACTGCCAGTGCCTGGAGCCATGGTCCTGGTCACAGTTTGGAATCTTTCTTACCCCCTTTAAACTATTAAATTTAAGAATATGCTCATGGGTGCTGAGGAGGACTTCAGCAGTGGTTGTGGAAGTGTAACTGAAGCCAAGGGAGAGCCAGGGCAGCAGCGTGTCAGAGTGATTTCAGTCTTGTATCACGTTTCCAATAATAAAACACTAAAAATCACAGCATCCCAGAATGGTTTGAGTTGGAAGAGACCATAAATCTCATCCCATTCCACCTCCTATCATAGGCAGGGACACCTTCCACTATCCCAGGGTGCTCCAAGCCCCTTGGACACTTCCAGGGATGGGGCAGCCACAGCTTCTCTGGGCAACCTGTGCCAGGGCCTCAGCACCCTCACAGGGAGGAATTTCCTCCTGAATACCCGCTCTAACCCTGCTCTTTTGGGACAAGCTCGAGACGGCACTGCAGTCCTCACCTGCCGCAGGTGCGGGCACAGAACCCGGGCCCTGAAGGGCAGGTCCCGCCGGGGGGGCGACAGGGGCGGGAGGAACCCCAGGTGAGGGAGGCACCCCGGGGTGAGGACGGCGGCCCTGAGGTGAGGGAGGGGCTCCAGGTGAGGGCGGGACCCCCGGGTGAGGGAGGGAACACGAGATGATCGACGGACCCCGGGTGAGCGAGGGACCCGCAGGTGAGAGCAGGACCCTGAGGTGAGGGAGGGGGCCCGCGGTGAGCGAGAGGCTCCCAGGTGAGGGAGGGAACACAGGCTGAGTGAGGGACCCGCAGGTGAGGGCGAGATCTCAGGTGAGGAGGGGACCCGGGGTGAGCGAGGGATCCCAGGTGAGGGCAGGGGCCGCGGGAGGCGGGACGGGGGCGGGCGCCGGCTCCGTCCGCCGGCTCCGTCCGCAGCCGGTGCTCCCGAGGCGGCAGCCGCAGCTCCATCCCCCGTCCCAGCCCCGGCCGACAGCAGCAGCCCCGCAGCACGGCCGGGGCTCAGCCCCGTCCCTCGGGGCGGCGCTGCCCCAGCCCTGCCCGGTGGGGAAGGCGGAGCGGGGCCGCAGCCGCCCGCAGACAAAAGCGGCGGCGCTTCCTGCGCCGCGCAGGAGGGGAGCGGGCGCCGGGCTCCGCGCTCCGGCTTCGCTCTCCGCGGTCTGGGTCTGCTCTCCCCGGCCCGTCCCGGCTCTATCCCCGCGCTCTCCGCGGTTTGTCCCCGTCTCCCGGACCTCCTGTCCCAAGTGCTTTCCCGGCTGCGGCGGGGCTCCCGGAGGCGATGGCTGTCGGTGGGAGCCCCGCGGCGCGGGGAGCCGCTCTGGGCACGGCGCTGCTGCTGCTGCTCGCCCTGAGCCCCCGCGCCGTGCCCGAGCCCGAGGCGGTGCCCGAGGGAGCCTCCACCCTCGCCTTCGTCTTCGATGTGACCGGCTCCATGTACGACGACCTGGTGCAAGTTATCGAGGGCGCGTCCAAGATCCTGGAGACCTCGCTGAAGAGACCCAAGCGGCCGCTGTACAACTTCGCGCTGGTGCCGTTCCACGACCCAGGTAGGGGATTCACCCCGGAGGGGCCGGGCGGGAGCCGGGATGGGCAGGACCGGGAAGGGCAGCAGGGAGCTCCCGGGGGCTGGCAATAGTTTTGTTTCCTGCGCTTGCAGAGACTGGAGTCTAAGTATTCCTGTCCCATCCTAGCCCTTGTTGCCGCACGGGTCTCTCCGCCAAGGGCGAGTAGCGCTGGGTGACCACCCCTTCCCCATCTCTCCACGGAGGTTCCCAAAATCTTCAAGATGGACTGGAGTGGGCTCTAAGTGCGCTGTGCGCACCAAAGAGTAGCTCAGGAAATCACATACTCCTTAATAGTTTTGATACGAGATGAAGTGACTTCGGTGACCTTCACGTGTCGTAGTAACGATGCTACCGAGTTATTTTTCAATGCCCTTCTATGGGAATGTACTTAAGAGCATGCATAATGCAGTTGCACTTTTCCTCCTGTCTCCTTGTGCCGTGTTTACATTCAGAAACCTGCAGTGAAATGATCCAGAAGCTTTACATGGTGTGTTTTTTTGGTTTTGGGGTCTTACTTCTTTCCCTCATCTTACCTTTTTTTCCCCTTCTGCCACATCGTGTGTTCTTCTCTTTCAGCATCTGTTTTTTGTTCCCTTCCTATCCCCTTTCTCTGGCTTTCTTCCTCTTTCCTTGTCAAATATCTTCAGTTGACTTGAAGAGGAAATAGGAACAGGATGCCCCAGGCTGGTGATATGTTCTGTACTGTGCAGTAAAAACTCCCTTAAAAAAAATTAATCAGAAAGTGGGAAAAAGCCCTTGAAAATTACCTTTTTGGCTCTAGTTCCCATGGAATATCTCAGAATGTGATATTCTCAAAGTCAGTGCTTAAGAGTTCCATTTTTGCAGGGATGTCAGCAAATGAAAATGGACATCCCTTCTATTTTCCCTCACTCACAGATACTTCTGCTATTGGTAAAAATCCCTTAAAGCAAATGCTTAGAAAATTAGAGGGGAACTTGTCTTTGCAAATTTTGCTGCTTTTCCATCTCTAAGCTTGTGTTAGTTCTCTTTTTTTTTCTTACAAGAAGTCATTCATTGTGGCATCAGAGCAAAAGGGTCTATGTCCCTTACTGTTTCTACCTTTGGTGTCACTTTCTTTTTGTTTCCCCTCTTTCCCCCCATCTGTTTTATTTTTTTGGTTATTTTATGGAACAAACTTACATGGGACCTAAAAAGCATCATGCCATAGAAATAAGCAAGAAGGGAAAGGTTTTGGTCAAGTGTAGAGCCTAGAACTTTTTTATATCCTTCTGAAAAATCGAGTTGACAGATCTCCTTGGAGTTCTTTTTCCATGGAAGAGTCAGAAGATCAAGAGGGTGGCTTGGGGGTGTTTTGGTTTGATTTTCTCTGCCTAATAGCACTTTACACATCTTCACTTCAGTGAGCAGAAAGGGATTCACTCTGAGAGTTGGTAGTTCTCTTTTTCAGAGGGTCTGGGTAACTATTCCAACCACAAGAGCAAGATGATCTTGCGTGGTGCACTTTTAGTGTGCAGGTTTGTGTGTGTGTGGTCCTTTGTTCTTGTGCATCCTCGGAAGAAGTCCCAGCTTTTCTCTCCTGTGCTTAGTTTTCATCACAGACCACTTTCAAGTCCTCTGTTTCAATAGCTCCTTTTTTTCTTTCTCATGCCATATGTTTTCATTTAGTTTTTCTTCTGCACACTTTCACCTTTTCAGTCCTTTTCTCCGTTCTCCTCGTGTTCTTCTCCCACTGCCTGTCCAGGATCTTTGTGTTCCAGACTGGCTCCTTTAACCTTGCTATGCTGTACCACCCCTCCTTGCTCTGTGCAAACCTCACTAGCAGCAAATCCACTGCCACCTTCCTCTGCTTGAGTCACATTTTCCCACTCACTGACTCCCTGCTTCCTTGCCTCCTCCCCCATTCCCTCTCTTTCCGCAGGAGATCCCTTTCCTTGGCAAATGTTAGCTTTCATTCAGTGAGTGACTGAAACTGAAACCTGCAGAGCTGACCTCTACAGCAAAGAGCTGCTGGCAAACGTGCCGTGGTGGATCCTGTGACACCTCTCTGGGTGGAAGTCCAGCTTCCCTGGGGGGCCTTCCTTCTCAGCGTGGTGCATAACTTGTGAGGTCAGGGAGCTGCTTGAAAGTGGGGAACGTACAGTTTTCAACTTCATTTTGTCCTCGTTCCTGAAAACTACTTAGGTCTTTCTTAGAGTTGGAAAGACACACCCCAGGCCAGTGCCGTGAATTTTATGGATGTATAAGGTACAGATGACTGTTGGTCATCTGTGCCTTACATTTGATGATGACCACGCCGAGGCACTTGAAAAGAAAATGCAAGAAATGCTGTTGTGACCACTTCAACCTCTTTTTTTTTTTTTCCTAATCTATATAGAAGCAACTTTACTCAAAAACCTAATAAAAATATTGCTTGGCAAGTATTTCACAGCATCCAATTCGTTTACCTAGTGTTGTTCTTTCTGATGGCTGCTCAACTGAATTAATGAGCATGAAGCTATTTTTTTCACAAGTTGCTTTGTTATTTACTCAATTTTTCTTCCAAAAACCCCCCAACTTTATATGTAGTTGCCCCACAGGCAAATTTTCTGGATGCTTTTGTGAGGTGCTGTGGTCCCTGAGGCAAATGGGACTCTACAAGGGGTACAAGTACAGTTGGGGCTCAGATCCAAGGAGCTTCTCTTTGTAGAAAGGTGTCCTGGTGCAGATACACTACTGATAGTGTACAGTTTAAATTGGGTGTGGATTTGGTTTTTAACTCCACTGTTTTCTTTATCTATGCTACAAAGTGCACTTGGCATCCCACACGGTACAGATGGATTATAAGTAATTTGGTAACAACGTAGTCCAGCAGAATATAGGGGTATTTTTAAATAACTCAAAGTGCTGGATATTAAAGCTGCATTGAGGCACTGGAGCGTGTCCAGGGAAGGGAACGGAGGTGGGAAGGGGCTGGAGCAGCAGGAGCAGCTGAGGGAGCTGGGAAAGGGGCTCAGCCTGGAGCAAAGGGGGATCAGGGGGGCCCTTCTGGCTCTGCACAAGCCCCTGACAGGAGGGGGCAGCCAGGGGGGATTTGGGATCTGCTCCCAGGGAACAGGGACAGGAGGAGAGGGAACGGCCTCAGCTGTGCCAGGGGAGGTTTAGATTGCATATTGGGAAAGCTTTTTCACAGAAAGAGTTGTAAAGCATTGGAACAGGCTGCCCAGGGCAGTGGTGGAGTCACCGTCCCTGGAGGTGTCCAAAAACCATGTGAATGTGGCACCTGGGGACGAGATTTAGTGGTGGATGTGTGGTGGTGCTGGGTTGATGGTTGAACTCGATGATCTCAGAGGCCTTTTTCCAACCTTAACAATTCTGTGATTCCGTGATAGGGATATGCTAACACACTGTGGTGTTTGATGGTAGGTTTAAATGTAGTGTTTCTCTACTGCAATGGTATTTTGGTAAAACAGGAATACAAGTATATTTTTAGTATCAAATCTTAGGCTTTTGGCATAGAATTATGGCCTATGGAAAAAATTTGGCAGGGGTTCCACATTCCTATACCATGTACCATCTGGTGGGATGCAGAGATTTACGTTTCGGAAAAACCTTTTGTCTTGGATTCTACTTTGTGAATAAGCATGTGCAATGCTTTAAGAGATTGCAGAGAATTTTTTTATTGTGGTTTTTCAATGCCTAAACATGATCACAGAAGTTTTGTAGATAGTGAAAAAGGCTGTTGACTAAAAAATCTCTTGCCAGACTTCTGTTCAATGGAAAAACTGGTGTGTATGTGGGGGGAAAGTGTCCCAAATTAAGAAGAGTTGGCACGGGAAAATTTTGACCTGGAGCTAAAGCTTAAGATCTGCAAATGCTTTTGTACTTGCGTGTTGTGGGTCCTGATGTCCTAGTAACTCCCATTGTATCCTGTGGAAATGGGATTGCACTTGGAATGTCTTTATTTAACATCTGTGGCCAGCTTTGCTATTTTTTCTTTATGCCATTAAGGAATTTTGGAATGGAAAATAAGCCTGAGAGGACGAATTCACCCCTAGTATTTTTCTGTAAAGCTAATGGAATTATACCAGTCATAACTCACTCTGTGTGATTTAATCAAGCATTCCTTTAATGTGAATGGCTATTCTATAGACCAAACTGGAGTAATTAATTAAAACAAAAATGAAGGGAATATGTAACCTCTGGACTTCCTAGGGCAGAGGATGATGTTTGCCTCTTCATACTCTGCATGTCTATGGAACTCTGAGCATCTCCTGACCCTTTTCTTACAAATCAACATTGTGTGAGAAAAGGGGAAACATTAATACTGCTCAGTTCAGATGGGAAAACAGTATTGAGCTTAAGTCCCATAGCAAATGTGTAGGAGAACTAGAAATACCTTTTTTTTTTTCTTGATCCCACTCCTCTTTTTTTTTTTTTTTTTTTTTTTTTTTGAGAGAGTAAAGCTCTATTCTATCTCAAAGTGAAGTTATGCGCATAGGTAGGGACATAGTTATGTTTAACTGCAGTCTCCTCTGTTTAACAGACTGGCAGTGCTGTGTCTGTAACATGGTTAGGCTGCTGAGCTTGGATCGAGTTCAAGAGGTCATATGAAAAGTCTGGGAACTTTGGATTTTGCAGGTTTGATAGTTTTCTTAGAAATTATAATGAAGAAGTAATGTTTTTTCCAGAGGTGGAACTTAAGAAATTAAAATTGGGCTATTCATGGAGTTGAAGTTTTTCATAGTTGCTGATAGAAAAAGTGTTGTGGTTATACAGGTGGGTAATAAAGGGAGAGGGGAAGCCAGCCCTGTGTCCTTGCTGTACCTACAGCTGGTGGTGTCATGGATGGTGTCACTGCCTTTTCCTCTTGCACCCAGCTCTCCTGATAGCCCCTCTCCCATGGCGCTGCCCTGCACTTTTGCATTCTTCTGCCACTTGAGGTCTTTGGCCTTGGGCTTTACTCTCAGATTTATGGGTGTCTAAACTTCTCAGGCAAAGGCTGAATGTGTATAAATCAGTTGGAGAAGCTGGTCCTTCTGCTATAGCATGAAGAAGAAGTCATTGTCTCGAGCATTCCCTCTGCTTCCTTTGGGCGGGGGAAGAAGTGCTTCGAGACTTGGTAATGGTTGTGCTAAAGGATGGGGACGTGGCTGTGGAGAAATGGGTGCCAGTAGTTTTCAAAGCAGGGAGAACAAGTTTAAGGGAAATGTGGTATTTTTTGTACTGGTGTCCAAGTTTGCCCAGAGCTTGTGCAAGGAATGGGGGCGACATGAGAAAAGATTGGTATCAGAGAAATTGTGGCTGCCCCATGCCTGGCAGTGTCCAAGGCCAGGTTGGATGGGGCTCTGAACAATCTGGTCTAGTGGAAATGTCCCTGCCCATTGCAGGGGTTTGGAATGAGATGGTGTTTGGGGTCCCTTCCAACCCAAACCATTCCGTGATTGTATTGGAAAGGGAGACGGCAGAAAGAGAGAGAGAGAGAGGAATACAACCCTGTATTCCTGTCCACATTCCATGGGTCTCCTTACCTTCCTCAGTAGGTAAAACTGTTTGAAGCTGTCTACTATTTGAACTAGACAAATTATTAGGTTGGCCAGGAGAAATAAACTGCTTACCAGTGAAGTTTCTGTGGGCAGATATTATGTGAAAACTGTGTGCTCATCAAAATCCCATGGTTTTTATAGGATAGAAAGAGAAGAATTGCCTCCATTCTGTTTGGCAAGAGTAATGTCAGAGGCAAAGAAAATTCTGCTCTCCACCTAATTCAAATAGTTATCTTATTTGACGGTTAAGTGGCTTTTATATTGCTACCAAAATCAAAAGTGGGGAAAAAAAAATGTGCAAATTTAAGAAGTCTGATCTCCCTGTTCTTCTGATGCATTGCAGAATATCAGGTTAAAGCTGTCACAGCTGATCTTTCAGAACTGTTTTTTGGTGGCCTCAAATCTGTGAACATCCTATCTAACAACTCAAGGATGTGTAAGGGTTTGGGTTTTTTTGGAGGCTGGTTTATTTTAGACTTAGATACATAGTGACAGCAAAAATGAGTGAACGTCCAAATTTTGAGTTTTTCCTTGAAGTTTTAGGAGATGCCAGGTAAATGTACAACTGTTCAGTGCTGTCTTGGTATGTCTGAGGACAAATGATAAGCAGACCTGGGCATAATAACGGTGAATTCTGCCCTTTTGTGCTAGAACTGATGAAGTGTTGCTATTAGTATTTCGCTGGTGACAATTTCAGCAGGAAATGCTGTTTCCTCAAAGCTCAAATACTGCTCTGGATTGTTACTGCTGCTCAGTGATATTGTTGCTGTCACCAATACTGGGTAAGTGAACAGCTCTGAGTTGATCAGGATGAAGTCTAAAGCACCTACAGTCATTTTCCATCTCTGAGGCTTCTGTGATAACTGTACTGACCGTGTGGGAAAGGAGTGTTTGAAACCTTATTGTCACCCTTGGCAGAGACATTGGGATACCTTAAAGTGAGTTCCATGTGACTGCATGGATGTTTTCTTGTTCCTCTAGAAGGATTTTTTTCTGGGGCCCCTCTAAAAGTAGCTGTTTATATAGATTACAGAAGACACTAAGTATTGCCAGTGCCAGAAGCCTCCAAATCTGTGAGGCAGCCAAAATGTTGTGACATGATCCAAAAGCCTGTTGGAGCATCACTTACAACTTATTTTTCTGCTGTCTTAACGGTGCCTGTCCAGCGCTGAAGGTATGGACAATGGTGAATTTCCCCTCTGATTCCTGAATCCTTCTGCCAAGGGAAAGAAGTTTTTATTTGAAGATACAGTAGAGATTCTTTTCTTTGGGGAAAAAAAGTGATAATGCCTCAAATACATAATTATTTTACACTTTGAATTCTGAATTATTATTTTTTATGTTGTGTTTGAAATTGTTACCTACAGAACTTAGAAGCAACTTGTTCTATTTTGCTTTGCTCTCCTCCGCTCCAAGTGGTGTTAATTCCAAGGAAAGCTCTGCAGCTCATTAGCGATGTATTCCAGTGTTATTCTGTCCCCATAATTACTACTGATGTCGTTTGTCACGTGAGCCTTGCTGTTAGCAGTGTGCACCTTTTCCCTGGAGCTTCTGGAGTTTGCACAGAGGATACTTCACCTGTTGTGTCCCAAACAGAAGTCACTGTCACGGTGCCCTTGCAAACTCCACTTTTAGGTATGTTACAATTTACAGAGACAGCTTCTCCCAGTTCCTTAACCATGTTTTAAACAAATAAACTTGCCCCATTTGCCCTCCTCTCTTCTTTCCCCCACTGTGAATTTATCTCCCAAGAGTTACAGCAGCTTCACACAGTTTCACACAATCGCAGTTAATCCTATTCATGGCAGTAATTGTTTAACACAAGGCGGTGCTGGCTGCGGGTCTTGATGGGAGCTCTGCGGTATGGAAAGAAAAGAGCCATTTCTGCTGCCGTATGCATCTCCTGCATTGGGTTAAATGCACACAAATCAAATTCCTACTGATGTATAAAAAGCAGATATTTGATGCAGATCCTCAAGGGCCTTTAAACTATGAATAAGCTGTCCCTCCTTGAGACTGATATAGTGTCCCTTTTTCATCTGGAGAAAACAATTATTTTCTGAGAATGCATGGTAATGAGTGAATAAAGAGGCATGAATATTGTATACAACTTTATCTCACTTTCACTGAGGCAACAGTGTTCATTATAAGCTGAATTGTCACAGAAATACGGGAGGGAAGTTGATAAGGAGCCTAATCAGAGAGCATTTGCCACTTGAAATGCCAGCCTTGCTCTTTTAAAGTGCCAGTGCTAGAGAGAAACTAGGAAATACTGTGTGTCTGTGGTGGGGAATTAGAATCACAGAACTGTTAAGGTTGGCTGAGACCTCTAAGGTCTTTTGAACACCATCTACAGGTTTTTTGAACACCTTCTGGAATGGTGGCTCTACCACTGCCTTGGGTAGCCTGTGCCAGTGCCTGATGACCTGTTTGGTGAAGAAATATTTCCTAATATCCAATCTCAACTTCCCCTGCAGCAACTGGAGTCTGCTTGCTTTCTGTCCTGTCCCTGTTCCCTGGGAGCAGATCCCAAATCCCCCCTGGCTGCCCCCTCCTGTCAGGGACTTGTGCAGAGCCAGAAGGGCCCCCCTGAGCCTCCTTTGCTCCAGGCTGAGCCCCCCCAGCTCCCTCAGCTGCTCCTCCTGCTCCAGCCCCTTCCCAGCTCTGTTCCCTTCTCTGAACATGAGTTAATAGTGAAAGCCTTTACTGAAGAGAGTGAAGTTGAGTTCTCAGGGGAGAACAAAGGAAAGGAACTGCCCAAGACCTGGAAACTGGTGAAACTGAGACTGTGATCCTTAACCCTTGCTCTGTGTGCTGCAGTGCCATCCAGCAGTATCCCTTGATTGGGATCAGGCACGAGGCCCTGCTCAGGTGCCTTTTGACAGCTCGGTATTGTGTGGTGCACAGACGAGCTGTGGGTTACCTGCAGAGGGTGAACAGTGCCTGTCCTGTGTGGGGGCATGGAGTGATGGGACTCCCTGTGCTGGTATAAGTTGTGTTTGAGCTTTTCTTAACCAGTGGGGAGCAAAAGGAGTTTGTATTGGGTCAGTGACTTGTTCAATGCGTCGTGCAATGTTCATTCTGCATCCTGCTGGACCAACTTGTCAAAAACCTCAGAGCTATTTCCACAGTCCTGTGAAAACAGGCTCCCCAGGGAATGGGCACGGCCCCAAGGCTGCCAGAGCTCCAGGAGCCTTTGGACAACGCTGCCAGGGATGCACAGGGTGGCGTTGTTGGGGTGTCTGTGCAGGGCTGGGAGCTGGGCTGGATGGTCCTGGTGGGTCCCTCCCAACTCAGGATATTCTGTGATTCTGTGACTTGAGGTCTCTGTCATCTTTTTTCTGACTTATGCTTTATCGTTTGTGTGTGTATCAGAGGCTGCTTGGAATTTATACTAGTGTGGATTCAATTCAGTCAGTTGAGGATCTGGATAAACTGGATTAAGGACTATGGAAAAGGAACAGATATTTAATTTAGTTAATGGACTCTGAATGTGGCCTAAAGCATGACAGGAAGAACTCTTTAGACAGAGAGCCCTCAGATGCCAGTTGGTATTTATTTTCCAATCAGTGATTTGATTTTTGGCATATGCTGTGGACTTGGTTTTGAAGGAGACACATGCATCAGAGGAAGTATTGAGAACATATGTTTTTCAGTTTGCAAATGGCAAAACAGTTTCTCTGTTGAAAGAGAGTGATGGTGTTACTTGATGGGCTCACCATGCCTTGGTAATCAGCAGTTTTGTTAGTTGAAATAGGATGGATTTCATGAAATGTGCTTTGGTTACTCCAGCCAGGGAGAATGTGTTTTACCCCTCAGTTACATTGTTGAACATAATGTGTTTTTTATAACTATTGCTAGGGCTTTCCTGGTTGAGGTGTGTTGCTCTGCCATCTGATTTAGGAGATCCTTCGGTGATGCCGGTAGTGAATCATGCTGTGCAGTTGTTGGGTGAACTCTGGGTCCAAGATTTGCATTTTGCAAAGGGATAGTTTGCAGTGGTGCATTTTTAAGTGGGATCAGAATGGTTTAGATCAGGCATATACCCTTGTGGTCTATAGTTAAACTTCTTTTGTTGCCTTTTGAAGAACATGTGCAACCTATTCTTTGGTAACTGGTTTTTCTAGGGGAGAAGCACAGTGACTTCATGTTCCTGAAGCACTTGGATGGGATCATGTTATGTCAAGATACATGAAGCCATGACACTGAGGACAGGATTAATTCCATTTCACTTCAGGCACTTAGCTTTAGACTCTCAGTTGAGAGACTGGAGACGCAAGGGCTCTTCCTGTAATTCACAAAATGAGACTGACACCTTCAGGAGCAATTAATCACCTGTGAATTTTAAAATATTCTTTAGAGATCTCATTTGCTTTCACTGGCTGTAGGGGGAGCAAAGGTTAGTTCAGTTAAAGCCCTGAATGTAGAAGGTGTGAAGTTAATTGAGAATCTTTCTGCTTTCTGGCGTTTTCCTGCGCTGGGCTGACTGTCCAAATAACAGCCCCTGAGGTTTGTTTCCCACAGAGGTTTTCATCTCATCACATGGATACCGAGTGCTCACAGAGGGGGATAGGTTATTCCCACAAGTGAGCTCCTCCCTGGCTCTGATCAGCAGCTGAAGAATGTCCCTGGTAGGGCAGCCCCAGCACCCCAAGGACTCCCGAGAGGCTGCTTTGCCAAGGGGCTTGGTGCCTGTCTGGTGGTGGGGCTGCTCAGAACCTCGTACGCCCCCTTTGCCCTCTCCACAGACCATTTGCAGGGTGTGAACCTGGGTGTTGGGGAGGCTCCTTCTGGGTCAGCTAAAGGAGCCTGGCAGCTCCCAGGCTGATAATCCCGTGGGACAATGCACAAACCAGGGCTGGGGTGCACTGTTGGTGCTGTGTATTGCAAATGTAAACAGGCTGTGTGTGTTTATGCAGCTATGTTAACTTATTGTTCTGCATCCCGTGTGCTCTTCCATCTTGATTTTCTTTGGCATCCTTGGCACTCCTCTTCATTTTGTGCACTTTTCCAAGTTGTAGTCCCTTTCCTAAAACATTCTTAGCCACAGATTTCGGTCTGCAAAGCATTCCTGTAAAATATATGCATTTTTGCAAATGACATATTCCCAGACAGTGAGCCAGCGTGTGGCATACATCACATACAACCAGAGAGAATTGAAAGTCTTGAATTTATTCTCAGTGATGTATTCCTATTAGCAATCTCATCCATTCTCTATGGAACAGTGGCTCTTCCTTACCATGTGCTCTAGGGAATACACCAGTAAGTGTGTGATATAGGTACAGTAAATGAATATTATACAGCTTTAAAAGCCAATTTCATGCAGCCTGATACACAGTAGAGCCAAATTCACAGTATCAACTTTATAGGATAAATTACAATCAGCATTGAGATGTAACCAAGGCAGAACAGGACCCCAGTTCTCAGCCTGGAAAAACGCTGCTGAAGTGGAGTGGGTGGGGGTGGGCTTGCAGCATGGGATGGAAATGAAGGAATGTCTTGTGTTGCTGTAGTCCCTGCTGAATGTCTGGGCCATTTGCTCGGGATAGCAGCTCGGAGCTGTGACTATAGGTTACTGCTGGATTCCTGCCAGCTTGTTTAAATTAGATTCCTAGCCCGGGGGGCTGGGGGGGCCAGCAGGAAGCCATTGCAATTTTCATGCCTTGGACACCAGTGTATTTTCATGAGCTGAAGTGAAGTGTCTCTGGGGATGCTGAATATCACTGAAACATTTCCTGAGTTCTCTTAAGCTCTACAATGGTATGTCCGAGTCTGTTTTCCGAAGGATGGAGCTTTTTGTTTAGTTAGTGAGGTCTTAGTTAGTTCACTGGAGTAGTATGCTTTTGCTATTGGAACTTACTGAGGAGCAGAAGAAGAGGAAGAAAGCTGTGGAGGAAAAATGAAGTGCCCTGCCTTAAAACAGCTAGGAGTACTGCAGTTTCTTTTATGCCCCCATATTAATTTATATTTCTGTTTACTAAAATCCTCACGAGATTGTGACTTCACAGCTACCGTGTCAGAGCCAGGTTTTTAGGCTGTGAATAGGTGAAATGTTTGGGCAAGCATGCGTTTTTGGGTGGAAGAGCAATAGCTGGGGCACCCAGGCAGGGAGCCGGTGATTCTGCCCATCTTTGGGCAGATCCTTTCCCGTTTTCTGTTACTTACACCAACACAATAGCGGTGTGGATTTAGTTAGAGATCTTTAGCATCCCTGTGCACACTAACTGCTGAGGTGTCCCAGAGCCTGAGCACCAGCAGCACAGCTAGAACCCAGCTCGTGGCACAGGCCAGGCCAAGCCCCAGGACGCCCCAGTGCTCTGCTGAAGCAAGGCATGGTGTGCACTGGCTGGGGTGACATTTGGACTGCTCTCCTACAGCCTTTGGAGAACACAACGAGGTGCTTAGGCAGTGCTGCTTGGCCAGGATTGTTTATTCCTGGATTAACAGTATGTTACTTAAAACCCTACATCTCGATGTCTTAGGGCATTTCAGATGTATGGTTGGTTTTGGTTTTTTTTTCTTTGGCGTCTTGGGTTTTTTGTTTGTTTAGTTTTGTTGTTTTAGTCATGGCTTTCCTTTTTTCAATTTTACATAAATGGAATCAAAGCATAGAGAATTCATGTGACTTACCCCTGAGTCACAGTTCTCTGTGTTAACCACAAACCCACAAATCACTTTTTTCTCCCTGAAATGTTTATTCTTTCTTTTCATTTCTTTCCTAATCTGTCTGACTCCTCGTCTTTTTATCTTCTTTGTCTCTGCATTCAGCCCATCCCTTCCTCAAAATTTCCATTGACCCTTTTCCCTCAGAGGTTCAGAGTCCCTTCTCAGCACTCCCATCCTGTATCTCAAGATTTCTTGGCAGTCTGGAGTGTCTTTTGCATATACACTCTGGATCCTGGTGGTGCAGTGTGCTGGTGCTAAAGACAATCAATATATTCTTGCTCAGAAATTCAATATATTCTTGCTGTGTTACCTATGGAAAGGTCTGTGCAGGACACCATAGAATAATGGAATAGGTTTGGTTGGAAGGGGCTTTAAAGACCCTCCAGTTCCAGCTCCCTGCCATGAGCAGGGACACCTTCCACTAGACCAGGTTGCTCAAAGTCCCCCCTTGTCCTGTCACTCCATGCCCTTGTCCCAAGTCCCTCTCCAGCTCTCCTGGAGCCCCTTTAGGCTCTGGAAGGGGCTCTGTTCCCCTGGAATCTTCTCTTCTCCAGGGGAACACCCCCAGCTCTCCCAGCCTGGCTCCAGAGCAGAGGACTCCAGTCCTTTGGAGAATTTCCATGGCCTCCTCTGGACTCACTCCAGCAGATCCACATCTTTCTTGTGCTGAGGACTCCAGACCTGGACACAGTATTCCAGGTGGAGTCTCACCAGAGCAGAGTCAAGGGTAAGAATCCCTTCTCTTGACCTGCTGGGTGATGTTTGCCTGGGCCTGAGTGAGGGTGGTAGCAAGGACACGTCTCATTCCCATTTCGCATGTTGGCCACGGGAGTGAGTATGTCTGTAGAGTTTGTTCTGGGTCAAAACTGGACCAACTGACCCTGATACTGTGTTCTCTGGAATTTTACTGAATCTGTTGACTTATATTTTCTTAAAGTTGTAACTGTAGTGGACAAAATAATTACTGTTCTGCACCACTTCCTGCTTCCCTCTTCTTTAAGGTTGTGGCTTTTTCTGATCCCCAGCCATGAGTGCTGCTTGGCAGTTCCAGGTTCACTTTCAAATAGTCCAGGTTAGCAGAGGCTGCAGAAACTCTTGGAGCTTGGGAGCTTGGTTAGAGTGTGCATGAGTCACTCTGGGGCTGAGCAGAGGAGGTGATGGCTTGTGTTGGGATGGTTCTGGCCAGCAGGGCTGGCAGTGGGCTCAGCTGGCATAGATGCAGCGGGGGGGGAATGAGCATCCCTCGTGCTAATGAACTGGAAGGATTGAGTTACATGGGATCTGTGTGTGTGAGGGAATCTGGACAGTCTCTGTGAATGCTGACAGTGGGGGAAAAATGTGGTTGCTTTGTGTGTCAAGCTTTGTTCTAAACATTCCTGCTGTGGCTTATGCTTAGGGTGTGAAAAGTGGGGATCATGTCATTACTGTAAAAAGTCAGCCCTTTCTCCACCCTTCAAAATTGAATTGAATGTCATTCTGTTACCTAAAGTGAGCCATGGAATAGGGAGATGAAAATAATGAGTGTTGGCTAAATGGCATTTTAAAGAATTGGCGATTTTACCACATCAAGCAAATCTGTGAATGTCGTGGTGGTTTTGGTGTAGCCGCCTAGGTGATACGTGCACCGTGGCTGGGACTCGAGAGGGAAGGCACAGGAATCCTCCCCACTGCTAGAGGAGTGTGGTAGGGTATGGAGATGGAGCTGCAGCTTAGCACATGGTAGGAAAATCTGAGTTCCTTTCTGGAAAGGACACAAGGGAAGCAACCAAAGAGGTGCTGTTGCATTCCTGCTTCATGGGGATGGGTCCTGGTTTGCCTCAAACTGTACTCTTTACAAAACAAGGAAATAAGAAAAGCCCTGAGTAAGTGAAGCACGTTTTCAATTAACTCATCAATTTGCATAAATCTTGCTTAGAGGTAGATTTAAAGTACATAAAACCTTTCAAATTGTAGAGAATTTTGGCTGTGGGTATTTATGGGATGACTCAAGCCCATCTCACCTTGTGTTGTAGCTACATAGCATTAAACACTAACTTAGTTACTCACAATGAAATGTCCCGTTGTGTAGATATATTTTTCCCACTCTGATATTCTGTCTCTGTACAGGTTTTGATCTCAGTTAACATGGAGTAAATCCAGAGTAATTCCATTACAGTCAGTGATGTTAGTTTGGATTTACACCAGTGTAACTGAGCTCAGAGTCTGGCTTTGGTTGTCTGCCATCTTAATTTGCTAAATCTTACATCTTTCCCAAATACCCTTTCTCATTTTGTCTTCAGACCTTGCTGGCTCCTCCTACTTCACCAAATTCCAAGAGTAACAACATAGGTGAAGTTTATTTGATGAAAGATTGTTTAAGCAGGGTCTGTTTTTTATTAGCTCAGCTGGTTTTCATTTTTTCAGCCCTGTTTGAAGTCTGATTGTGCTCAGGCAGGGGTCTGGGTCCATCATGCTTTTCCTACTTGACTCAATTTTGTCCATTAGAAGTGCGGTGTTTTAAATTACAGGGTGCTCCCCGACGTTATCATTCAGTAAGAATTATGTGCCTCAGTGATGTTTCAAAGCAGTTTTTAACTCCAGAGATCAGAAAAAAGGAAAAAAATAGTGCCTTAGGGCATTACTGCTAATCAGCAACATCATGTGTTTGGAAGGGCTTAGGAAATGAGAGATGTGACATTGGAGAATGAGATGAATTAAATTTTTCCTGGTTTTGTTGATATTTCCTTTGTAGAAGTGTACACTGAACTTTCTTACAGAGTATTTTAATTTACCATGTGTGAGAGACATCTGGAACTTCATCTAGGTTATGCTGTTAGTTAAATTTGGTTTATTATTCAGGTTCAAAATTTGGGCAGTTTTGTCTGTATTTATGTAGCTTTACTTGGACACTGAGGTCTTGGGCCTCGTAATCATTCCAGAAATTAATCATAACATTTGTCTTAATGTCTTTACAGTTGGACTTATGCTGGTACAGTGTCGCTACCTTCATATGGCGATAAGTAATCCTGCCCAGGATATCCAGCCCCTGCTCTAGGGATAAAGGAGGGACAGGAGATGGGAAACACCACCTCCTTCAGTTTGGAGACCTCAGGCACAAACTCTGTAGTTAAGCAAAACACTTAAGAATGTTTTTATATTTATTCTGTTGGTTTTTATACCATTTTCACAGTCACTTAAGTGTTTTCCTGAGTGAGGCCTGAAGATTTGCCTCTGGCAGCGAAGGGGATGTTGGCAGAATTAGCTATTTAAACCTGAGCCAGCCTGTCTTGATCATTCGGACGCTGTTTTGTACTGCAGACACCTGAACAAGAGCTTGCAGAGAGGCTGGATCACTCTTCATGTCTGCACCTGAATGCCTCCTGAGTTCCACGGAATGACAGTCTTCACTGTGACCGTTCCAGTGAGCGGTTGGTACAAGGAGATGGTGCCTTGATCCTGCCCAACAGACTGTTGTTTAAAGAGTTAGTGATGCCCTGCCACCCTCTGCTCCTTGCCATGAGTGTTTAAGAAGTTTACCCTGGCTCTCAGTGTATGTGGGACTTTCATGTTGGTGTGCAAATGTCCTTAAGAGCTGCATATTTCTGTGGTGGTGTTGTGTGTAAGTGGGGATGAATCGGGCAGTCCAGGGCTCGGTGCCAGGTCACTGGGTGGGTGGACTCCTAAGTGCTGCTGCCTGGGAAGGGCATTGGGCATGAGATTGGCACTGGAGGGTGGGCCAGAGAGAGAGTGCAGCTGGGGCACTGAGCAGGACAAAGACAGCACCCAGTGTGTAAGGGCAGGATTGAAGATAAGCTGGGAGAGCTGGGGGTGTTCCCCTGGAGAAGAGAAGGCTCCAGGGAGACCTCAGAGCCCCTTCCAGAGCCTAAAGGGGCTCCAGAAGAGCTGGAGAGGGACTGGGACGACGGCCTGGAGTGAGAGGACAAGGGGGAATGGCTTCCGACTGACAGAGGGCAGGGTTAGGTGGGATATTGGGAAGGAATAGTTCCTGTGAGGGTGGTGAGGCCCTGGCGCAGAGAAGCTGTGGCTGCCCCATCCCTGGAAGTGTCCCAGGCCAGGCTGGATGGGGCTTGGAGCACCCTGGGATAGTGGGAGGTGTCCCTGCCCATGGCAGGGGGTGGAATGAGATAATCTTTAATGTCCCTTCCAACCCAAACCATCCGGTGATTCCATGCCATTCACTGGTGGCATCCTCAGTTCCTACACTTGGCTTTAGCAGCTCAGGAATTGTTGTGATTCATGAGGGGGTGGTGACCTGACCACTTCACATGTCCAGGGTGAGCTGCCAGACTGGATTTGAAAGGACCTGCAGTTCAGAGAGTGAGTGTTCTTCCAGTCACAATGCAGACCCTGAGAAAATATGCTTTAGCTTGATCTACACAAACAGTACAAGTCAGGTGGTAACATTGATTTTTGGAGCTTGATGGCTTTATGGTCACAGATCCAAATTCCCTGGAGAAGAAATCTTTGTGCTGTGTGTTGTATAAACAGGCTGAACAGTTTAGTGAAAACAATCATCATGGTAAATGCTTCCATTTTTAAACGGTAGTAATTCGTTTAGAGTAACTTTGGTAATTATTTAGCAATCGATTATTTTTTTTCCATGTGAGAATTCCATGTTTTTCCAGTAGTCAGCTCAGTACATTCCAGTCTGGTTGGACTAGGCCAGACAGAAGGTGAAACTGGGAAATACCGGGTTCAAGACAAATGAGTTAGTCTAAATTAATTTCTCTCTAAACATAAATAGTGGCATTATTTCAAAGAAATTTTACAAGATGAGCGAACAGAAAACAAGGTTTCGCATAATATATTCCTGTTTAGCTGATTAGGGTATAAAAGTTAATGTTCTCATCCTCTTTCCCTCCTCCCTCCCTCCTCACATCTGCTTTTTGAATTAGTTTGGAGCATGCTTGCATTTTTACGCTAGTAAAACTCAGTGGAGTTTTATAACCCACAGATAATATTTAATGTTTCCCTCTCTTCCCCAGCTTCCTAAAAACTACTGAGCACTGAAACCTGCACGGAGAGCAGAAATACTCTCATGCCTTTTTTTCCCCTCTTCCAAAGCCATTGCACAGCTTTGCTGTAGCTGTTGAGCCCCCGTGGTGCTGAGGCTCCCAGCGCCCCGTGGGCTGTGCCGTGAGCCCGTGCGGGAGGAGATAGAGATCTGCTCGGGGTTCTGCTGCTGTGCACGCAGGGCTGGCAAAGCTGGCTGCAGCAGCAGCTCCCCAGTTAAGCTCTCGTGGATCCTGCTGTGATGAGCTGCCTGTAGTTACTGCTTGGGTAGAGGAGTCGGCAAAGGCAGCGTGGTTGTAAGGGAGCTGCCAGCACAAAGGGAACAAATGCCATTTGTGGGACTCAGCAGTGGCATCTGGGCATGGCTGTGGGCCAAGTGGCAGGACAGGCCCTGTAACACACATGTATCTGTGCTGGCTCTGTGAGCTGGGCAGCCTGGTCTAGCAGAAGGTGTCCCTGCCCATGGCAGGGGGTTGGAACAAGGTGATTTTTAAAGGTTCCTTCCCACCCAAACCATTCCATGATGTTCACTGGTGGCATCCTCAGTTACTGGCTTTGGCTGCCAGCTGTGGCAACTGAAAGTTGCCCTTTAAATTAGTTTCTTGTAAAACACTTCCAGAGGCTTAATTTTGAGTTTCTCCTGAGCCAAACTGGCAGGGAGTGAAGACAGGGCACCATAGTACTGCTGGTGGTCAGCAAAGGCTCCTGCCCTACCTGCTCACAGGGACAGGGTAACAAGTACAGCTGACAGCCTGGCAGTTTTTTTGCTGTGGAGTCCAAAGCACTGGTAATCTCTTCACCTTTAATCCATGCAATTTATTAAATCCTTCTGTTTGTATCTTTTCTGTGCAGACATCAGACATGTCACAGAATCACAAACTCACAGGATCCCAGAATAGTTTGTGTTGGAATGGACCTTGAAGCCCATTTTGTTCCATCCCCTTCCACTATTCCAGGTGGCTCCAAGCCTGTCCAACCTGGCATTGGACACTTCCAGGGATGGGGCAGCCACAACCTCTCAGGGCAAGTTCTTCAGCTTAGTAGGGCAGCTCATCTGCTTCAAAAACTTCTCATACCCTTGAGGGTTTAGGTAGAGTATGAAGGATGATGATGAAAGGGCCTGATGAGCTTGTAGGTTGCTGAGTCCTGCCTGGAGCCAGGTCCCACTGAGACAGGGCCATGCTCTGCATTCTTGGCAGGGCTGCTGGTGAGGAGCCCCCAGAGCTGCTGTTCCACAGCTGGAGAAGCAACCTGAAATGCTTTCTGAATGAGTGCGTGGCTCTTCCTGCTTTGGGTCTCTGCTGATCTTCCCTCAGTTGACGTTTGAATCTATATGGTTATATAGGACAGGAGGAAGCAGCCTCAAGTTGCTCCAGGGGAGGTTCAGATTGGATATTAGGAAAATTCTTCACTCAAAGGGTTCTCAAGCATTGGAAAAGCTGCCCAGGGAAGTGTCACCATCCCTGAAAGGATTTAAAAGCCATGTGGTTGTGCCACCTGTGGATGTGGTTAGTGGTGGCCTTGGCAGTGCTGAGGGAATGGTTTGGCTCTCATCTGAGAGGGCTTTTCCAACCTAAATGATTCCATGATTCTGTATTGTGAGGTGTTTTACTATCTGTCTGAGATCTCAATTTTGTACAAATGACTGTGGGCAGAAATGATGCTTAGACGAAGGTTGGGGGATTGTTTACATACCGTGGAGCTTACATGAGTCAGTGAATGTGCAGATTCCCTTCCCAAAGTGATAAGTAAACACTTCTGTCTTGCAGCCAGCCCCTCAGCAGCACCGAGTGGGAGACTTCTGTGCACCAGGATTCATTTAAAATCGTTGTTTTCAGAGACTCTGTGACTGCTGTGGGGACAAGTTTGAGTTTTTGATTCTTCTGGCAGATGCAAACCATGAAGTGGTGCAGTGCTGCAGAGAGGGGAGGAGAGCATCTTGTGCCTTGGTTGTACATGGCTCCCCAGCTTTGGGGGGCTGCAGCCTCTCTCAGTGAGGAGGGCTGCCTTGGAGCCCTGGGTGTGCAGCTGGGCCAGGGTCAGAGCTGGCAAGAACCAGGCAAAGCATTCCCACTGGTTTGGCCCATGGAAAGGAAGGAGACACGGTCCCTGGATATGTTTAAAAAAAGACTGGATGAGGCACTCAGTGACGTGGTTTAGTTGATGAGGAGGTGGTAGGTCATAGGCTGGACTTGATGATCTTGGAGGTCTTTTCCAGCCTAGCTAATTCTGTGATTCTGTGAGACACACAAGGCCATTGTCACCGCCGAGCTATTCTGGCAGCTGTGGAGACACTGCTCAGCCTGGCCCGACTCCCTTCCCCCTCCCCTGGGTTGTGGTGAGCGTTCCAGTTTCTCAGCCTTGGTTCTGTAGACTTCTGCAAGAAGTTTATCCCTTACTTGAATGCTTTCTGCTTAAAAATGTTTTTCTTGGTGCCTTTTAGAAAATGACACAATTACAAATGATACAGGCAAAAGTGAAGGGATGGGAGAGAGCTGCTTCCAGCTGACTCGTCAGTTACCAAAGTAAACAGGGCTCTAATGCAGCTTTTGAGAGGCTTATCTGACCGTGAAAAACTTGCTATATCTTTCTTTTTAAATTGGCATTTAAATCCAAACCACATCTTTTTAAAAATAGAGCTAAAATGTTTCAGTATCCTCTTCTGCCGGGGTTGGCTCTGTCAGATAAGCTATTTCACAATCTTATTTTCTGTGTCTTTTTCCCAGTGCCTTCTTGTACAATAGAGTCCTGCAACAGCCCAGATTAGAAGGGACCTGGAAAAATCATCTGGTCCAACCTCTCAAACACAGCCTCACCAGGACTAAGAAATGTCTGTTAGGAAGAAGTACAGAATGAACTATTTGCAGTCTTCACTGTTAAAATTAATATTAAAATTAATAATAGAATTTTAAAAGGAACAAAAAGTTCACTTTAATCTGGTACACCAGTAACTGCCCTTCTTTGAACATCTTTAAATGGATATTTTAATGTCAACTAATTGATGCCTCTTTATTCACAGCAGTATTTGAGGCATCACTGGAGGCTTGTTAGAGCCCTAGGGATAATATTCCCAACTGCATATTGTCAGAGTGAATAATTGGTGTATACAGACAGTGTTATCTGCTGTAACATTCCATGTTCTGTCAGCTGCACATGGATTAGTTCTGTGAAGTGGAGACTTAGCTAGAATGATGCACGGAGATTTGAATTTACAGTTGTAATGCCTGAAAGGGCATGGTTTGGGTTTCTAATGGTTTTACACTGTTAATCCTCTAGCAATTCATTTTATAGTGGAATACTTGGGGGGGAGCTGGGGCCTGTTCTAATTGAAATCAATAAAAACTCATTTACTTGGAAAGAAAGCAGATGCACTTTTAGTAGTAAAAAGGAAAAAAAGAACATTTTAGGTAGAGAAACCTCATGCAGGATATCTGAGTTTTGTACTGAATGTGACACTTCTTTCTCCCAGCAGCTGGCCTCAGATTACTTGATTTTTGTTATGTTTGGAAATCTCCATTCTCAAAGGATGGCAGCTGGGTATACCCTAGAGCCTTTCGTAGTATCGAAATGATGATGTTCATGCATATGTCTGTATGTATGTGCACATACACAAGGGTCATCTCCAAGAACCTTGGTTTTACTCTCCTACTGTTTTCAAAAAGAAACTTCTTTTCTTTCTTCTTTGTGTACTATTCAGAGACAGCTTGGTATCAAAACTGAGGAGACTCTTTAGTAGTGTCTGAATTATGCAAGTGTAGGTAGGTCTGTGGTTAGTGTCTCACTATCTTTTCCCTTTGCTTCGGGCTACTTATGTGGTGTGCTGATAATTTGCTGAGGAAATTTAATTAACTTTTCAAGGATTGTGTCTGGCATCTGAGGGAATTTTAGTTCTGTCGTTACTTTTTTGTGTTTCTTTTAGGGGAAAAAAGCCTAAAACTGAGCACGCTGTGTATGAGCTTCATATGCAACAGTTGTGTTTTGTCCCAGGTCACGTAACTGCCTCTGGTCAAAGAAACCCCCACAGACCCATTTAAACATAATCCATCATATTGCATCTGTGATTTAGATGGAGAGCCACTGAGATGGTCAGAGGGGTGGAGCACCTCTCATGTGGGGGAAAGCCGGGAGAATTGGGATTGTTCAGACTGGAGAGGAGAAGCTTTGGGGTGGCCTCACTGTGGCCTTCCAGGGCCTGAAGGGAACCTACAAGGAAACATGGTGAGAGACTGTTTACGAGGGGTGGAGTGCCAGAACAAGGGGGAATGGCTTCCCACTGCCAGAGGGCGGGGTTAGATGGGATATTGGGAAGGAATTCTTCCCTGTGAGGGTGGGGAGGCCCTGGCACAGGGTGCCCAGAGCAGCTGTGGCTGCCCCTGGATCCCTGGAAGTGTCCAAGGCCAGGTTGGATGGCGCTTGGAGCAGCCTGGGATAGTGGAATGTCCTTGCCCAAGGCATACAACTGGATGAACTTTGACCCCTTCCCATCTAAGCCTATGATTCTATGATGATTTTAAAAAAAATTATCTTTTACCATATGAAGACATAACCACAACAAAAGCCTGTTAAAGAACAGCGTAGGGTTAATATGGGAATGTACTCTGGGAAGTCCCTGTGTTCCCATGGTCCCTTGGCAGTTTTAAGCACTAATGGATTCGTGCTGTCATCTCCATAAAGCTTGTTAGGAGAACGACTCCTTCAAGAGAGCACTGACTGCTGGTTTATTAATAACTGGGTGGTAATTGCTCCTCTGAAGTACCGTTCCTGCTTTGGGACTTCAGTGTGTGCTGCATAAGGGGAATGCAGAGTATTTCTCCTCTTCCCAGACTGGGCAGTACTGGATTATCCTGCTTTCAGGATGCTCAGATGGCTGTTGGTGACTTTATTTCCTTACAGGGTCTGCTTTTGTGTAGCTGTGGGTGCTGAGTGCATTAGTAATTCCATATCCTTTGGGAAGGCCATGCAGCTGCAGTTTCAACAGGGAAGAGCCAGTTGCTTCTTCAGTTTTGTTGATGTCTCAAGATCAAAAAGCTGACTTGGCTTCAGAAAGGTAGCTCTCTCCAAGGATCTTCCAAGTCTCTTTGAAGGAAGTAATCTGGGGATATAATCTTCCAAGCAGCAGAAGCTTTTAATTAGCCTTTGTAATTGGATTCATCTATGCCGGAAAATAAAAGAAGCTGTGACTTTTTTTGCCAGTCAGCCTCTGGACCCCTCTTATGGTGAGGTACATTTCGGGACACGGTGGAAGCCAGAGTTCCATGAAGAAAGAGGAGGAGCTTTACAGATGAGGTTGTTGTGCCCTGCAGTGCCAGGAGGCTCCCGACGGTGGAGCTCGGATATTCCCGGCCGGCAACAGCGTGGGCAGCAGCTCAGAATCAATCTGTGCTAGATGTCCCAGTAAATAACTTCATTTTGTAATGCAATATTAAGTATAAATGGTGAATTAAATATTGGGTTTTAAATCTTACTTGATTTGACTTCAACATGGTAAGGTAATTATTTACCAACCAGCACTGTGAAGTGTGCAGTTGCATTCATTCCTGCCCCATTCCTCAGTGCACGTTCCTTATCCAGCCCCGTTACAAGTGTAGAAGGAGCACTGCCAAAATACACAGACCCAGAGATGAGACAGAAATAGACCTGGACTGAACTGCAGTTCAGTCTGGAGAAAGAATTTAAAGAGCATCATGAACTGAATTTTACTCGGTCCAGCTTGTTGTTAACAAGGGGAAATAAACACAAACACAAAGCGAGCTGATGACCTTCTCAGATGTTCGGTGGGAGCTGGGAGCGCGGGCCAGCTCCGGGATCGGCGCTGCTCCCAGGCTGTACAGTAAGGAAGCTGTGGCTGCAGCCCTTACCAGCTGTTTGTCCTTTCCTGTAGGCTGAGCAAAGCAATTTGGTCAAAGCTTTTTCCCCCTTGTGTCTGCTGGTGCCTTTTGTTGTTAGAAAAGCAAAGCAGCCCTGTGAACGTCTGCACCGGTGGCAGTGCTGGATGGACAAGCACAACCCCCAAACCTCTGGGCACGGAGGGGAGAAGGAGAGCACAGGCGGCAGTCCTGTATGCACTCAGTGCTGGGATGGGACTCAAGCTCGAGGCTTGGATGTCAGGGACCACCTAGTTGTAAGAGCTTCCCATAATCTGCGTGGCTCGCTCAGCCCTTTGGCCTCTCTCGGGGCCTGTCAGCCGAGTTGCCAGCCGTGGCTGCGTGTCTGGGATGCGGGCGATCATCCATGGAGGGCTGGCCAGAGGCAGCAGCCAGCTCAGACACGGCGGTGGCTGGCCCCGCTGGGAACACAGCTCCGGGGCTGTGCAAAGACCGGGGCGGGGAGCAGGAAGGTGGGGCGGCTCCAGATGTCAGGATTTGGTATGCTTGCTTGTCCCCAGAAAGGGAAAAACCTTGCTGTGTGTCATTCTTCTTGGGACATTTAATAGCCACTAAAGCCGTTAAGTTCTGACCACATGGAGTCAAGTTTTCTGGTCTCTTTGCCCATAGTTGTGCACCAGCAGTAGACAAAACCTTCCGGCCTTGCAGTAGAGCTAGAGGAAATGTTCAGGTGGATTGCTTCCTCAGAACCATAATCAACTTGTTTCTATTTAATTCAAGCTTTCTTTTTCTGATTTCCAGCCTAAGGGAGTAGGTTTTCTTATTGGGATTCTGTGGTGAGTGTGATGTACCATTCCTGCAAAGGGCTGGTGAAGCTCCATGACTGTTTCGTGCATCACCCATTTAAGAGAACACTTGTAGCAAACCTAGATTTGTTTTAGACATCTCTGGGTAGAGGAGGTTACTCTGCACATCCCGTGCTTTGCGATTGTAGTTCTCAGAAGGTGGAGTTAACAGCGTGCTGGTTGTGACTGTGCTGGACAAATCAGCCCCTGATTTTTATTGTTTGTTGCTATGTGTGGTTAAGAACTGTTAGACAACTGCACTTGAGGCCCATAAGCTAAACTTAGTGATTCTTGCAGTAGACAAAAGATGAGAATATTAGATTTTATCCACTGTGGGTCTCCAAGTGAACTTTTCTTTTCTGAGAAATGAAGCATATATAATGCTCTTTTAAAAAATCCTTTTCTTTAAAAAAGAAAAATCATGAGCTTGTAACTATTATAACAATGGCAAATAATGATACAAACGTGGCACTTGCTGAGGCACATTGTTAGTAAAGCTTGTGTTAGACCTTTGGTCCCCGAGTTTCATCCACTGTCCTGAGGTGAAGTTTGATGCGCAAGGGTGGTGGCTATCACCATCCATGAGGATGGAGCTTCATCAGCTCCACTGGTGCTGGGTTAGGCTGCCTAGCAGGGCTTTGCAGTTCCCTGGATAATCTGTCTGGCTTGTCTGTGAATAGCCAGCTCATGAAAAACTGGATGAAAAACTGTGAGCAGTCTGACTCCTTCCCGTCTGCCGTTACACTTAATTGTCATAAGTCATGCGGCTGAAAAGCCATTTAAAAACATAAAAAAGGGAGTGTGTTAAGGAAATGTGAGCTTGCTGGGCTGGTTTGGCTCATTTCTCTCTGATTAAGAATCTGGTAAAAGTTGCTCGCTGCAGTTTTTGGGCTCTTCAAAAATTTAATTACAGCCAGGTTAGAATCTGAAAGCAGCTGAGTCATGAGGGAATATCATATAGGAAGAAACTTTAAATAGTTTATGGCATGTTTTGGTGCTAAGCATCTTGGTGCTAAGCATAAGTGCTCCCTGAATCCATCGGGAGGGCCTTCCCAACGGGATGTGTGCTAGCCATGGGGGACTCATCACTGTAGGCAGCATCTCCAATGCTGCCTGTGCTCCTGGAAAAATTCAGCAAAGTGTTTACCCACACAGCTCCTGAGATCTTAATGAGAGTTGAGGGTGTCCTTCACTTCAGAGCACCAAGCACAAGGCTTTAAGCTTGGTCTTTCTTCACTAGGTGATGGTTATTAATATTTTTCTAGCTTACATTTTCAGAGTCAGCTGCTTGGTGTAGTAGTCTATGATAGCAATTTGCAATCAGTTACAGTGGAGCAGCATTTTAGTTGCATCAAAACATAAAGGTAAAAACCACCTTCTGATTCTGTGTGCATGTATTAGCTGTGGAAGGAACAAAACTGTTCACTGCCATTTGAGATGGCAATTAAAAGTGGTATTCTTTCACTTAGTCCCACCTGTGTGACAACCCTCCCTTAAGGGGAAGGAGAGCCCGGGGAAGCACTTCCAATGGCAGCTCGTGAGGGATCTGTAGTGGGAAGAGCCTGTAGGACACAATTTGCAGTTGGGAAATTGCAGGTTTCTGCTTCCATGCCCTCAGGATGGACAGCTGGCTGGAGCTTGGCTGGGAGCAGCTCCACCATTATTCTGATTTTCTTAATTCCTGGCGGTAGCTGCTCCTACAAGTCTTCAGAGGAATTGTAAGCAGAGCTTTGCAATGAATTGGATACAGTTCTGTTCTTTCTCCGAGAAGAGCATTAAATCAGATAAACCTCGGTGTTCAGCAGTGTTAGCAAATGGCTCTTAGGGAATAATTGGACATCAACTTCTTTTGGCAGGTCTTGGTTTAGGCATTGTAGCTGTCCCAGCGGATTGTTCCTAATCCTTTAGCATCTCTTGATTTGTGGTGAGAATTATTTTACATACATGTGTACAGACACACACACGCACATACATCTATATGTATATAAATGCGCAGGTGAGCACTTGTGTATATGTATATGTGCAACCCATAATAGTCTTCTGATCTCAAAAACTGTCAGAATCAGTTGCCATAGCCCAGTGCTAAACTTATCAGTCCACTTCATAAATAAAAAAGAACGTGGAAGATAATTGTCACCAGGTTTTTTCTGTGTATACTCTGTAATGAAGACATTACTAAATCTACTAATAACTATAATACTAGATTTTATTATTATATAATGTAGTTATATAATGTAACACATAATTATTATGATATTACAAATATAATTATTATTGTTATTAAAATATCAGGGATTTGTTGCTTCTGTGGTTGGTTTTGGGGTTTTGGTTTTTTCTGTTTTTCTTCCTTTGCTTTTGTGGTGTCATAGTTCTGAAATTTATATTTCTTTGGAAGTATTCAAAGGTATGGAAGCTTTTTGGGGTATTTCTTTGCTTTATTTATTTATTTATTTAGTTTTAATCCTGGATATGGTTTTGCATCAGGAAAACATCCTTGCTGTGAATTAGAAGAAGGAATTCTGTGGGTGAGAGCTCTCCACAAGGTTTAGCATCTCTGCCAAAATTCCTTCAGCTACCAAGTATCAATTAGGGCTTTTTTATTCCTTCTGGAACAAACAAATCCAGTGTTCTGGGTTGATGAGAGGTAGGCAAATGGCTTCCATATTCCTTTGCTAGGTCTTCTAAAGCCTCCAGCTGTCCAAAGCAGACATTTGGTGCAGATGTGTTCCGTGGTCAGGACTAGGGGAGTGCCAAATTTGCAATCACCGTCAGTGGTAATTATGTGTGATTGTGTGTCATGGGGAAGTGTGTGGTTTTCCCAACGTGCTTGCTGCTCAGCTTGTACATAAACATGTGGCCATTTGAGGTGTGGCAGAAAGCCATGGAAAAACAGCAGGGCCTTTTGGAATGGCCAGTTTCTCAGGTTACCACGGGCTTTTCTCCTTATTTACAAATGAGATGGTTTTCACCAGATTTGCCCCAGAAAGGAAATATCAAAATCCTTGATCCCTGTCAAATGGGCTGTTACTCAGTTTTATGTTGTCAGAGTTGTTTAATTGCTTTAGGTACAAGCTCAGATACCGCAGTGGCTACACTGAGTTTTGTGATTAAAGTTTAGGAAGTCCAGGCTTTGCTCAGGGATGTGCAGCCGTTCCTGTAAAGCATTTCCTTTCCATGTTAGCAGTTGTTGTGTGTGCAGCACTGAGTCTTGGATTGCCGGGTCAGTCTGACAGAGCTGCCGTTTGCACTGCACTTGCGAGACCAGAGGCTCGAGTCACTGCTCACAGACTCGCTGCCATGCTGGGGCTGTGTCAGCTGCTTCACCTCTGCGCAGTCCCCTCCGGAGGGCCAGGAAAGCTTTGGAGTAGTGGGCAGTGGGGAGACTCCCACAACAAACCAGTCCCAAGTATTCCCGTATCGGTCCCTAAAAATGGATTCATATTGCAGCATGAGAATGGGAAACCACACCTCCCCACCCCTGGAAGTGTTCCAGGCCAGGTTGGACGGGGCTTGGAGCAACCTGGGGTATTGGAAGGTGATCCTCCAGAGGGGTGAAATGAGATGAGCTTTAAGGTCCCTTCCAACCCAACCCAGTCTGTGATTCTGTGATTCTGTGATTCTGTGTTCCCCCTAGAGCATTCCCTGTGAATCTTTAGGTGAATCTCCACCTAAGGAACTAATGAATTTTAAAAGCTTATTATTTTCTTCTGCCTGGTATGTTTGCAGGGTGTAGTTTCTCAGTGAATAGTCTACATGTGGAATGATAGGTTTAAACTTTGCTTGATAAGTGAACTTAAAGCACTTCTCATAATATCCTCTCACTTTTATATATTCTGGACACTTTGACACTAGACACAGCATTTACCTGCACTGGAGAAATGGCTTTTCTTGGGCTGCAGTTTGAGGTCACAGAATGAGGATGGAAGAAAGTGAAGCTGGGGAAGGCTGTTAAAGCTTTGTTTGGCAGGCAGGTCACGTAAGCTGGTGGCACAACAGCGTGTGAAGGACAGTAGCTGCTGGGTGTTTTGGGACAAGCTGGTGAGTGTTCAGGTGGTGAGAAGAAGTCCCAACACCGTTCAGACATGGCCTTGGTTGCAGAATCAGCTGGAGACATCTCTCCCTGCACAGTTCCTGCAGGGTTCTCTAATGTGTCCTGACCACAGGTCGCCCTACTTGATGCTGACTGTGCCACACTCTGTTTCTAACTTCTGCCCCAGGTGCCATTCCCCAGCTCAGCCCTTTGCTGAGCTCTCAGCAGAGGGCGGCCGGAGCCCTGGCTGATCCTGCAGGAAGCTGGCCCAGGCTCTGGCTTGGCACAGGCGTTGCTGGAGCCAGCCCTCGCTGCCTGCGGGGGAACCAGGCCAAGGTCTCATCCCATCTGACCTGATGGGCTGTTTCAGCTTAGCTGAAGTAGTGTTGCTTTTCAGATCTTTATTTTATAGGGTAAAAAAGCCTTTCCAAAGAATTAACTGCTCTAGATTGAAACAGCAAATCCCTGAACGGCAGGGAATAATGGAGCTAATGGGGAGCTGTGTGGATAAACCCCTCCAGTGACGTGCTTGAGAACAATGCTTGGCAAGGGGTGGATTGGAAGCAAAACAATTTGGAGGTAGCTTTATTGCAGATGTTTGCTTTACAGGATACCCAAAGGACAGTGGTGCCAGGTAGAGTGGGAGGAGTGGGAGCACAGCGGGATGAGGTGTGTGAAGGAACAATGAGTCCTTATAAATGGCCCTTTTAATGATAGTGTAGCATTTTAGGACATGGTATTCACAGATAAATGACTCACAACCATACAAAAAACCCCTCAAGACAGTTTAATATTCTAGGAAAGGTTTTGTGTGCTCTCGTGGGTGACTTTCAAACAAATTAAATGAAAAGACATTCATAAATAGAGCCTGCCCGGCAAATATGGGTGTGATTAGAGTAGACCTTAGTGATGGCTGCTGTTGTAACTCCAGTGAAATAAAACTTTGGACTGCTTAAAAAAGAAAAAATGTCTGTATTATGTGGAAGATAAGTGCATATTAACTTTTATAGAGCTTGGAAAGCGCTGTGAGGTCTGCTGAGGCAGCACTTCCCTGTAAGCTACAGCTGTATTAAATTGGCACTGCTGCAGTTTCATGCTTTGCTTTTACCCTGACAGCAGAATTGTGCCCTGCTTCGGCTGTCAGGACTCAGCTGATCTCTTTGAGTGGTTTGGAGCACTCAGCTGGCAGAAATCTATCCCCTTTTGTGTGTGTGTGTCTTTATTTATGGATTTTTGGTGTAGCACCCCGGGCGCGCTCGCTGAGCTGGGGGAGTGCCCGGGCCAGGGGCGGAATGAAGGGCAGCAGTGCCAAGGCAGGCTAAGGTAGACAGGCAGGAAATCTCAGCTGCAGGAACCACTGGTTGGAAGCACATTTGATACCACGCAGGAAGGCAGCTGTTGGAAGGGTACGAGGACAGCTCTGTGGAGTGGGAAACACTCCCACATGTGCTGCTCCTACTTACACACCCCAGGTGACTTCACTTGGCTGTCCTGCCCTTTCTCAATAGACAGAGACATGGCAAATGCCATGAATAAAGTTCTTTCTGCTTTGGTTCTTTCTGGCAGCTCCTGCTAGATGTGCCAGGATTGGGGATTGGGCTCACACTGGGATTTTCGAGACAGAGGTACATATTTCTTTTCAGGGAAGAGATGTGGCACATAATTTTTTTCTTTCTTCCTTTTTTTTTTTTCTTTACATGTGTAAAATTGCACAGCCAAGTCTGTGTATTGTGTCCAGAGAGGCCTCTTCAAGTTGACCTAGAATCGCAAAATCATGGAATGGTTTGGGTTGGAAGGGGCATTAAAGCCCATCCAGTCCCACCCCTGCCATGGGCAGGGACATCTTCCACTATCCCAGGGTGCTCCAAGCCCCGTCCAACCTGGCCTTGGACACTTCCAGGGATCCAGGGGCAGCCACAGCTTCTCTGGGCACCCTGTGCCAGAGCCTCACCACCCTCACAGGGAAGAATTCCTTGCTAACATCTCATCTCTTTGAGTTTGAAGCCATTCCCCTCATCCTGTCACTCCATTCTTTATCCCAAGTCCCTCTCCAGCTCTCTTGGAGCCTCTTTAGGCACTGCAAGGCTGCTGTAAGGACTTCCCAAAGCCTCTTCTTCTCTAGGCTAAAGACTCTATTTCTGGAAAATACATTATTTCTTGGCGCAGCAACATTTGTTTTGGGAAGTTTTGGATCCTTTTGATTACTAAGGACAATTAAATGTTTGGTCAAAATCAAAGGTGAAAGAAGCACAAACCAGAAGGCTTTATGTGCCTATAAATGTTTAAGACACGTAAAGGTTGGTAATACTGGAATGATATTAAAAGTTACTAGATCTGAAATCATAGTTTCAGTGCTGGGGATATCATTCTCTACTATTCCTTTTGGTTCAATACTTTTAGTTTCATTTTTTTATTGCCAAATTTTGTGTTTTCCTCATATTTTCAATTTTTTTTCATCCTAGAAATTGGTCCAGTGACAATAACCACAGATCCCAAGAAATTTCAGTTTGAACTTAGGGAACTCTATGTTCAGGTGAGTACTTTTTTCTTGTGTTCTAGCAAAGACTCTGTTTCCTCACGCTAACCTTTTCTCTTGTGCTGGTATTCCTGTTCCCAGGATTCATGAGGATGTTCCTCTGGCCTTTTACCTACACAAGCTGTCATCTTCATTCTATTTTATGATTATGATTCATTACTTTGTCTTAGTTTACATCATGCTGTGGAGACACAGTTAAGTTACACAAGAAGGAATGGTTAGATAATGCTGACATTTAGTTTGCATTTTCGTTAGTCCCACCACTTGTCCACAGACACTTTTATGGGCTGTTTTACTGTGTTCTGGAAATTATTTCCCATGAAAACCCTTCAAACCAAAGGACTGTAAGACCCATCAAGTATTCCTTAGGTACTGCCTTCCCTGCCGTGTGTTACTTGGCACCTACTGATCCAAAGGCTTCTTAGAATCACAGGATATCCTGAGTTGGGAGGGACCCACAGGAATCATCCAGTCCAACCCCTGTCCCTGCACGGACACCCCAACAATCCCACCCTGTGCATCCCTGGGAGCGTTGTCCAAAGGCTCCTGGAGCTCTGGCAGCCTTGGGGCTGTGCCCATTCCCTGGGGAGCCTGGTCAGTGCCCACCACCCTCTGGGGAAAGAAGAACCTTTCCTTGATCCCCAGCCTGACCCTGCCCTGGCACAGCTCCAGTCATTCCCTCTGGTGATGGAAAGAAAGGGAAGTATTGGTATGGAGTTATCCTTATTGAGAGAAAAATATGTTCCTGTTGTCTTTTTTTTAGTCAAGTAAAATGCTTCTGACCTGTAGAGAACCTTGCTGGGGTCAGTAGTGCCAGACAGGCTCTCCCCCAGAAGCTGGCACATGGTGTAATCCCTGTAAGAACAGATGGCTTGAAGATCGCTTTAAAAGTTGGCAGAAGGTTTGAAATGCAGAGAAAACAAAAGCTGTTGCACTTTTCTCCTGCATGGGAAAATTTAAGCTTCAAAACTCGGTCCAGTTTTCATGTTTTGTTTCCTCAGTACTTACACTGGGCAATAATTGGAGCTGTTTCTAAGAGGTAGATGATTTACATGAAGCTTTTGGGAATTTCAAACTCTTCATTTCCAATCAAGTCTAAAAGTTTCAGTCTAATGAATTTTAGATTTTGTTCTTTAATGCTGATTGATTGTGTATTTCATAATTATTTTCAAGATGTGCTCATTCTGCTAAATGAAGGCCGTCACTGACTTGCATTCCTCCATTGTACTGGTGAAGGGCCAAAATAGAAATCTAAAATGATTAGAACAGGACTGATGGGTCATCTTGCAGTAGAGAAAATGTGAACACTTCCTACAGGTTTGTCATCAGTATTTTTCCTAGAAAGACAGATAAAAGATGCAAGAGTGAATATTGTGGAGGTAGGGGAAATTTTGAGCTGGGTTCATTTTGAGAAAGGGCATGGACCAAATATTCTTATTAATGAAGGTGAAGATAAATTATTTCAAGGCATGTTATGTGTAAAACATATTGTATCAAAATGTGCTCTCCAGGAATACTGCACACCTTGTCCTCCCCAGGCAATTGGGGTAAGCTCTTGTTTGCCATTCATCTGTCACAGAGTAACTGGAGGGTCTTTTGGCTGACATTTGACATCAGGTAAAACTTGGGCTGTGTACATTTCACTGCAGAAACTGGGCCCTGTTCCTTCTACATTCAGAGTGATAAAGGTTGTATTCCTTGGCTACGGGATCAACTTAGGAGGTATCACCTGTATTTCATCTGTAATTAACTGTGAATCATTCTTATGGACAGTGAGATAAGAACCTGGACTTGGGCATCAGTGGCTCCTTAGTGTCTTTTTTAGTTAAGCAGATTTTTTGTGTATTCCTGTATTAAATTTTAACATTGGGTGCTAATTTGCATAAGCAATATTCTTAAATCTTGCCTCTATTAAAATCTTTTAAAGTATATTCATGCAGTGTTACATGCCCCTGGGATACACATGTACTTGTGTCAACAGCTGTGAAAAGGCCTTATTTGAGGGTTTCTCAGTGTCAACAATGACAACTTAATGAATAAAATAGTATTCTGTAAGGGTTGTTGGCAATGTTTTTTTAAAATCAGATATCAGATTTAGCCCTTTGTAAGTGTTCACCATGCCATTTAAGTAACTGGTTATACATTACAGATTGTAATGTAGGCAGAAGCTGTGTGAGTAGTACAGATGAGCTCAGCTAACAGCTTCATTTCTGTGGGCCTGTTGGAACTGAAGGGAAAATGAGGCTTCCTGAGCTTCACTCACCTCTGCTTTTCCTCTGCTTTTCCTTTTCACGAGGAAATTGTATTTAATTTCAATTTGGAGAGAAAGGCAGGAAATATTGAGTGGAAATTATTCTGCTTTTCTTTTTTTCCCTTTTTTTTTTCCTTAAAAAAAGTAAAGGCATTACACTAGGTTAAATGTTAGGAAGGAATTGTTCCCTGTGAGGGAGGTGAGGCCCTAGCACAGGCTGCCCAGGGAAGCTGTGGCTGCCCCTGGATCCCTGGAAGTGTCCAAGGCCAGGTTGGACGGGGCTTGGAGCTCCCTGGGATAGTGGAAGGTGTCCCTGCCCATGGCAGGGGTGGGACTGGATGGGCTTTAAGGTCCCTTCCAATCCAAATCATTCCATGATGTTGATGTTTTGTTGTTCTACCCAGCTGCCTTTTAAGAATATTACTCTACATGACGGGAATAAAAAAGCCCTCACTTGTTCTCAGAACAACCATTTAGCACAGTAGGGCTTTTCTTATTATATGTAGGAAACAGATGCTGCCATGTAGAATGTTACATGAGACAATAATCACACTTGAAGTGGGAATAGAGATTTTCTTGTTCCAAGTAGGTGTCTGTAGAAATTAGCTATTATTTTGACTTTGCCCACAAATTAAAGCTTTATGTGGAAGGGTCTTTCGCTGAATGTGATATTCACTTTGCAAGAGCAGGGAAGAAAGAACTTGGATATACTGATGTGTCCCATAGGACTGTATAAGCATTGCCAAAATAAAGTTCTGATGTGTGTCAAAAATCTTCTTGGAGAATTCTCTCATGAATTTCAGGCTGTCTGGAGTCTACCAGTTGCTTTTCCCATAAAAGTAAGGCTACGTCTAGGAGAACTGAGTGTTTAAAAGAACAGTGGTTCTTACATGACTTACAGAAAGAACAATGACCACGTGCTTATTCTTTAACAGAGATGAGAAACTTATTGATATTCTTGCTTTGAAATGGGGCTAAGGATGCTGATAGATTAAAATTGTTTCCAACATGAACATTTCACTGAGGAAAAAAAAAATTCTTAAGTATGAAGGACTGAGAGGCAAGGTTTTTTTCTGTGTGGATGCTTAACCTCAAAACATGTTTTTTGATGGCATCTCAAGAATTAAAATTCAGTGCAGCGATTGCACTATCTTTTCTCCTTCTTCTTTCCCTGCATGTGTACATTTGTATATACATATGTGTGAAGGCATGTTGATTGTAAAAATGAAAGAAATCAATTTAGTATTTAATATTGAATGTGCAGAGATCTGTTGTAGTTCACGAGGCAGGTTTTACAGTTCGTATCAGCCCTTTGGAAGGTTCTGTCTTCAGCATGCCAAGTGAGCTTTTATGTAAGTTAAAGGGAACTTTTATTTAAACAGTGTTTTTCCCAAATTCTTAATTTAGGGAGGGAAACTAATCCTTTCCTATAAAGTTAAAGTCATACTTGGAAGCATTTTGATTGAACACATGGCCTGAACAACCTCCAGCTACGCAGCTGCTGCAGTGCAGGGCTCTGGGAACACATCACCGGTGCCCTCTGTGAGCTCCCCGTCCCGGGGTGGAGTCCCGGGCAGGTTGCTGCTGCTCTGGTGTCCAGAGGTGCTCCTGGAGCTCGGCACTGCCTGGCTGGGATCATTTCCCCTCTGTGTCTGTGCCCATGACCTCTGTGAGTGCTGTGTGCTACCGGAGCAGGGACACTGTCAGCCAGGAAGGGAGCGTGTGAGCGTGGGAAAGGGAGCTGGGCTGAACGTGGATGAGAGTGACCGTGACACCAACCAACATCAGGGCTCTTCCCTGGACTTTATTTTCCCTTTGGAACTGTTGCAGTTGCTGCTTGTGAGTCTGTGACAGCACTCTGCAGAAACCATAAAATCCTGAGGGTTGAAAAGGTGAATAAACTATTAGAAACTAAGAAAGTATCTGTCTTGAATGTCCCAAAAGAAAGTAACTTACTTGGTATGTTCTTTTTTCTTAAACAAAACAACCCCCCCCCCAATTTTGTTTTATTTCTATTTGTGAACAGGGTGGTGGAGACTGTCCAGAGATGAGCATTGGGGCAATAAAGATTGCTCTAGAAATATCCCTGCCTGGCTCTTTCATCTACGTGTTTACTGATGCCCGATCCAAGGATTACAGACTTACCCATGAAGTGCTTCAACTCATCCAACAGAAACAGTCACAGGTACGGAGGGGATTTGCATTCCGAGCTGGTTTGTGTATCTAATGCCCTGTTTTCCTCAATGACAAAGGGTAAAATTCCTCTTTGTGAGACTTGGTGAAGTCTTTTTACAAAGGGACCATTCTAAGGACTTGGTTTTGTGTTTTTTTTTAATAGAGTTAACTGGTCTGGTTAAGGAAAAACTTAGTGGAATATTCCTTTTATTATTGTGAATTAAATACTGCAACTGAATCTTCTAATATGTATTTTTGGCCAGCTTATCACTTATGTGGATCTTTCTATATTGCTCTGAATGAAGTTTTGTGTGAATGACAAGGCTGATGGATTTCTAAAGGGATTTTTGTCTGTCCCTCTTCCTCTGCATTGCTTTTTCCATCAGTCCTGAGTGCAATGACTCTGTGCAAGGTAACAAACCCATCCCAGGTGACATGTTCTTCTGTTGTCTTGCCTTAATGCTGCCTTTGCAATGTTCTCCTCAAGTATGCACCACGTGCCAAATGATTTGCTGATGTAATTTTTTAATCCAGGTGGTGTTTGTGCTGACTGGAGACTGTGATGACAGGGATCATATTGGTTACAAGGTCTATGAAGAAATTGCCTCAACAAGTTCCGGTCAAGTTTTTCACTTGGACAAAAAACAAGTTAATGAGGTAACTTTTCTTGGGTTCTGCAATAGATAAAGAAAACAAGGCAAGAGTTATACTCTAAGAGTTTAAAGGACTTGATAGTAGATTAGAGAGCAGAAGGGGAAATTCTAAATGTTCTGGTCTTGGTAGTGAACTCTGTTCCACTGTTCCCTCCCTTCCTTCCTTTCTTCATCTTCTATATCAGGATGAAATTTGTGACTTTTATTGATATTAGGGAAGTGTGAAGTGCCACATCTCATCAGAACCTCCCCAACTTCCCTCTGCCTGTTCCAGGAGAAGAGCCTTTGAAAAAAGGAGCAGTTCTGGGCTCTGAGTAGCCCAGTGGCTTTTCTGCTCAGAACAAGAGCACAGTACCAGCTTTAAAATGAGCGTTTTCTTAGCAAGTAAAGGGTTGCTAATTAGCCCGGACAAAAGTGTTGCTCACATAGGATAGATAGTGTGAACTCTCAGGTTTCCATGGTTCACAGAGTCGTGGAAGTAACTTTTTAATTGAGGTGATTGTGGCAACACTTTTACCATCTCCTCTTACTCCTGGTAACTGTGATTCCTGAATGAGTATTTTCTTTGGAAACTCTGGTGAGTCTGAGGCAGAAATGAAATTTCAGAAGTGCATCAGAAAACAATTTGGAGAGAGGTGAAATCACATGGTATTTATTTTATTCCATGGAGAGCTGGAATTGTTTATAAATGTAAACATTCCCCTTTGAATTCCCAGTATAGGCAATAATTAGCTGAGGTTTTTAAATAAAAATGTACTCTGGTTTGTTCCTTTTTCTTTCTATCCCAGAATGCGGACAGTGACAGATGTTGGAGCTAAATTACACTTTTCTAGAGTTGTTGCCTAAAAAAATTGAAGTTCTCATTGGGAATGATAGAAGCTATTGGCAGTGATGTGAAAGTGATCAAAAGGAGAAACTTCCCAGAGGATTTATCCTTCTAAAGTTAGGTTAAAATTTGGAGGAAATTACCTGGCCTGTGCAGATCCTGGCCTGCATTTTGCTATTAAGTATGAAGGGTGAAACTTCTCTGTGACACTCCATGAAATCCCTTCATACAGAAGGGATGGTCATGGAATGAGATGGTCCTTAAGGTCCCTTCTAACTCAATCCATTCTGATACTGCCAATGGGGACTCTTTCCTGGGACTGGTGTTTCAGGATAAAGTTTTTGTTTGATTGTTGTGGTTTTGTTTTCTTCTGCTTTTGGGAGGCAGAAGTGAGCACAAGAAAACCATTTGTAGGTGCTTGACAGCCCCGTGTTCTGAGGTGGAGCTGGCACAAGCAGTTTTCTGGCTGCCTGCTTCTGCTTCTGAGCTTCTTGGCACTTCCCTCTAAGAACACCAGCTTCTGCCTGAAAGGATAGACTGTCTTGGAATTTTGGGTAACGCTTTCAGCAGGAGGTTTCGGGAGCCACTTTCACCTCCTTCCAGCTTCATCTCAACATTTCTTTTGAGCAAATAATCATAGAACTGTAGAGCCATAAAATGTCCTGGGCTGCAGGTATCCTAAAGCCCATCCAGTGCCACCCCTGCTATAGGCAGGGACACCTTCCACTATCCCAGGTTGCTCCAAGCCCTGTCCAACCTGGCCTTGGACACTTCCAGGGATCCAGGGGCAGCCACAGCTGCTCTGGGCACCCTGTGCCAGGGCCTCCCCTCTACATCCAAGAGCCAGAGAGTGGTATGAGTACGTGGTAATTTTGCAGGGTTTTTTTGAGAGGGAGGGAGAAATACAGCGTATGGCTACTGGAAAGAGATGCTTAAGCAGTCTAAAAGATTGCCTAGGGTGGAAAAAAACACCCTAAATTATTTTCAGAAACCTTCCACAGTAACTGCTGAACAATTTGCATTAAAGCCAAATTGAAAAGACTATGAAATAATTGTAGTGATCTTTGACCTTACATAAAGCTGTGCCTGGGCTAAGTGACTATGAAAACAACTTGACCAAATTGCTGCCATCCCCAATAAAAGCTTCACTGCGGTTTCAGTTCTGGATCGGCACTGATTCCAAGAAGCATATCCACCAGTGGGTGGATGCAAACAAACAGGACATCAGCAGTGATCTGATCAGCTGTTTATGGCACAGCCTTCAGGCAGGATTCAGCAGCAATAAAACTTGCCCTCCTTTTTCTCTGAGTAGTCGATGATGTGTGAAGAATGCAGTTTATAAATGCTGAAACACACTCACCGTTGTGGGCCTGGAGACAGGGAATGAGGATTGGGGATTAGGGAACAGCTACAGAGTCCCTGACCGAGCACCCTGCCAAACCAACGGCTTGTTTGGTTAAAACCCTTTTGATTATTCTACCCCCCAAAAACCCAAACAAAGCTATTTTTAGTGTCTGAAGTTTCAAACCATTACTCTTGTTCTTGCCCTTTGAGCATTAAGTTCAGAATGAAGCAATATTCTAAGCTAGATACAAGGAAACAGCAAAACAGTACTTGATACACATCCAATGCTCGTGTGCTGAGAAGACTAAGAAAACTTAGTGCCTTCTTTTTTTCACTTCTGCAAAACATGTTCTGATTTCAAATACTACAGTTAACTTGGGCAGGATTATTGGTGATTGACAAAGTTGTGTTGGGTTCAGTCCAGCAAAGCATGAAATAGGTATCTCCACTTATCTGCTGAATGTAGCCCATGTAAGGTCCTATTTTGACATAGTTACTGAGGTTTTTGTGCATTAGATAAATGAGAATATTTCTCTAGTTAGAGTATCAAGGCCCCATCCCTGGAAGTGCTCAAGGCTGTGTTGGATGGGACTCTGAGCAACCTGGACAAATGGAAGGTGTCCCTGCCCGTGGAGGGAGGTGACACAAGATGGGCTTTAAGGTCCCTTCTGACAGAAACCATTATAGGATTATAATACTCTGAAAGCTCAAAACACAAGTTTTGTTTTTATTATCTAAAATTCTCTTGGATTTCTTCCAGCCAAAAGAATGGCAGCATTCTCATTTTGTCATGAGTGTCTTGGAAAGGTTATTGTGCTAATTTCATCAAAGCGCTGAATTCCTGCTCTTGAAAAGCGTTTCTTTAGGGTGAGATTTCTCTGGTTGCTTTTGTAGACTCAGGGCTTAATTTGCAATACTTGTTTGAAATTTAAATGAATCATGGAATCACAGGATGTCCAGAGTTGGAAGGGACTCACAGGAATCATGGAGTCCAACCCCAGGCCCTGCACAGACACCCCAACAACCCCACCCTGTGCATCCCTGGCAGCGTTGTCCAAGCACCTCTGGAGCTCTGGCAGCCTTGGGGCCGTGCCCATTCCCTGGGGAGCCTGGTCTGTGCCCACCACCCTCTGGGGAAAGAAGAACCTCTTCCTGATATCCAGCCTGACCCCCCCGGCACAGCTCCAGCTGTTTCCTTGGGTTCTATTCTCAAGGCATCAAGAGTATGTATCAAACTTGGGTTAAATCCCTCTGTTAAGAGTAGATTCTATACTTTCATAATTGTGCCCAATTTCCAGAAGGTACTAATTTTGACTTGAACTGAAGTTATATTACACCACACTCACTTATTCTTCTGTAATTCCTGTAAATGGTTGTGATGCCCAAAGTTTTGTGCTGATGCTAGAAGGCGTGTTAAGATGAGCTGTGATGATCTGCAGAGTGTGAATGTGGTGCTGTGAGAAATAGTGGAGATTTATTAGTCCTGGGTGGTTCAGGTTGTGTCTCCAGGTCATTTTGATTGTTTGTGGCAAAAATGAGTAATTCCTGTTTGTGATGAGCTGGACTGATCCGTGTGGGTAGAGCTGAGTGCTCACGAAGACTGAGCTAGTGAGTGGTGTTTTTCCATTTCTTTTACTATTGAAGCACTTGGTTTTTCTTATTCTAACCTTTCTGTAAGAGGGAAAATTTTCCTTAGATTGCTTAAAAATACAGCTTTCTTTCTGATTTGCAAAATAAGTTGAAATGGATCTTCCATATATAGAAGAACATCGATGGGAGGAGAACTGAGAATGACTGTGGAGGCACAGTGTTGACTTTGATGGAAGAAGGGGGTGCTGTGGAGTGACTTGAAAAGTGGATGAGACTAGATGGGGAAAAAAAGAGTTTGTAATTGGGTGAGAAGCCTGTGAATGAAAGTCATGCTGTGGATGAGATGAGCTTGAGGGGGGACTGAAGACAAGACTGGTAAGAGAACATGGAGGAGGGATGGTGCAAAAGGGGTCACTGTTGTGGGGAAGGTGCTGAAGGGTCTGTAAGATCACATGGGGCCTGGTGTTCTTCACACTCATGAATGCTCTGCTGTGAACAGAGGTCCCTAAAACCCACTGGAAAAACATCCCATTTCTCCTGGCCCTCAGTCCTCCCAGGGAATGGCAGCCTGGGGGTTACACTGACACGGCTGGGGATGGTGTTACAGGTCCCTGGTGTGTGTGTTTGGATGATGCTGCAGAGGAAGCAATTGGAAATGTTATTTCACGCAGTTTAAAATGTAAAGGCCCCTCCACTGCTTTTCAAGAATACAATGAAGGTGACAAAGCCAAAAGCTCAAAATTGCAGCTTAGAATGAAGATTTCTTGCATATCCCTGTTTCTTGCCTTCTTTTCTCCCTCTGTTCCAAACAGGCATTATCCATTCTCACAGAAAAAGGAGGAATGGTTTCCTGGGAGAGGCAGCTGAATGTTTCTTCTCTGAAGATACATAATGCACAGTGAATGCCAAACAAGGAAGGGAAAAACAAATAGTTACAGCTGGCCTTGCTCTGTTTTCTGTGGAATTTGGAGTCTCTGGAAAAAATAAACCATGATCATGGACCTAGGGACTGTCATAAAGCAACTGCACAAGGGCTTTTGAAAGGCAGTTGAAAGCAGGCGGGCTTAGTTCTTGTGGTTTCTAACTTTGAAGAGCTTGAGATTCAACACTAAAACTTTTCAGTCCTGTGGTTTTCATACATGCTATAGTTATATATATAATTTATGTTTTATTTTCACAGTATAAATTTCCCATGTACTGTCTCAGTTATCTTTTTAACATCAATTTAAAAGCATTTTTAGAGTATTTTTCCTCTTTGGGTGTAAGTATGAACCTACATTTACTTAGGCAGTGAAGCAGTTAACTTGAAGTCCTGTTGCTTTGACTGCTTGAGAAATATTCTTGAGTCCCAGAATAAACAAATGGGAATAGAGACCATGCTCCATAGATTTTCCAGGTTTCAGTATGCATTCCAAGAAATGACCTGACAGCAGGGCAGGTTGCAAGAGTAAATTCTCTGGAGAAATCTTATAAATCATTGCTGTATTTGCCCTTCCCCCTCTAACAATATTCATCACATCACATTTTGGCAGAACAACAAAAGCTGCTGTTGTTTTGGGGGCTTTCTGTAAGGGTCCCAAAGGAAAAAATCCCCTACTTCCAACCCAGTGTTACAGCAGTATTGCAACCTCTTTGGAATGACAGGGTTGGGAAATGGGTCTCCCAGAACTGCCTATTGAACCTACACAAGCAAGCTGCTGCCAGACTTCAGACAGCTGGCTCATTCTGTTGCCTCCCATTTTCAGTTTTGATCTTGGAAAAACTCTCAAGAACTGAAGTTCATATGGGTTCATTAAATTTTACAATGCATTTAAAAACTTACCTGTGGAGTTGAGATCCTGGAATTAAATGGGAACTTTTCCATACACCTAGCACAAAAAAGGGTTGTGCTCATCTCAATATATGTAAGCAGAACACTGAAGTTTCTTTTGGAAGCATTTTTGGACCCAGATGTGCAATTTGTAAAGTAGAACTTAAATTAGTTGGATCTGTTTGAAGCCTTGTGGTTCCTGTTCCAGGCTTGCCTAAAGCAAACGCAGTTGCTGCTGGTGTCACCAGCTGTTGCACAAGCCCTGGCTCTCTCCTGGGCCACGTTACTGCAGGGCTTTGAGCAGCACAGTCAGTGTTACTGGGATTTTTGGGTGTGTTCTTTTCCCAGCATGCCCAAGCACCTCACCTGTGCAGACCCGTGGGGAGGGGACACCTGGTCAGTGCTGTGTCACTTGTGCTGGGAGCATTCAGCCCGTCTCAGGTGAGGCAGGTGATGAAAACCTGCCCCCACCATTGCAGATGTGTTTTTGGTGATGCCCTTCACTTATTTAAACTTCATGTTTGCACAAAGGTTGCTGGGCATTCACAGTGTAGAAGAGCACACTGCAGTACACTAAGAATACATACAAAAACAAGTGCACCTTTATTTATAGGAGGCTGGAATCTAGGTTCTATCACCAAGTCATCTCGCACACAAACCTATGCCATAACCCATTTTTAATGGAAAAAGTGGGCAAATTATGCCCAAGAAACCAAGGGAATGAGGCTCTTTTGGGCTGGTGTGTTGAACTGGGCCCTGTAGTGAAGGACTTGCCCTGGAGCCCTCCAGTGCTGATGGGTAACACATCCAGGTTGGCTTATTGTTGGTTTCCAAGTCTTGAACTGACATAATCAAAAGATGTTTCTCAATGCAACCATGGTCAACTGCAGCTTAAAATCATAACATTACTGAGAGTCATATTCACAGTTTTATACAAAACCTATACTGGTTCAATGGGATTTTAAAAAAATGCAGCTCTGTGACATACAGAGGTGATGTAAAATAATGTAGTTTGATGAGCCAGGTGTGTTTTGGGGAGGTTGGGCTGAGTGTGGTGGGTTTCCCTTGACTGATTGTTGGGCTCCCACTCACCCCTTGCAGAGGAGGAATGGGGTGAGGAAGTTCCTGGGTGGAGATAAGAGACAGGGAAATCACCAGTTGCTGTTGAAGGCAAGACAAACTTGACTTAAGGAAAATTAATTTGTTGCCAATTAAAATAGGTATTTAATTATTCCTTCAGGCAGTGGAAAGCAAAGACAAGTAGAAACACCTTTGCCTCTCCTTGCCTAACTCAACTTCCCTCCCAGTTCATCCTCCCCTCCCCAGTGCCACTGGGAATGGGGGTTTGGTCAGTACACAAAGGTTTCTCTTTGCTGCTCTTCCTCCTGACACTTTCCTCTCCTTCACTGCTGTCCTGTCTGTGGTGTGGGAGCCTCCATGTCCTGCAGGGGCACACCTTCCAAAGCCTTGTTCCCCTCTAGTCCCAGCTCTGTGCTGTGCCTAACAGTAATTTGTTTTTCAGGGTTTTTTTCCCCTAAAGCACCTAAAAGTCCATAGATAGCAATTACTCAGTACATCTGGATGAGGGAATTTTCCTTGTTGGTTCATGCAACTAATAGTTGATGACCAGAAATGTCCATAGGTTTGTATCCCTAATTCCTGTTTAAATGTACCTGTGGATGTTGTGTGAGATGTATCCAGGTGTGCTTGTGTACTCCTCTAAACACCATGGTGACCCTGGCTTTGGTAGTATTTCCTATTAAAATTGCATTTCCTGTAAGTATTAACATTTTTAAAAATAAATTCACATAGAATCTCTACAAGACAGTAGAGACAAGCATTTCAGCAGAAAATATTTCAATAGCAAATACAGTATAGTAACAACTGTTCTTTTTTCTTCTAGGTGTTAAAATGGGTTGAAGAAGCAGTTCAGGCCTCCAAAGTGAATCTCTTGTCCACAGACCATCTGTCCACGGCTGTAAACACTTGGCAGATCCCTTTTGATCCCAGTCTGAAGGAAGTGACAGTGTCCTTGAGTGGTCCTTCACCAGGCATTGAGATTCAGGATCCTTTAGGTGAAGTACTTTATACCTTCTTTTGTGATTAGCGAGAAAAGGGAATGAAAAATCACTTCTGATATTTTTTTTTCCCCCCGCAATATTCCTTTTTTTTATTCTCTTGGAGGAAACTGGAAAACTTCCTTACTCTGTCCACTTCATCTCACCTCCAGCTTCTTTCATACTATTTGTCCTTGTATTCTGAATTGCTGGACAGTTTTGCTTTTCATCTGTTTATGAATTCCCTGAACCATCGTTTAAAGGTTGTACCTGATGGTTGGGTTTTATGTGAGAAAAGCTCAACCATGGTCTGGGTTTTTTGAAATACGAGAACATTCAGAACCAAACCCTGTCTCCCCAGCCCATCTCCAACTGAGCAGTGTGCGATGGGGAATGCAGTGACAGATTTGAATCTAATTTGTAATTGGAGATATTTGGAACAAATCTGTGGTTCGTTGTTATGCTGAAGCTTTAGGGACTTGGAGCAGCACTCCAGAAATAAATTCAGATCATGCCTGGTATTCTCTGAATGACTTTTGCTTAAGGATATAGCTCAAGTTTTAGTATCTTGGAAATATTTTATGCCCAGGATGGGTTCCCTGCAATGTGATCTGTTCTGTCCTGCACTGAGGCATTCTTTGTTTACCGTAAAGAGATTTGCTCTGTCTCTCTTCAAGCCATGACAACACACAGTCCTGGGTGCACGTGTCAGGCTTGGCTGCAGCTGTGACCCCACCTCAGTTTTCCTTCCTCACAGATCAGCTCCATGCATCTAAATCCACGCAGTTTCACTGAAATTACTTAAGGCATGTCTAATAAGGTCTTGGAAATGGGCACTGAGACATCCCAGGCTCCACTTCCCCTTTCCCTTTAGTGCTGTGAAAGAGTCAGATGGGTTTTAGTGCTGGTGTTACTTCAGAGTCAGCCCTGAGGGAGTAAAATGCCTCTCTAGAGAACCAGTTCCTGCATACAACCACCCATATATAAATGAGCATTTCCAGTATTCTGGCAAAGAGTTACAGGGAATTTTGACTGTTGTAAATCTCACTGACTGCTAAGTAGTGAGTAAGTCAAGTATCAAAAATACATTGGTACAGAACAACAGTACTGTATTTACTCTCTGGGGTTTTTTAAAGCAATACTGTGTTTACTCCACACTGTATTTACTTCCTGGTTCTGTTTTTTAGGCAAGCAGCTCAGTAAGGGATCAGGGCTGAATGAATTGCTAAATATCCACAACTCTGCAAAGGTAGTAAATGTCAAAGATCCAGAGCCTGGAACATGGACAATTAAGGTAAAGTTATTTCAGAAGTCATGTATGATTGTCCTGTAGCATGTAAGGGGGTTGTATAAGGATTTACTATGTTATTTATCATAGATACTCACAGATGAGCCTGAGTAAATGTCCTGTGATCTCGTATTTAATATTGTTGTGTACCTCTTTGTGTAGGTAAAGCTGCATGATGCCACCTTTCCTAAATTGATGTGGAAACAATGGTACTGGTAGAAGTCCCTTCTGACTGAACTGTTCCATTCTAGAAGTGTAAATACTATTTAGTCATTTTTGGAGGGGAAGGCACCCCTGTGAGGTTCTTTATGGGCAGTGCTGAATGGACTCTGCTGGGCATTGTCCCTGCCCTAAGCATAGAGTAGTTAGAAAAGGATCATTAATTCACACTCAGCCCTGTGGGAAGCTGCTGATCCTGCTGCAGAACTGCAGCCACAAAAGCATGTTGAGCTCAGCAGCTCTGTGGAGAATTGTTTGAATGTCTGTCTGGGACTGGGGGCTTATACAACAGAGGGAGAGGGACTTTTTATATGGACAGATAGTGTCAGGACAAGAGGGAAAGGTTTTAAACTGCCAAAGTGCAGAGTTAGATGGGATTTTGGGAAGGAATTGTTCCCTGTGAGGGTGGGGAGGCCCTGGCACAGGGTGCCCAGAGGAGCTGTGGCTGCCCCTGGATCCCTGGAAGTGTCCAAGGCCAGGCTGGACGGGGCTTGGAGCGACTGGATGGGCTTTAAGGTCCCTTCCATTCCATGATTCTATGACCAGCAATGCTGAAAACCCCAGCATAGAGACAACCTGGTGGGCTGTTAAAAATAGAAAAGAAGAAGGGCTGGATCCTGCTGGATGTGGTAACATGAGCCATGCTGGGTATTGAGAGACCTTTTCCTACAGTCAGTGCCTTAGGATTCACCTCTGTCACTTGTTGGAGGCTTTTAGGGTGAGTGATCAGTGCAGCAAACAGTCAGTGCCCTGCAGCACAGAGGGACAGTGCAGGGTCCTGGCCGTGTGATGGGAGCTGAGCCATCAGAACCCAAACTGCTGGCCTGCAGGAATGGCTGGGAGAGGAGCTTGCCCCTCTCCCGGGCTCACTGGGACACCTGCAGACCTAACAGTGCCCTGGTTCCCAGGCTGGCCCTGGCGGGACGCACTCCTCTGGGAGCAGGACAGCAGCCTCAGCTGGATGCACACCGGCCCTGCCAAGGCATCAGGCTGCTCCTGCTGGGCTTGGGAGTTTTTTGGGTTTCTTCTTCTAAGCTCAGCACAATGCTGTCTCCAGCTCTGTGGAGAATAAACCATTCATATTGATGTATTTTGGGTTAATTTTTTTTTTTAAATTAATCTTGACTATATGGTTGAAATATTTTAAATTAACTTCTGTGAGCAAGTCAGGTCATGCATTTCTTTATAGATACCTGTATTTTTATCAATTTTTTTGCATTGTTTACAAGATAGAAAAGCATCTATGACAAATACAAGTTTGCTCTTTTGATTATACTCATCCAGTCTGGGAGGGAAAGCACTAATGTTCAGTATCAGTCATGCATGTTCAACTACAAACAGCTAAAAGAGACCTGAAGATAATAATTGGAAAGCAATCCTTTGTGATGAAACTAATTCCTAAGTTTGCCTAAGACCTCCAGCTCCTAGACATGACAGTAAGAGAGGTGTTTATTATTGTTAGTAAATGGTAAAATTTTATAAGGTTATTCTGCCCTTAAAACTCACAAATATCCAGAGGTCTGAGTAATTCATAAAGAGAAATGATTTCCTCGTGTATTTTTCTATGCATTGTTTACTTGGCTTTAGTCACTGCCTTGATTTATTTACACAAAGATTTTAAGGCTGTGGCTGAAGACTTAAACTTTGTGAAAATTTTATTCACACCATAAATTCCTTATACAGATGCACCAAGCTGTAAAAAGAAAACTTTATTGCTGAATTTGTCTAATGAAATTTTAACTGGCAATTAACGCTTGATACCTTGAGTTGTTTGTCCCACAATTAAATATTTCTTTGAATTGTTAACAGCTGGTTTATATAGAAAGGGCTTTAGTGGTGCTATTTCTGAGGTGAAAGGCTAACCAAATAGAAGGAAATATGTTATTTTAATCAGATAGACATCAATTTGTCATGGTGTCTACTGCCTGTCCCAAGGCTTCTGGCTATAAGAAACAACTGTTTAATTTGATATTCACATGCAGTAGTGGCAGAGGGGGTTACTAAACTGCAGGAATTTGAGAAAAACTCTTGGGAAAGCTCGGTGGAAGCCTCCATACACCTGAAGGGTGTGGAAGTAGGTGGGGAGGAAAAAAGCCATGGTTTTCTGTGCACCTTGGGCAAGTAGCAGTTAACCTTTCTTTCTTTGCATGGAATAATAGAAAGTAACTTAAAATTACTTTGATTTACCTTCTTTAAGATGAAAGACTTGCATCAAAGCAGCTGTACCCTCCAAAACCTAAAGCTCAGGCTGTTCAAGGGTGATGGATGGGTGGGGGTTGTTGCTGGTTTGTTTTTTGCTGGTTGAACCAGAATGACAAGGTGAGGGGATTACAGGGTAGAGACCTGAGGTGAGAGGTACCTGTGCATCCTCTGCTTTCCAGCTGAGCCCTTGTCTGGGGAAGAGAAACACCTTTTTCTGTTGAGTTCTCATTCACTTACCACTTTTTACTAGCCTTTGTAATGGTCTAAATACTAACAGATCACTCCCATTGCAGCATGTGGCAAGTAGTTGTTGATCTTGTTTGTGTTGTGATTTGCTTCCAAGACTAACTGGCTCTCTTTCCTGATACCACAAAAACTGTAGGGCCCACCATGTAAAAGCAAAGCTTTGTTAAAGGTGTTTTTCCTTACAACTTTAAACATAAGCCTCCTTTGTGTCTTGCTTCTAAGACATGCTGAAGTCTATCCACTGAGCTCAGTGGCTGGCTCAGACACTTTGCATTTCCTGCAGTGCTGACTCCATGATGTTTCTGTTGCAGTTCCTGCGCTGCTGTCTCAGTGGTGTTTGCAGTTCCTGCAGTGCTCTCTCCGTGGTGTTGCAGTTGCAGTTCCTGCAGTGCTGACTCTGTGGTGTTGCAGTTCCTGCAGTGCTGACTCCCTGGGGCTGCTGTTGCAGTTCCTGCGCTGCTGTATCCATGGAGTTTGCAGTTCCTGCAGTGCTGACTCTGTGGTGTTTGCAGTTCCTGCAGTGCTGACTCCATGGGGCTGCTGTTGCAGTTCCTGCAGTGCTGACTCTGTGGTGTTGCTGTTTTGCAGACCTCGAGCAGCGGAAGGCACTCCGTGCGGATCACAGGGCTCAGCACCATTGACTTCCGAGCTGGCTTCTCCAGGAAGCCAACCTTAGACTTTAGAAAAACATCCAGCAGACCAGTGCAAGGTTTGTTTCCAGCTTAGTCCATGTTACATAGCTTTTGGGCCCCCAAAATCAAGTAGAGCTCTAGGATGAGCTTTGTGATAACTCTGGGGTTGCTGTTGGTTGGGTCTTGGGGGGCCTTGGATTTGTGTCACATAAATCCAGATGCTTTTAACTATGAAATGCCTCAAAATTGCAGCGCTGTTTCTGTTATTTTTGGAGCTTCACAAAAAGCCTTTAACGCTAGGGCACAGCGAGGAGTCAATAAAGAAGCTGCTATTTCAGAAACACCTGTTGGAAATCAGTAATTTAAAAGCTCTCCCAGCTGGGTCTCGTCACAGCTAATGAGCAGAGCACAGCTCAGCACAATTTAGCTTTCCCTCCTCAGTAGGTAAGGGCTGCAGCTGAATGCTGCATTCATGGGGTAGTGAGCCATACAGATGGAATTTAGTCTTTCTGTTTTAGTTATTTATTTTCTTTAGCACTTAAAATAGCATGTTTCTGTTTTTCTAGGGATTCCTACCTTCGTGCTGCTAAATACCACGGGGATCCTGCTTCCAGCTAGAGTAGACCGGCTGGAACTTCTGAGTATTACAGGGGAACTCCTCAAGACCTTGCCTGTGAAATACTATCCTGACAGAAAGCCCTATGGACTGTGGAATATTTCAGACTTCATTCCACCAGATGAAGCTTTTTTTGTTAAAATCACAGGCTATGACAAGGATGATTATCTTTTTCAGAGAGTTTCAAGTGTTTCATTTTCTAGTATTACTCCTGGTAAGAGACTTTAACTTGAATTGACTGTGCATTTGTTGTATCTGAGTCAGTTAAAATTCATATCTTGTGTGTTTTTATAACTTAAGCAAGTACTTGCTGTGCTCTTTCCTTTCAAAGTTCTGTCTCTAGTTCATGGTGGTCAATATCTACTAAGTGGGGCTTTATGGGAAATTGAACTTCCTTTTAATAAAAGGAAAAGGTAGGATGTGTGTTAGTAGCTGTTAATGTACTTTTTGGGGAATGTTTCTTTCTTCAGATGCCCCTAAAGTTACAATGCCCATCAAGACTCCAGGATATTATTTACAGCCAGGCTCTGTCCCTTGCCACGTTGAAAGCCTTATACCTTTTACTCAGCGTTTTACTAAAAATGGAGTAAAACTAGGAGTGGATCAGTTCTTCAAGTAAGTAATGACTTTTTTTTCACAATACTGCTTTATTTCCTATTTATAGCTTATGATTTCTGTTATTATTTAGTGCTATATCGTGCTTATATCCTGCTACTGTTATTTTTTATTATATTCATTAGGAAGGTGGTATTTTATGGAGATATAGATTATACATATATAGGTATATATTTATATATGATATATAGAGGAGGGTGTACAGTCTGTACATGTGATAGGATTTATGAGGTTCTGGCCAAAATCCTCCTCAAATGCGTGCTTTTAAATTATGATAAACTGGGTCTAAAAGTCTAGAAGGAAAATGGTTTTAATTTTTATTTTTAGAAGTTATGCAAAATTGGTAACTAGCTTTGTTTCTGAAACTCACCACTCACTCTGACCCCAGTTATACTGTGGATATAACTGTGCATACATTAATTTGTTTGATTTTTAATGCCCTTCATGGATACCCTAGAAGTATGCCCTATGATCCACCATAGAAACTTCCATCTTCAGAAAATCTCTCAAAATAGAAAAATTTACATGGGATATACCAGAAGGCTCTTCAGATTTCTGTATGGAAAAAGGACAGCGTGCTCTTTCTCTGTAGAGTGAGAGAAGAAAAAAAAAAAAAGGGAAATTAGTTAAATTACTCCAAAGTCCCCCTTTTAATTCTGGTTGTTAAAAACAAAAGGGAAGTGTGTACTGGCAAACAGTATCAGCAGCCTCCTGTACAGCCTGGAGCACCTCCGGACAAGACTGAAGACTGAATCCTGCATTCCAGAGCAGGTACAGAGTGCCCAAGTGAATGCATCCCGCAGCTCCCTTGTGCACTGCTGGCACTGTGAGGTGCTGCAGCTTTGCTGTGGTTTGGGTTTTAATCAGGTGCCACTGACATGCAGTCAGCCCCAGCTCATGCTCGAGCTGCTGTGTCATGTTTTCCATTCCTCAGTTATCAAATCACACACTTCTTGTTTTTCACATATCCAGCACCTCTGAGGTTTCATTTTCCTGTTACAGACCAGATGAATGAACAGATCATCCAAATTAATTTAACAAAATAAACCTCAAGCCAAATATTGTTGGTCACAGTTAAGTAGGATCTAATTCAGCTTGGCTTGTTTGCATCCTGTTGGTAGTGAAGCTCCATGCAGGGTTTGTCCAGATTAGTAGTTCAGTGCAGACCTGAGCTGTATTATTCCTCTGCATTGAATGAGTTTTGTTTTGATGCCAAGATGTCTTTACTCCATTAAAAAAAACCATTTATTTTAAAACCTGGTTTACAAATTGAGTATTATATTTCTATCATGACAGTTGTCTATGTGAACATACCCTTAGAATGACTACAAGTTAAGGGTTCATGAGGTGAACATACTTTGAAATTCAATTTTTTTTTTTTTTTACTTTGGTTCCAGAGGTACTATCAGCTGCAATAATAATTCCTAATTTTAAATGAGTAGCATGTGTTAGGAAAAAGAAACTTTTGTAAAAAGATTTCTAACAACTTTGTTTTTCGACATTTCTCCATCCTGTGGTGGTGTAGTAAAAAAAATTTGGATTTTGCTTAATATCTCAGTGCATTTTGGACTAGTTTAATATAGGAGATCAAGAGCAGTAGTTGAGCACCTCGTTCCAGTGGGGAATCAGTGGGAACTGAGCACTAGAGTGTCTTTACAATCCATTCTGTATTATAAATAGTAGATCCCACCAACCCTGCCGAGATTAGAATCAGCAAAAATAAGGTGTGACATTCTGACAAGACAATTCATGCAGTTAATCAAAATAATATAACTAAAACATCACTGATAATCAAGTGATGTTTGTGGTTGCTAGTCAAGTCTAGTAAATCATGCAGAATATATCCCTCTGAACTATGCTAAAAAGTGAAATTACAGTTTTAGTTTCTCCCTGTGAGCCACAGCCTGCTGCTGGTGACTTCCCAGCTGGAAGCAGGGTCTGGAGTGGGGTGGTTTGGGTATCCAGAAGTGAGGTTTGATACAACCTGAGCACCTCTGTGCTCTCTGCAGTGACTGATACCCAGGGGGTCATCTGGGCTTTGGATTTTGCAGCCTGCCTGAGGGAGTGTGTCTGTAGTTCCCACACTGACAGACAAACAGCTCAATCAGCAAATTGTATATATAGTAAAATTAATTTGGTGAGTAATGAGGATGCTGAGTTCTGCCATGACACATGTTGTGAGTTGTGTGAAGTTACAGCTCCTCACTCACCCAATGCCCACATGTGGAGCAGATGCCCTGAGCTGTCATTGCTGCCAGTGCTGGGGTTTTGTGGTGTTGTTTTTTTTTTTAATAGCACAGCACAGGTCTTTGTTTTGCCAAGCTGTTCCACCCTGGACACATTTCCCGTTGTGCTTCTGTTCTCAAGGCTTCCATATTTGACATCTAGTGCATAGCACAAGTCAGGAAGGAAGAGGAACAGGATTGCCTAACCTCACTTTTAACATACTTTCCATGGAAAAGAGGAGTTTCTCACTTGTTATTTGGAAGAAACACCACCTTATTCTTTAGAGTTGGCAGCTGCTGCCATGTCCATTTGCCAGCATTGCAGTGGGAAGTGTCACAGATTTGATGTATGATATGTTAGGTTATCTAGAGTAAGTATGAAGTAAGAGGGAACAAGAAGGAAGCTATTTAAGGTCACCACGCGCTGTTTTCATTTGTGGTGTAGTTGGATTGTCTGTCTCATGGTGCTGTAGCACTGAACTTCCATGCATATTCCAAGTCTCCTGTTCCTTCTGTATCCTTTAAGGGCTGATAAATCAATCTGTTCAGACAAACAAAGGGGTCATTAATGTGGTGTTTTCCTGTAATCTGGCAATGACTCGCCAAAGCTCTCACAGATACTTTGGTGCTTATCAGTTTTGTTTGTGTGCCATAGCAACAGGCCATGGGGAGCACTGGGACACTGCAGAACCACTGGTTTGCTCATTTAGGTCCTCTGTGTGTCTGTAACACCAGGAGTTTATAAAATGTGGGTTAAAGTTGTGAGAAGCTGTGAGAATGTTTGTTTTGAAGCACATGTAACCAGCCTATGCAGTTGCACTTTTATTCCCTTCCTGCTTCACATTGTACGTGACACCAACATGGATTACTGCCCAGCAGCTTTGGCCTTGCTGGGATTTAGAGAAAACCTGCAGCGGTTCTCTGGATTTCTGTACCTGTGAGTTTGGGAAGCTCAGGTGGGAGGATGAATCCTTGTTACCATTGCTAGTAAGAGCCATGGGTTTGGTACCACGTCCTGGCTCTGCACAGAAACTTGTTGGTGTTAAGGGAACGTGTCTTCTCAGGTAGTGAGTACAACAGAGTATGAGCAGCTGAGGGAATGACAGCAAATACACTGGGCTTGGTATTGTGTGACAACTGTTGGCTTGTTAAAGGTTCATTTTTTGATGTGCAAGTGGGACATCCTACAAAACCTTCCACTTCTTAATACTTACAAGAAAATAACATTCATAAAGGGACATCCAGTTGGATTCCTCAGAGGGTCTGTCTTGCCTTTTAACGACTGTGAAGCTCTCCTGGGTCTGTGGTCAGGAAACCAAGTCGGTGTAGCTCAGTGAGCCTGCCCTTTTCTCCCTGCAGAGAATCCTCCAGCATGAGCTGGGACATTGCCCAGGTCTCCGTGTCTGACGAGGGCTTTTACGAGTGCGTGGCCACCAGCGCTGCGGGGACGGGGCGTGCGCAGACCTTCCTGGATGTGTCAGGTGGGTCCCGGCCACCCTTCGGGGTGAATCCCTTGGGCTGGAACACTTAAGGCAGCAGTGACAGTTGGGGCCCATAAGATACATTCCCAGTTTTAAGTGTATTTTTAATTACCGGGTTTTTTCCTCACCCGTGTCCACAAGTGAGCTGACGTTTATTCAGCAGAGTTGCACTAAATATCAACACTGGTTTTGTTTTAGTTCCCACTATCAGCTGGACTTTCAGAATAGATATGACCTGTAGAAGCAGAAACTGAAATCTCAATTTCAATTGTTCTCATTATTATTTAATGTTGTAGCAATTATGTTTACTTGATTATATGTATGTGTTTTCTGATAGATAAGGAACTACAAAATTTGTGTTCAACTTTCTGCTTTTTTAAAAAACAAAATTCAGTAAATTGTGGGACATTTCTTCTATTACCTTGAATTTTTAAAAAGTGAGTAACAAGGGTGAGGAAGTGAAATGAATGAGGAAAAAATTGGGCTAATCACAAAGAGAATTTTAAATAAACAGTAGGCTTATTTATGCATGTGGATGGATGGGTGAAAACCCTGCCTATACTATAGCAGATTTTGTCACTTAATTTTTCACAGTTGCAATGCAGTCAGAATGAAAGAGAAATACAATTTCTGGTTTGTAACAAAACTCCCTTCTATACAGCCTTGTGTTGATCAGATATGAGTCTTGCAGCAGTGTAAGCTATTGCTGGTGAGCTGGGAAAACACTGGAGCAGTTAATTTTCTGTGACAGGGAGGATGGGAGAACACAGAACAACATTTTCAACTCAGGGTTTGATTTAATAGCTTGGAACTGAAGTTGTCTTGTCTTTTACCTCCTGCAGTAGCTACTTCAGGTAAATTACCCTGGGCAATCACAGAATCACAAAACAATTTGGGCTGGAGGGATCTTCAGAAGTCATCTAATCCAATTCACAGCTCAAAGAGAATTGACTTCCAAGCTTGATTATGTTTTTCAGGAACTTGTCCAAATCAATCTTTGAATGTCCCCAAGGGTGCAGATTTCACAAGTTCATGGGCAGCCTTCAGTGCTGAATTACACCCACTAGGAAAATACTTTATGACCAAAGACTCTCATCCTTTGTTTTTCCTCTCCTGTGCCCTGAGAAGACTCCAGTTGTGTATTCCCTAAAACAACCCCCTCTGTAACTGAAGAGAGTGGCTCTGTAACCCTTCACCTTCCCTTTTCCAGGCAGAGTGTTCCTCTCACTGCAGTATGAGCAAATGCAAAGGAACCAGTGTGGTATCACTGGTTCTATGCAAGGCAAAGTTTGCAGAGAAACTGCCCTCTTGGACCAAGGGGTAAATTTGAGGAGAGGAACATCCTTTTAGCCACACAAAGTAGTGAGTAGAATAGAACAGTAACATCAGTGCTTACCCAAGTGCTAGCTCCAGAGCACTAGTTTATATTTTGGCCACAAAAATCCTTCAAGCAGATAGGATATTCCCAGGTGCTTGTTTCAAACCATGGTTTGGGGGACGAGGAATTGAGGGCATAAAGATTCCCAGTCTGGAAATTGCAGCCATGCTCCTCATCAAAGAGAAACCTGAAGGAGAATTCTGACCTTTTATGTATGATGTTGATAGCACTTGAAAGTCAAGAGTAAGGGGAAATTGCAGTATCCCCTTGTTCACAGAGCATGAGAGATGGCCTGGGACTGACTCACTGTGTAAACATGAGCAATTTGTTCTGTTTGGAGCCCTGCAGAGGATTAATGGAGGGAGATGCTTTGAAATCCTTGTGTACAAATATTTGCAAGAAAATTACTTGAAATTTCTTCTTTAAGGAAAGTAAACAATCTTTTCAAGTGTTCTTGGTTTACCCAGCTGACAGACAGTATATCACAGATAATCCATTCTGGCAACTGCTGTGTGAAAGGCACTGGGACTGTGCCAACATTTTCTCATTTCAGAGAAGGCAAACACTTGAGTTTGACTTTGTTTTACTCCTATTAAATCTTTAAAATGTCAAATGGCTCATTAGCCTGTGCAGCACCTTAACTGAAGGGCCAGTGAAGTGCTGGGGGATGGCTGTGTGAGCACTGTTGTGGGATAAGGCTGGTGTAGTCCAAAACATGTGTTGTCTCACTAGACTGGCATCAAAAGATGGGGATTTCAGTCCTGTACTGGCCCCATCTCTCTCTTTTCTGAGTCTTAAGTAGCGTATTTGGTGACTTGCCTGTGGAAAGTATTAGGAGGTTTGTTTTTTCTCCTAAACAACCCAAAATTAAAAATACAGGGGAGAAACTCCATTCAGTAAGCAAGTGTAGCTTTCCCTGACTCTCCTCTGCATGGGTTAAAGTCCACGGATTTGGCAACTGGGGGGACTGTGTGTGTAGGAAAGCAGAGCTGCACACCCAGCACGCAGTGCTCTGCAGGGATCCAGCATGGAGCTTGTTAACCCCATCTGAGACCCCCTCAGGAGACTCTGAGGAAGAGGATTTATGGCAGGCTCTGAATTTAGGAGTAATTTTAACCCTTAATAAATACAGATTTTAATTTTTTTTAATTCCCTGTTATCCTTACTCTTCTTAGGATAATTGTAGTGTGTGCTGATAAAGATTTGGTCTTGCTCTTAACAGCTGTCTCGTTTCTGCACAAGCATCCCCCTTAAAGTATTATTTATTGCAGAGCTTTCTTTGTTCAAGAACCAGTCTGGGGAAAACCAAATGGAATATATATAATATTTTTAATGGGAATGCAGAAAGTCATGCATAATTTATTTTCTTTCTTGGAATGTTGCCTCCTTGATCAGTGATATCTCAAGGAGGAGCAGGGTGACTGCTGCTATTTTAAGCATCTGTGGTTTCAAAGTTTAATTTCAGCACAAAATTATTTCATCTGCTTCTGAGAGCGTGATGAAAGTGTACAGATGGGTAGGGTGGAAAGCAGATAGTAATAAATAGTGGGAAGAGTTACAACGTAAAATATGTACAGAAAAAGATAATGAAATTCCCAAAGATTTGAGAGGAAGTGAGAATTTGAGGATGTTTTAAATAGCTGCTGTCTAGGGCAGCTCCAGCCTAGGAATTCCTCCTGCCCCACTGCTGGAGCTCGTCCCACGTACCCAGGGACACCTGGTCTGGTGTGGGGCAGGGCAGGACTGCCTGAGGTCACGGTGGGCTCCAGCAGCTGGGGCCACTGGCCCAGGGTCCCTACACCCCATGTCTGACTGCAGCAGCTGGCACCCAGTCCACTCACACCAGTGCCCCCAGTAACTGCACTTGCAGGGGTAGAGAGGGACAGGGAGTGAGGTTACCCAGAGAGAGTTAAAGAAGAGACTTAGTAATGAGAGGACAAGCTGGGCCAGGGCTGGGGCAGGCAGGGTGGTGTTTTACAAGGGACAGGCCCCTTTTATGCTGCCTTCTGCCTGTTCCTCCCTTTTCTCCTGATTCACTTCCCTGAATATTCCTTCATGAGTTTGCCAGCTTCCCCTCACCCCCAGAACATCAGGGACTGCGGGTTTGTGTCCTTACCAGCTGCACAGTCCAGACTGGCCCTTCTGTGCAATGGTGCTGGTAACTTTTGGTGTCCTTCAGTTAGCACGAGGAGGTGTGGCTGTTGTCACTGTCTCTGCTGTCTGTCCGTCTGTCAGGGCTGTCTGCATACTGTGTTTATTTTTACCCTTTTCTTACCCTGTTTGATAAGGTCCTTAATCAAATGAGGGCACAGATGCTCTCTCCTTCCACATTGTCTTATAGAATCCATTGTGGAAACACCTCACTCGCGGTGCTAAGAGCAGCTGTTAACTTGATTCCATTGTTGCTGGTAGAAGAACTTCCCAGGAACATGTTTTTTTCCATATACAACCTGTAAAAGTCTAGTGCATACCTCAGATGCCAGCAGGTGTGGTCACACCTGGGGCAGAGTTAGGCTCGGAGGACTCTGGTAGTCCTGTGTCCCTCCTGTTGCTGTGACACTGCTCCCTTGTTGGCTGTCCCCAGTGCAAGGTGGGCTCAAAGAACACAGAGCTGCATCTTCTCATCCTGGATGTGATTTTTTTCATCCTACAGGATGCGATAGTTTGGACCTAGAGCAGGTGTGTCTGTGTGATGTGAGCTCCTGGCAGGTAGCTTAGTGTCAGGGACTGAGCGTGCTGCCCTGGGTTCTGTTTTGTGGCTTCACAACGGCAAATGAAACTAAATAGTAAACCTGAACTATTAAATAACTCCATGTATTAAATTTAATATGTAAAAGCCCTAAATTATTAGATAAATAATTCAATATTAAAATAGTACCATTCTTTTGTGCGTTGTAGCATACTCGAAATTGTTTCTCAAGAATGCACAATACGAGCGTGTTCCTAAGTGTGTGTGCGTGACGCCTTTGCTGTCCCTCCCCGCAGAGCCCCCTCCGGTGGTGCAGGCGCCCAGGAACGTGTCGGTGGTGGCGGGCGCGGCCGCGGTGCTGAGCTGCGCGGTGCTGAGCGCGGCGCGCCACAACCTCACCTGGCAGCGGCACGGCCGCGACGCGCGGCTGCAGGACCCGCTGCGCCTGCGGCTGGTGGCCAACCTGTCCCTGGAGGTGCGGGCTGCGCGGCCCTCGGATGCGGGAGGCTACAGCTGCATCGCCGCCAGCCCGGGCGGCTCCGCCAGCGCCACCGTGTTCCTCACCGTGCAAGGTAAGGCGGGCGCGGCACCTCGGCGCGGCTGCGGCGGGAACTGGCTGCCCGCACGCCCCGCGCGTACCCCGTCCCTGCTAGTGTCCGGGGTTGGGTGGCGCTTGGAGCAACCCGCTCTGGTGTGGTGTCCCAGCCCACGGCAGGGCGTGGAACCGGATGGCTTTTAACGTCCCTTCCAACCCAAACCATTGGGCGATTCCATGAAGAACAAGCCAGAACTAAAGAAACGACAGCATGAGTGAGACCAGGCAAGTCTATGTCTGGGCTGTTGCTACATACCGGTAACAAATTTAAAAAATGATGATCGTATAAATGCAGCAATTAGTGCTGGAGTGTCGCTGCGCGCCTTAAAATAAGGGCTGGTCGGTGCGGGGCGGGAGCCTCAGGCGCTGCGGCCGCTCCTGAGAGCGTCCCCCGAGAGCCGCCTCAGCGGGATTCGCAAATCCCCGCGCACCCCGGGCAACCCCTGCGAGGTGTCCGCCAAACCAACACGCGATCCGGATACCGAAAACCAGAGCCGGAGGCGAAGAAGTGGGAAGGGTTCTCAGCGGGCAGTTCCGAGAATTTAATGCGATTCCTCTCCGAATGGGCTCCAGGAGCAGAGGTCTGGGAAGCATCCAACTTACACCGCCTTTTATCCGGGGGGAAACCGGGCGGGGAGAACGACAGGGTCCAGTCGGGTGCGGGTCCGGGGGCGGTACCGAAGTGGGGTGACGCGGGCACAGCCAACGAGGGAAGGCGCGGGGCGGGGAAAGGGAGCCAGAGCCTATGGGGCGTCGAGGGAGAAGGGGCTTTCCAGAACAGGGGCAGGGCAAGTAACATTACAGACGGGAGATTGACATAAAGGGGTGGCAACCGTTTGGGGAAAAGGCGTTTCTTCAAACTCCGAAGAGAGGAAATACCAAACTTTGAAACCGTGCCACCAATGGACTCTAAGGTCCCTGGGACTCCTTGGGCCTGGAGCAACCACAGTGGTGGTTTCAACCACCGCCGCACTGGAGCAAATGCTTTTAAAATTTGGAAGTACTGCAGGATTTTCTTTTTTCTGTTTGCCTTGATTGTGTGGAGGTTTGTACCTTGGCTCTTAGCTGCCTATCTGTGGGTGAGAAGAGACAAAACTCAAAATCTTACAGAAACAGAACTCTTCTGTCCACGTGTAGGTGATTACCACAGGATTTCTGCTTGTGGATGCTGCTGGGTTATGTTTCATGCAGACAGGGTAGCTTCATTAATTAATTTAGCTGCTCTGATTCTAGTATGTTATTAGCTGATGGAAAACTTAGAATTACGGAAAAAAGAAATACAGAATGGAATAGCTTGGCCTAAGGTGCTCCAAAACAGAGAAAGGTAAAAAGTGGAGTTGTAACACTTATTAATGGGGATGTAGTTTTCCTTATAGTGGTTGCAAAGTAGGTGTGCAATCAGTTGTGTAGGACCTAGTACAAAATACAGCAGAATGAAGTGTTCTTTTCATTTTGTGTTCGAATTAGGTTGCTGCAGAGCCATAACTTAATTTCTAATGAACTTTGATTTCTCTAACTTAAATTTTTAACAGTGCTGAGAGGAAAAAAGTAATGAAAAAACCACAACCCCCATGCATTTGGAAAACCCAGTTTTAAATTGTACAGGATTTTTCCACCAAGACACTCATTCGATCATGTCAAAGGCATCAATAGAAGTGCCTCTCTCCCTCGTTCATCTCTTCCTGGGATTTAGATTTTCCTCCCTCATGTAGCTCAGCTGGGAGCTTTAACACAATGACCAAATTGCTCTTGGCAGTTTTCTCTAGTAAAGCTAAAGAAGTTTTACTGCTGCCACAGCAGAATATTGCGTTTCAAATCACTTATATATATGTAGAATGATTATATCAAATGGTTGGGGATTACATTTTGGCTGGTACTGGTGGTGCTAACATCTTTCAAACAAGGTTGAGAGAACCCTCTTGGGCAGTTCAGAGAGCCTTAGTTGAGACTTTTTGTTTTCTTTATTTCTGTTGAAAATGCTTAGAACAGAATAAATACATAGGAAACACTGATCTGCAGCTGAATTCAGCTTTCTGCAGTAGTGTCTGCCTCTTTTTGTTTGGAAAAAGTAATCTACTGCCAGCCTTGCCAATGGCTACAGGCAGGAGCTGAATGGTATCTGAAGGGTTTGCGTGCACTGTGACTTGTGATCATTTAAATTTGCTTGGATGAAATGATTTTCTTTAGATTGCTGTGTGTGATTGTCATGTACAACTTGCAGTGCTTGTTAGGGCCTGGAGTATTTGTCAAAAAACACTTTTTATTTGGCAGCAAAGGGTAAAGGGTGGCCAGATGTAAGAGCTGAAGCTTTATGGTCTTGTCATTATGAACATGCCGAAGAGGGAAATTGGAAGTCTTGTTAATTGATGGAGATGGGTCTGTGCTTTGTGTAGCTGTAAGTAATTCAGAACGTCAAATTAAATTCTTACTGAAGCCCTTTATTATTGTTGGACCAGTTCCATGTAGATCTCTGAATTTTGGATCATAAGAGAATAAACACTGCTTTCATTCTGATTTTCTTCCTGGGGTGGGAGTTAAGGCAAGAACAAATGCTGGTGGCTCTAAAAATAACCCAGCATCTGCTTTCCCTGCTGAAGTGGATTGTTGTAAACCCTTGTTTTGAAAGCATTGGGTTTGATGCTGCTGCTTCTGAAAGGGAACATTCATCCCACTCCTGTGCCAGCAGCTGTGCAAATACAGCCTGGAGTCTTCAAGGGGACTGCCTTTGTCCCCAGTTGTGTTGTGTGCTCAGGGGAGCACACTGCGCCCAGGCACTCGCTGTTCCCACTAACGGGGAGCACAGGTAGGTGAAGACCCCGTGTAAAACCTCATTGAGGGCTGGGGGCACTGCCCAGAGCAGTCTGGAAGGCCATGGAGTGCAGTTTTATGAATTCCAAGGAGTATTGATGCTTATTGAGTGCTATGACTAACTCAGAGTACGTGCCCGGATTTGGGTGTTGGACAATAGTGGCTACACAGCAGGGGTTGCTCCAGTCCTTGCCATCAGATTGGTCTTGTATGGAAATATCAATGAATTTTTGAGGGGATCCCTTACTTTTTCAGCTGCCTGGAGGAGAATATGGCAGCTCTGTGAGGCTGGAGATTGTCCAGGGGTGTGAAACATTGGTGATCCTATATATTTTTCAATATGTTACTCACTGATGACTGAAATTCCATGAACATTTATACAATTTCTTTCTGGTTTTGTTACAGCCTTGTAGGTGAAATATAAGTTTGCTATTTGCATATTTTTCATGTTCAATTAATATAGTATGTTGTGGTAGCTTTGATGTTTTGTTCATGGTGTTTTCATATATATAATATTGATTTGGGGGGGAAATCTAGGAATTTTGGCTTTTTTTTTTTTTTTTAATTGAAACAGTGTACATGCTGAAGAGATCAATTTGTGGTGGTTTTTTTGTTTCCTTCCCCTTCGAGAATTTCAACTACACCATTAAACCACAGAAATTTGGGTGATGCTAAATGTGATTTTATGGTAATCCTGGTTTTTCATGTGTTCTGGTGTAAGTTAGAGTATACAAGAAAGGAATTATCTTGATTACTGAGACTTTTTTTTCCCTCTGCAACACAGCTATATAGTGTGGAGAGACTTTTCCGGCTTTGGCTTGTGTTTAGGTTGGTGATTGGTAGAGATGTTTGAGTTCAGTGCTCTGGGCATGTGATGAATTCCAGCAGGAGGTAACAAGTAGTGAAGTCAGCATTACTGCTCAGGCATATTGCTTTATCTGACTGCATGGATGGAATAAAATCATACCTGCTGTAGGTACTGCTCTGTCCACACCATGGCGGGTCTCCTTTACCTTAGTATTTAAAAATGTTTAAATTCCTGTCTGGTATAACTATCACAGCTGAAAGGCATTTTCAGCAGCTGCTTGCAGGGAGCTTGTTGAACAATGCAGTGACCTGTGCTAGAAGCACCTCAGCCACACCTGCAGGAAATGAGTTGATTTATTATGTGTTCCACCTGCCCACATGAGAAGTCAAGTGTCTGCCTTGGGGCATTGAAGAATTGTCATTGCTGTGATAACAGTTTGGTAAGAGATGTTTGGTCAAGCCAGGGGGTGGCAGGAGTGCTGTCCTGCTCTGTGAGCAGCTGCCGTAGACGTGCAGTGGGGGAAAGTGGGTCCCTGTGCTGCCTGGAGGCCTTCCAGCTGGTGCACTGGTGGGGGCACTCCCCCGTGCCCAGAACTTGAAATCCAGTTGAAAAAAAAAAATAGCCCAGGAGACCGTGTATGTATGTGGCTTGGCTCGTGGTTGTGTTTTACTGAGGAAATCTGTCTAAGGGTCGTGGAATCCTAGGATGGTTTGGGTTGGAGGGACCTTAAAGCTCAGCCAGTTCCACTCGCTGCCATGGGTGGGGACACCTTCCAGGAGACCAGGTTGCTCCTTGGCTAGTGTTTGTCAGAATTGGCTCTCTGGCTGCTTTTCTAACCCCATCTCAGGTAGGCCGATACACCTGAACCCTGAGCTAGTGACTGTTGTAGAAGTGCTTTATGCTGAGGATTTTGTGCACTGTGCCAGAGGAAATGAGTGGGCTCTGACCTTCAGTGGGTTGCTTTCTCACTATGGAGCTATTTGAAAATGGGAATGAAGTGATTATTGTAACCTGTGTTTTCTAACCAGACATTTTTAATTGCTGGTTTTAATTCCTTTTGGTAGAACCCCCAAGGCTTGTCATTTCACCTAAGAACCAGACTTTTACAGAAGGCTCTGAGGTGTCCATCAGGTGTTCAGCAACGGGGTACCCAAGGCCCACAGTCGTGTGGACACACAATGACATGTTTATCATTGGCTCCAGCAGGTAGGACTTGGAGTTATTTCCATTTATTTTAATTTCATATGTGAGAAAGAAGGCTTGAACAGTCCCAAAATACTCTGTTTCTTCCACAGGAGTCCGTGAGTTTTGGAAATAGTTCCTCAGTCTTTGCTTCTATAACTCCTTAATTGCAATTACCTCATCTCTAAAAGAGAAATGCTTTAGTTCTCTTCTTCAGAAGTTTTTTTTTAAGATTAATTTAAATACTTTTCACAAAATGTAATGCTAGATGTAACAGTTCTAGAATATTGTTATTTATGATGAGACAAAACCCCCAGACATACCTATTTATAAACCATGTGATCGTGCTGCTGTGGCTGCTTGGAGTGTGGATATAACCATTGCTTTTTAATCATTTTGGTTGGTCCCCTGTGTGTCCCCAGGTACAGACTGTCTCCAGAAGGCACCTTAATCATAAGAAAGGCGGTTCCCAAAGATGCAGGAGTTTATGGTTGTTTGGCAAGTAACTCAGCTGGGACAGAGAAACAGACATCCACCCTCACGTACATTGGTAAGTGAGAGAAACAATGTAGTGATATTCAAAAAGCAAACTAACACATTACTTGTTAAAATTAGTAGAACTGTGCAGAACACATTGGTAGAAATGTCAAAAACTTCAAAAAAGATGTTGAATAGCTCACAAATATCCCTCTCGTTTTCTGTTCAAACCTGAGTAGTGTTGTTAGTGGTATTTGGGACTTGATGCTGTTTCTGAGGTTAAAAAAAAAAGCTCTAAAATTGGTTTTTACTGTGGGATAGACTTGGAAACCCAAGTAGATTTTTGGAAAAGGGACTGTGTTTCTGTATCTAAATACTATGTTAATATATTGATAGCAGAGTGTTAAAATGTTGGATGACCAACATCTGGCTGGAGAAGGAGAATGACTCTTCATGGTTTTACTTTCTGCAAAATGAAACTTTTCTGATTTTTGTCCTTAAATTTCCTGTGCATTCCACATATGATTCAGGTGCTCTGGACCAGACTTTACTTTTCCAAGTTTCCCAGTGTTTATCTTTCACTTTTAGGTCTGTTTGACTTTTAATGCAAACGTTCTTCCACTTAACAAGAGAAAATTAGTGTCTTTCATGGTTTATATCTTTAAAATGATGTATGCTCATTTTTTCTGTCTTATTTCTTTTTAGAAGGCCCAACACTGACCATAGTTCAGAGTGAAATTCTGGTGGGTCTTGGAGACACGACTGTTATGGAGTGTAAAACAACTGGAATCCCTCCCCCCCAAGTTAAATGGTTTAAAGGTGTGCTCATTGCTTGGTGTTTGGATCATTTATTTAGCAGTGATATTGAGAACAATGATCTGGAAGTGACTTCATTTTTCTCAAGAGCTTTGTGTTGTATTCAACCAGTGACAGACCTGTGAAATTCTCTAAATCTAGAAGAAATGGCATTGACCTCTAGGGCATAAATTCTTGCTCCTATTTAAATACAGTGAATTAACACACTGTAGCATACTTAATCATAATAGTAAAAAAAAAGCTGAGCCGTCTGCCTGCTTAAATAAGTTTTGTTCTTCTGTCAGAAAATATCTAACTATATGCTACTAAAGTCACAAAACATTTTTGTAGCCTTTATTGTCACATTTTCATGAAGCCTCTAATTAGAGAGTAGAAATACAGCCTGACACACTGTCTTAATGCAGAGCTCTGCCCAGAGGTACTTGGGTTTGTGTTTCCCTTGTGGAACCAATAAATAGAAAAGGATGTTTTTAATATAGCAATGAATTTTTCCACTCAGTTGAGTGGGAGTCAGAGTTTTCATCTGCTGAATTCATACAGCCATGTTGTGAACCCTCTCAAACTTGGACACTGTTTTGTTGGGATCATTTTGATAAATACAGCTATACTTTTGATACAAACAGTTATATTGCCTTTTTCCATCTGGACTTAGGTGACTTAGAGTTGAGGGCATCAGCATTTCTCATTATTGATGCTCACCGGGGTCTTTTGAAGATCCAGGAAACACAAGACCTGGATGCTGGTGACTACACCTGTGTGGCCACCAACGATGCAGGGAGAGCTTCTGGCAAGATCACTCTGGACGTTGGCTGTAAGTAGTTAAAACCTGGATGGGACACACTCGGATTTCAGAGTTTCTGTACCGGTCTGGGGCTGGTGCCTGGGCTCCCTGAACCTTTCTGACAAATCTGTGTGTGTGCTGGGAACACCTTTTGGTGGTGTTGGCTATTTCCTTGTCCTGTTTGGACTCCAGCTTGGAATCACAGAATGGTTTGGGTTGGAAGGTGCCTTAAAGGCCATCTGTTTCCAGCTCAGTCTTACTTCTGTTGCAAAGTATTAAAATTATGAGGAGGAAAAGAGAGGCAGAGGAGGAGGAAACTGTTCAAACCTCAACCTAACAAAATTCTCAAATAGGGAATTAATAACACAAACTTGAATTACCATGTGAGGTTACTGTAATTTAGCCCTTCCTCTCCTCTTTTCCTAATTCTTTCCATCCGCCTGTGGCCTGACACACACGTCCTGTTAAATGTTCCTGTCAGGCACAACCACTTCCTGAATGAGCAATGCTGCTTGCAGAAGACAAGGAATTTAACAATTTTGGTACTTGAATCTGCAGGGTCATCTGGTCAGGGTGGCTCTGTCTTCATTATTTGGAGATGTTTAGCCCATTTCTGATCCCCCAGTGTAAGTGCTGACCATGCAAGGCTGCTCCTGCAAGGTATTTCTAGAGAATAGTAGAAGAATGACTATGCACAGTGGGACATAAATGTGGGTCCTCAGTGGTGTAGGAGAAGGGGGTGGTTGTGTTGCAGCCCCAGCTCACTCGCTGTGTGTGCTTCCCCAGCTGCCCCCGTGTTCACGCAGGAGCCGGGCGACGCCTCCGCGGACCTGGGCTCCAACGTGACGCTGCCGTGCCACGCGCAGGGATACCCCGAGCCCAGGGTCACCTGGAGGAGGCTGAACGGGGCTCCCCTCTTCTCCCGGCCCTTCGCACTCAGCTCCGTCAGCCAGCTCAGAACGGGAGCACTGGCCATCCAGAGTAGGTAGACTCAGCCTTAGAAGAACGGAATTCCAGAAGGAACACAGACATTTGCAAGGCCTTTAAGTTACTGCGCGACTCTAAATTAACTCTGGCAAAAGACTGGATTTTTGTCACAGATTATCTATCTGATACTGACTTCATTGCTGTCGACATGCAGTTCATTTTGCCGTGAGCTTGTGAATCCAGTTGTGTTTGGTCATGGGCTTCACTCTTCTTCATGCAAATTATTATATATTTGTTTAAATACATGTGGGCTATGGTCTCTGTTACTGAGGAGCCATGGATTTTTGTAGAGGGGTTTTTGGGTTGGATTTGTTGGGTTTTTTTTGATAGAGAATTGTTTCTGAAGTCACAATTTTAGACCAGTCCTAATTTGGGTAATAATTAAAAACTCTGCAAGTGTCTTTGTGATTTTGATATTTTTGAGCATTTCAGTCACCCTTACACTAAGTGATACTATTCTATTTTCTTAATTAGCTTTAAAATTCCTTCCTATATAGTCATTGCTTCTGTACTTGGTGACAGATGGAATGATCTGGCTCCAACTGAATGTCTGAAGGTGAAAGAGAAAAGGAACAGGGTGTCCATGTGAAAACAAAGGGACAGGGTGTCCCTGTGGAGAGAAAGGGACAGAGTGTCCCACTGGAGAGAGAGGGACAGGCTAACCATGTGAAGAGAAGAGGGCAGGGTGTCCATGTATCATTTCAGATGCTGCAATCACAGCTCGTTTCTGCCCCTGTAGATCTGTGGGTCACTGATGAAGGCACTTACGTGTGTGAAGCTGAGAACCAGTTTGGAAGGATTCAGTCGCGGCCAGCCATGGTCACAGTGACAGGACTGGGTAAGAGCAGTGGATGGCAGTGAGAGCTGGTGGGGTTTGGGCAGCAAACAGGGTGCCTGGGGGTTATGTCCATACATGCTGATCTATCTGTCTGCTGTATTTACATGTCATCCACACAAACTGAACTAGAAAATATTTACATGGAATATTGTAATTGATTTCAGTGGATTATGCTTGTAGGACCTTTTTTTGGACTGGCTGCACTAATTGGAATTAGTTCCACCTACACTTCTAAAATAGACCTTAAAGAAGTGATGTATCCTGTGTTTTGTTTCTTATTCCTAAATAAATTTATAGAGGATTGAAAAATCACCATAATGAATTAAATGGCAGGAACCCAATAATTAGCATTCATCATCTTAAAAAAAACCCAGACAGGCAGCGATGAATGTGCTTGTGTTAGTGTTGGTATAAGTGAGAAGGAATCTTTGTGATCCAAGAAGATAATAAATGTCTAGCCTTGGCCACAGCATTACAGAATTGTTTGAGTTGAAAGGAGCCTTAAAGCCCATTCAGTCCCACCCCTGCCATGGCCAGAGACACCTTCCACTATCCCAGGGTGCTCCAAGTCCCGTCCAACCTGGCCTTGGACACTTCCAGGGATCCAGGGGCAGCCACAGCTTCTCTGGGCAACTTGGGCCAGGGCCTCACCACCCTCACAGGGAAGAATTCCTTCCCAACGTCCCATTTAACCCTACTCTCTTTCAAATATCCATGCTGTTAAAAGACTTGGTTGTTATCTCAGTTGAACAATTGGCAAAAAAAGGAAAAATAATGCTATGGATTGTGTGTATTTGCAGCAGGATAAGAAAGGAGTCTCTCTGCCATTCAAGAAACCATTTGTTAGCTTAAAACATTGCCTGTGATGCTGCTAGTGTTTGATAGACATGGCTTTACCTATTTTAAAGTATATTCAATCCCCATTACTTAATTTCCCAGGCATGTGTACAGGTGTCCTTGCTGTTGGCCCTTCACAGAATGTGCAGATTTTCTGCAGGTCTGTGACCTCTCTTCTGATCCTTCATAATTTTATGCCCAGTGGAAATTATAGCTTGTTTTTTGTCCTCTCCAAACCCACTACTCTTGTTCTTCAGTATTTTGCCCAAGTAAGGAAAAATAATACACCAACTTGGTGCCAGTGGAACATGAGTTCTCAGGGAAACCCTTGACTGGATCCCGTTCCAGCTGGACACCGTCTTTCATTTGCTGCCATTCCCTAGGCCAAGGATCACTGTATGTGTATTTCCCCAGCTTCCCATCTCTCCTGTGCTGCCCCATCCCTACATTTGTTTCTCCATTTTTCATGTCTTTAATTTAATATTAATTCAGTTTAATACTTGACATGAATACAGAAAAATTCCTATTAATTTCTTCTCATTCTTCCTTTCGTTAAAGTCGCGCCTCTGATTGGAGCAAGCCCAGCCACAGCCAATGTCATCGAGGGCCAGCAGCTCACTTTGCCATGTGTTCTTCTTGCTGGGAACCCCATTCCAGACAGGAGGTGGATTAAAAACAATGTGGTGGTAAGACTGCTTTGTTTCCCGTGAGATTTATTGGCAGAGAAAAGCTACAACTGACATTTCAAGGCACGACAGCAGCTTGGTTTAATTTGCAAAAGTTAATGTGATCACTGCCTGTGCCAGGGAATTTCAGACCCTGAAGCATAGATGAGGGAATAGGAGATGGTAGTGGGGGATATGGAGGTCTAGAAAGGAATGTGGAACCAAAGTATTTGTGAATTGTCGTTTTATCTTCTATTTTACTTACTTTCAAAGGAGTTTTATGCATTTTTGTAGCTCATGAACTTCTGCCTTGGACTCTATATATGGGAATGCTAGTGAAATATATCTACCAGAATGACAAAAGCGGGTTTTTTTTTTAAATAAATGTCTGTAGATATAGGGTGTTTCAACATCATGCCTTTTCCTGTTGTTGATGGACTGAGATAAATGCCAGTATCCCTGTTCCATTTACTCCTTTCTTAGTGGTGCTCTACTGAGAGCATGAGTGTTTTCTTTGCCCCTTGGAACGTACCACTGCCAATTTGTAACTCTTTGAAGACAGAACTAGATGATCTTTAAAGTCCCTTCCAGCCCGAACCATTCAGAGATTGTACAAAGGTGATGTTGACACCACACCTGGGTTGGTTGTGTGAATGAAACTTCATTTCTTTAATAGTGAAATTACTGACTTTACATCCTTGTGCTTCTTTTCTTGGTTTCCATTTTCTTCCTAAAGCCCTTTCTGCACTGCTGGAATTAAAATATCATAGCAAAATGTCTGATTTATTGTCACTAAGCACAACCTGACCCTTGTTTGGGTTTCCTGCTCAGTTTTGGTGTCTCTGGGAATCAGTGGCTTTTCCTTAGGCCGTGTCAGCGCAAGGAGCACAGGCTGTGAGGAACTGTGATTTCTGTGAAAAATACTGGCAGGATCCTCCTTGCTGAGTTGCTAATTCCTCTCTATAGTAGTGCTGGTTTCCTGTCATTGTAAACTGGTGGGAAAAGCTCTGCTCCAAGGAAAGTGTTGGAGTAAGTTATACTTAAAGAAGAATTCAGCTGCTTCTGAGTGTGACTGGAACAGCTTTGCTTTCCAACAACCCTCCTGTGAGGCAGGGCTGTTCTGCCAAGATCAGGGATGGCTTTGATGTTGCTGTAGTATATATAACTTTTTAAGGGTTACTCCCTGGTGGAATTTATAATTCTCTTTCACAATGATCAGCTTCAGAGCTGATCTATTTGACAGATATGGAAGTTAGAAGGTTTTGATAACTATAAAGAAAAATAAGCTACTTGTGGAAGAACAAGTGATCACACTCATCAATTACTGGAATAATCAATAAAAATGCAGTGAAATAATTGAGCTAAATTTGGTTTTGCTTCATTAAAAGTGGGAGTGGCAGCTCTGGATGTGCTGTGGCGGAGCAGAGTTACTCTTGCAGATCTTAATCTTGCTCCAGCAGTAAATATGAGGTGCTACCAGCGCTCTTAATTAAAATTAGCTCTGCATGAAAGATGGAAAGTAGGAAAAGCTCTAGTAAAATGCTCCAGGAACATATAATTGTTAAGAATGTGAAATAGTCAAGTTAAAGCCATGCTGCATCCCAAAGTAAATATTGTCAGGAGGTATTTTTGCCAGTGAAAGGTTACCTCACTCTTTTGGCAGCTGGTTCCCACTCCGTACGTCAGCGTCCGCAGCGACGGGAGCCTGCACCTGGAGAGGGTTCGGCTGCAGGACGGGGGGGATTACACCTGCGTGGCCAGCAGCGTGGCTGGGAGCAGCAACACCACCACCACTGTCAGTGTCCACGGTAAGGAGCGGCCCGGGGTCTGCGCTGGTGAGGAGCAAGGGGCCGCACTGCACCAGCACCTCTCGCTGGAGCTGCTGTGGGGCAGTGACAGCAACTTCTCAAACCTCCCCTTGTGTGAGGATGTTTCTTTATGAAGTAAAGCAGAGGGAAATTGGATCCACTGCACAGCGAAGAGCTGAGCGACCGAGACTGTTTTGAAAGTCAAATCAAATAAAACTACTTCGTGGTCATATAAGATCCTCCTTTTTTAACATCTCCAAAGGCTGGGCTGTGCAGTCTTCATCTGGATTAATTATCAAACAGGTGTAAGTGGGAGTTAACTGGAAAACCATGAAAAGTGCTGTCTGAATGTTTCATAACTGGGGTAGGGACGCACAGCTCATGGGAGAATTAGCATGAAAGAAAATGAATTATGAGTTTGGTAAAAGTCATAATTTGTTTGTTGTTTTTGGTGTCATCCCCATTCTCCTCCACCTTATTTTTTCTCCTTAATGAAAACATCCCCAAAATGGCACTGACAGCAAGACAAAGTGTTAGCACTCTGGTAGCCCATCTGTGTTTCGGCTGGAGATATTTGTGTTAACTCTGTGAGGCCACAATCACTTCATGGTTTTTCACATGTTAAATTAGTCTTGTGAGATTTATTTTAAGCTTCACTGAAGATGCTGAAACTTCCTTTTATATGAAGAATGGCTGTAAATTTTTAATACAGGCAAGTACTCATAAGATCTTCCATCACTAGATTTTTGAATGTGTCAGAACTTGAGAACAAAAAGGAATATCTTTCTATATTTAGAAATATCTAGGTTTTGGTATTGTAGCCTTAAATCTGAACTTATTTTTCTGTTAATTCAAAGGCAGTTGAGCAAGGGAGCTGGGGGTTTTGTTGTCTTTTGTTACCAATTTTGAGAAGCAAAGCCTAAAACGTTGTCAGAGGATAATGTGCCAAAGCTCTCCTGAAATAACTGCAATCAGTGAAATACCTACAGTTAGTTTAAAATGGCACGTACCTAATGAAGTGATGAACCTGTGGCTGGCATGTTTTGTAGTGAGCAGGGATATTTATTCTGTCCTGAAACATGGTTCCTTGTCCCTGTTAGGGTTGGAGAAGAGGCTGCAGGGTCCCAAACCCTGCTTGCCTATAGGAAGTAGTAATTGAATATAAGGAGTTTATTGTAATATTTGTGCCATGGCTTGAAATGTGTTCTGCGTGTCTTTAATATTTGCGTGTATTTGTAGTCCTGCCCGTCATTCAGCATGGACAGCAGATATTCAGCACCATTGAAGGAATCCCAGTAACACTACCCTGCAAAGCAAGTGGAGTTCCCAAGCCATCCATTGTCTGGTCCAAGGTAACCCCTTGTCTTTGAGCTGTTAATGGTGAAAGATGAACTGAACACGTAATTTAATTGTCATCAAAACGATATTCACATGGCCCAAAGCACCAGCTGTGAGGGACCTGGAAATCTCTATTCAGAGCTGCTTTTGTTTCTTAGAGCAAAACTTTTGGCTGTGGTCCTGCCATAGCTCAGCGTGCTATTCTTTGGAAGGGCTTTGGTTATCTCTGTATCTTTAAGTCTTTTACACTTTAGAAATTGTTCCTGTTCCTGTTGGGAGTTGATAATTTGAGTTTAGGCAGCCTGCCACAGACTGAGAGTTCATTTCTCTTGCAGAGCTCTGACTTTTTTCTTTGATGAATCATATAAAGGAATAAACTTATTTCTTTGAGTAATAATAATGTCATCGTGGTGTTAACCCAGCACTTTTCAGTCATGGCCTTGTCAAGATGTGCACTGAGGAGGACCTCAGCCTTTGAGGGAATTTGTCTGAAAGTCAGGCTTTTTCCCACCCCCGACTTGAACAGGATAATTTCTCTTATTAACAGTTGCTGGGAGTGTGTTACTGCCCACGTGCCATGGTGTGAAGGCACTGTGGGGCCTCAGAAGTTGTGCAGATGTATCTGATTGGGACCTTGTGAACAGCTTTGTTTTAAAGAAAGGATAGAACATGGCTGACTCTTGGTTTGGTAGAGAAGAGAACATGGGAGGAGTGCTTTTTCTTAATTATCACTTCTGACATTCAGTAAAGACAAGGAAGAGTCTGCTGGCTGAGAACCAGTTTATATAATGTATACAAGATTCATTTTGAAATCGGAAATCAATGTCAAAATTAACTCAGTTGAAATCTTGATTATTATTCTTGACTGTTATTTTTCTAATTTTCTTTTAAGACTTTGGGTCTGTAAAGTGTAGCAGATTTTCTGCATAAGAATCCCTGTGCTTCTGCTCTCGTTCTGCTTAGAAAGTGACACACAAGGACTGAAAAATTAGTTGCAGTTAATTAGTTTGTATAAATGGAATTTTGGGGCCAAATTTTTTAGTTAATAGGAAATTTTTCATCCATCTCAGCCATGAAAAATAAAAGCAGCTTTTATTGAATTAAATAATGGTAATTTGGTTTATTTTAGAAAATCCAGGCACTGTGGACTTTAATTACTTTTCTTCCCCCAGAAGGGAGAGGTGATCCTTCCCAGCACGGCGAGGTTCTCCGCGGGCTCGGACGGAAGCCTGTCTGTGCTCTCCCCCGGGGGAGAGGAGAGCGGGGAGTACGTGTGCACTGCCACCAATGCTGCTGGCCACGCCACCAGGAAGGTGCAGCTGACTGTCTATGGTGGGTGTGAGCTCAGCTCAGCTGCAGTGCCCTTTACCCAGCTGGTGGGTTGTGAACTAGACACCCCCAGAGTGCAGGGGGTCAGAGCTCCTCTCTAGTTAGTGCTTTTGGAGCACCAAAAACCAGGAAGCCAGGCAATTTTATATGGCTGATCCCCAAAGGCCTGTCCTTCAGCCATTATGATTCCCTTAAAACCTCCTGACCCTTCTTACCTTGAGTGCATGGATCTTGCGCGGAACATAATTTAATCTGTTACGGAAGTGGATAGGAAGCATCTGTATAGGAGTTGAATTTCCTGCTGATAGAAGAACGAAGATGCATTAATCCCACCAGTCCCGAAGCTTCCTGTCATCTCCCAATGTTACTGAAAATTCGGTTTAGGTGTAGGTGTGCCTTGCAAGGCTTTTATGGCTTGTAGTTACTGGGGCAGTAGTGTAACAGTTCAGGGAGTGGTTCAAACTACCTGTGCACTGCAGAGCTCAGCACATGCAGGAGCTACAACTATCTGTTCTATCCAGCTTTCTGGGTGGATAGTCCAGGCTTTCTGGTGCTTGTGGTGCTCCATGTGGGCATCAGCCCGTGTCTGAGCTACAACACTGCAGTGATTTCTCTGTATTGCAGACAGGCCATTAAAAATAGGATTATAATGTTTTGTACCTGCTAAAAAAATAGATGTTATGTGGTGTTACATTTGTACAAATATGTATATTCATTGCAGCTTCTTAACGTGTTCCATGTTGTAGTGAAACCTAGAGTGTCCAGGCCTGGAGACCAGCAAGGAAATGCACATGATAAACCCATAGAGGTCTCAGTAATTGCAGGGGAAGATGTCACACTTCCATGTGAAGTGAGGAGCTTGCCACCCCCCATAATTACCTGGGCCAAAGAAATGCAGCTCATATCTCCATTCTCTCCAAGGTAACAATGTTTGATGAAAGCAAAAGAAAAGTGAAATTGTCTTTAAGCTTTCCAGATTTTGGAAGGGTGTGTGGTTTCTAATTGCCACAGGATGACTCTGAAGGTATTACATTGTCCTGCCTGACCTGTTGTATTGGGCCTTGAAACTCTCTTTCCCAAGGATACTACGCCTTGCACAGCTCCCGTTCCAGCCTGTGCTTTCATGCAATCTCAGGAGGCCAGGAGGAAAGAGACCCTGCTGTATTTGTACTGTGCCCAGAGACCCACACCATCTGTGCAGGATTATAATTGTTTAAAAACTGGTTTTCTTCTGCACTTCACATTTATGCTCAGGGGAGCATTGTCTGTGATATATATGAAGCCTGGGCTGCCAGTAGGATACAGATGATGATAAATATTTGCGTGTGCTGACAAGGGCTCATTGCTTGCTCTGTTTTGGATCCAAAAACTCGCCAGATATTCTTGAATATGTGAAAGCATAGTTAAATACTTGTGAAATGTTGAGCTGGCAGCCTTAGAGAACGAAGAGCTGGACATTGTCATACATGGAGCAGTGTTGGAGTTCTCCCTTACTTTAGTGTGGCTCAGAACAAGAGGGGAGGTGAGCAGGTGACTGTTGTGTGGGTGCTCCCTGTTGGAGTGCCAGGTACTGTCACAGGCTGTGCTGCTGCTCTTTGGTCCCCAGCGTCCCTCGGAAGGGCCAGACACAGCTGTGTCCATAAAGCAGGGAGCGGCAAGGCTGGCCACGGGCACACTGGGCTTGTTGGTGCCTCCCAGTGATCCCATGGAAGGAATCAGCCTGGGTCTGAGCTAAGGAATTGTACTGGAGAGCTTCTTTTCCCTTGTGGCCAAACCTGCACCTTGGAGCCGCTCCAGGGAGCCTGTGACAGCCTCTGCAACTCTTTGGCCACCATTTCTGCTGAAGGAGGCTTGTGTGCAGGGAGTTGGCTCGTTGTTAGTAATCCATGAGAAATTTTCTGCTGCGTCCTGTGAGCATGTTGCATGCGCTGACAAATCTGTGTTCTTGGTCTCTTGCTTGTCCTCGTTTTACCTCAGGAGACACTGATAAATTAGGATACTTGCTCGTGGCTGCTGTGGCGAGATCCAAGTTTTCCAGAGGAACAGAAGTCCAGCTCAGCCCATTCCATAAAACTGTTTACAGATGTCAGCAAAAGTTAAAGATTAGTCTAAACAGAATTTTTGAGACCACCCAAAGATTATGTTAGAAATGTTAACATTAAACAAAGGGAGAGGGAAATCAGAAATGAAGGAACTTTTATCAGAAAGCAAATGTAATTACTGGACAAAATCAAGGAGGAGAAGTTGCCCCAGCAATTTGTCTTGTGGGCTTCTAAAAGAACCCGAAAATGTTTGGAAAGATACGGGCAGCAGAGGAGGAGCTGAATTATCAGACAGATCTTACACTGGAGGCAATACATTTCGCTTTCCTTCTGTTTGTCTCTCCAGCATTGCAATCCCCAAATTCACTATTTATGTCCTTAGGATAACATTGTCCTAATTTGTGCTAAAGAAAGGAAGGCAGATGATCCCACCCATTCCCACCAGTTCTGGATGTAGCCTTGAGTGCTAGGCTTGAATTTCTTCTTGTCAATCCTTAGCTGTCATTTTTTCTTCCCTCCTCACTTATTTTCCCTCTCTCTCACGTTTTACTCCTACAGAAGATTTTGGCTTAGCTGGCCAGTGTAGCTTCTGATGTTACAGGTCTGTGACCAGAACTGTGGAAAACTTAATGCTGTGTAGTTAACTATTTACTGAGGAATAATGACAATTCCTATAAACACCAGAACTGGCAGTTTCGAATCAAAATCCTGTCTCTCATCTTGAGTCAATGTAACAACATTTTTTGCCAGGATGAAGGAGTATTCAAAGTTATTTAACTTTCTGACCCTGCTGACCTGAGCGAAAATTCTTGACAGGAGGGTGAAGAATTCCATTTCTCTACCTCTATGACATTTAATAGGTCCTATTTTTGTAATTTGGATCCTAGATTTTAGATATTTGCTGTATATTCAGAATGTAATGGCTCCACAAAGAGTGAGAAAGAAATGAGTAAATGAAAGTCATAGTTGAGTAATGTGGCCAGAACAGTGGTGTTGTAGCTCATAGCAATCGTTAGCAGTGTGTAAGGAGAGGTCATCCGCCTTTCCATACGTGTTTATATGGTTTATCTGCTTCTTATTTTTCCAGACACACTTTCCTACCCTCAGGGTCAATGAAGATCAGCGAGACCCAGGTTTCAGACAGTGGAATGTATATCTGTGTAGCCACAAATATTGCTGGGAATGTGACTCAGTCAGTGAAGCTCAGTGTACACGGTGAGTTGTAACTCAAAGGTAAATCATCTGCAAGTCTCCACATGGAATTTAGCATCCTGAGGAGGTTTTCAAACGTTTTTCCTAATTTACATTAAATCCTATGGACCATTGTTCTTTCAGGTTGTACTATCTTCATGTGCAAGTTATTGATTATGTGAAAAGGAAATACTGTATAAGCACAGACAAATATATATATGTATGTGTGTGTGTGTAAAGGTGTCTAGTGGCTCAAGCTAGGACCTGTGTCCCCTTCCCTCTCCTTACCTTTATCCCATGTCACTCCTTTGTCTCTCTCCAGCTCTCCCCATACTGGGGCCCCAGCCACCATCTCTTAACCACTCCCACAATGTCACGTTTGGAAAAACATCACTTGTTATTGTTTCATTTTTTTAAAGTCTTTTTATTGCCAATGATCCTTAGGAAAAAGCCCCACATTGTTGCAAAAGACTTACGGTGGCTTTATGTTATTCTTTAGGACCAGCAAAATCACTTCCAGTCATATTTTATCTCCCTGTCCAAACTTGTGTTTGGAAGCATACAAAGATCAGGGATTAGGGAAAGGAAATTAAAATGCCTAAAGGAAAATGTGATTAACTTTATCATAAAAGCTTTTGAATTGTTTTGTGTTATGAAGGGCCAGTACCCTCAGCTCTTCCAGCGTGCTCAGAATAGGATAGTGTTCATGGGAGTCATGCAGTAGAATCTGAAATGTGGCTTCTTCAAATAAATTCAGCACCAGGGTCTCTCACATCCTTTTCTGTGCAGAGAACAGGCAGGGCTGCTTTTGTTGGCACCTGAGGGCATTTGTTTTCAGTAAATAAAGAAGGACATTTTTAAAAATAATAAGAATAGAGAAGTCGTCCATAGAATCATAAAATGGTTGGTGTTGGAAGAGACTTTTAGAGGTCACCCAGTGCCACCCTTGCCATGGGCAGGGACAGCTTCCACTATCCCAGGTTGCTCGGAGTCCTGTCCAACCTGGCCTTGGACACTTCCAGGGATCCCGGGGCAGCCACAGCTTCTCTGGGCACCCTGTGCCAGGGCCTCACCACCCTCACCATAAAAAATTTCTTCCTTATATCTGATCTGAATCTCCCCTCTCTTAGTTTGAAATAATTTCCCCTTGTCCTGTCCCTCCAGGCCTTTGTCCAGAGTCCCTCTGCAGCTCTCTTGGAGCCTCTTTAGGCACTGGAAGGGCCTCTAAGGTCTCCCTGAAGCCTTTTCTTGAAGCTGAACGCCTCCAGCTCTCCCAGCCTTAAGAGTGATCTTGTTCATTGTTTCCTTCCCTTTTCTGTGGACTAAACTTGTCTTCCTCAGTTCCTCCAAGGATCCAGCGTGGGCCTCGGGTTCTGAAAGTCCAGGCTGGGCAGCGAGTGGAGATCCCCTGCAGCGCCCAGGGCGTCCCTGCCCCGTCGGTCGCTTGGTTCAGAGGCAGAAGTGCTGTGCCCACAGAGGGTGGGCAGTTCCTCCAGAGCCGGGATGGAGCTCTCAGCATCAGCAGTGTGCAGCTCCCTGACGCTGGGACCTACCAGTGTGTGGCCACCAATGCTGCAGGCAGTGACACCGTGGAGGTCGCAGTACAAGTGCAAGGTGTTTGTTTGCTCCTGCCCTGGCTGACAGGGACCTCCTGCCAGTGCTGTGGGGTTGGTGTTTTGGAGGGCAGAGCTCTTTGCCGCCGACTGCTACGTGATGCGAAGTCCACATCTGGTTTAGATGTTATGTTCTGATGGTAATGGAGGAAAATTAGAATGAGCAAATAGTCTTTGGAGAGTTTGCAGAAATTAAAAAAGAAGCTCATAATATATATATGTTTAAATTTTAAAATGATGTTGAAATGGTGAAAGGGTAACAGCAGTCAAGGTGCCAATTTAAATACACAGTGTAACTCCTCACCTGACGGGCAGTCAATGGAGCATGACTGACTTAAGCTAAGCAGGAACTATTTCTTCTTTGCAAAAGTCTAAAGGCAACATTCTGATCCCTTTGGATTAGAGGTGCTGAGAAACACTCGTTACAGACAACAAAGAACTCTCAGTAACTTTAATTATAAATAGTATTCTTTGTAGAGTCTCAGTCTGCACATGCGTTTGAAATGAGACTTGAGAACAAAGGATGGCAGTAGCACTAAAACGTGGTGTGGGGAAAAAACAGTTAAAATAGTATTTTCCAGATTATGCAGAAATATTGCCTTCAAAATAAATATAGCAGGTTTTAAAGAGAACCATTTTTTGTCAAGTTTGAAAGCCTCTTTGTGCTGCTTACTTCCTAAATACTCCCACTGAAATCGAGACTGCTTGTATAATAGCCATTCCAATGTAAAGAGGGTAATTGGAATCTGACCTTGTGTGAATGAGAGAGACTTAGTGTTATGTATTGGCAGACTGCATTTTTACATTTGGGAGCAGAGATCAAGCAGGGTTTTTGGGTCTAATTTTCTTCCAGAGTCTCCCACTATCGAGGACCTGGACCCTCCATTCAACAGCCCCTTCCAAGAAAGAGTGGCAAACCAGCGCATTGCATTCCCGTGCCCTGCCAAAGGTCTGCATCTTGGTTACCCCTTTTTGTGACAGAAGTGTCTTTTTCTGCTGGCTATCAAAAATCACAAATTTCTGTACAAATGTCCAATCCATGCAGTATTTTCCATACATGCTTTATGTGGAAAAATTTGAACTAACAGTGATTTAAATAACCATGGTGTGTGGAAGTTCTGTGGAAAGTCATTGCTAGCCAACAAGGATTTTATAATATTTAGGACAAAGATTTTTAGTGTTAAAATCGTCCTGTGGCAGCTGGGGCTTTCTCTTGGAAGCTCCTGGCCACCCTGTGTGTTGTCCCTCCAGTAAGACTTCCAGCAAGCAGCAGGAATTGTTTGAATCTTTCTTGCTCTGAGCTGAGCGAAGCGTTTGTGGCAGTTTCCCGTTTTCCTTGCAGGTATTCCCAAGCCTGCCATCCAATGGCTGCGGAATGGGCGGGAGCTGAGCGGGGGCGAGCCGGGGATCTCGGTCCTGGAGGAGGGGACACTGCTGGTCATAGCTGCCCTCACGCCCTCGGACAGTGGGGACTACGTCTGCGTGGCAACCAACGAGGCTGGCAGCACGCAGAGGAAATACAGCCTCAAAGTCCATGGTAAATTGTACATTCAGCCCTTGGGGAACTGCCCTGGAAGAATTTCTTGTTGGAAATTGCACGCCCCAAATCTGCTGTTAAATTATAAAAGCTGATCTAAGTACATGCCTTCCTCTTTCTCTGACACGCTCCATAGTTCTTTTTCCCTGTTGTTTCTGTTCTCCATGAGTTTACGGACAAACCATCTTTGTTTTGCTCAAGGATCCAGGAACGTCTCATTGGTATAAACTCTAGTTATAACTGAAAATTTTAATGCAAATAACAAATGAAACTTTGTACTGTGGAAATTACAGATTGAGGGATAGGTCTGCATTTCAAATAAGAGAGGAGTTATTTATCGGAATAGGCTAGGATAATTCTAGTTCCTGATATTCTTCTTGTTTCGGAATCCTAGTTAGAAAATAGAAACCCTTCAGGTGGCCTTGGTGTATTGGTTCTTGCAGAGTACTTTTATTCCAGCCTTGTTCACTTCCCAGGACAGTTAGTTCTGATGCCTGAGCAGGATTATATCCTTATTTTGAGAAAAGCAGGAATTCCATCTCGTGCCAGCATGGCTTATCAGTGGGGTTGGAACTAATCCACCACTTAAGGCCTTGCATTAATAGTGGGACAGATGGTAGGCAGGGGTTCTTGGGCATGACTGGACCAGTGCAGAGGAAGGATGACTCTGGACTATGCTTTCTTTATTTGCTTAGCATATATGTTTTTGAGATTTAAGATTAAATTTTAAGATTATTCTCTTAAAATGTTGGTGATGCTTGTGTTTGAGTGAATTTCCCTGGGAGTCTGTTACTGGGCAAGAGAAGACTGTTTTTTGACAAAGAGAAGAAAGGACACAGGGAGACATGTCCAGAGCCAAAAGACGAATGGAAATGTTGGGAAGGGAATGAGAAGGTTTTGAGAAATTTAGATTACAGTGCTCCTTGACTGGGATGGGAAGGAGGAAGAGGGAAATCACTGGAATGGAAGACTTAAATAATGATGTTGAGCTTCCTTGCAGTTCCTCCTGACATTAGAGATCAAGATAAGGTGACAAATACATCTGTGGTTGTTCATCACCCTGTAAGTCTCTTCTGTGAAGTAACTGGTAGCCCCTTCCCAGTCATCTCCTGGTACAAGGATGATATCCAGGTATGTGTGATTAATCTGACTGAGGTAATGTAGCCAGCATCACTCAGTTTGGTGTGGGCTTCTGAGGGCTTGGTATGAGAACTCATTTAAGATAAATACATGCACGTGCCTTTATATGTATTTAAGTGCTCTAAGAACACCCCCACAGAAAGGCAGCTATGGCTTATCCAGTAATTCTGTAAGTCAAACATGAACTCTTTATTTTCAAGATTCCCTTAGGAATTAGCCATAGCAATCTCCCAGTATTGTAGATGACAGTCCTTGCAGAGGGGACCAATAATCCTATTTTTTTTTCATTCTATAGATAGAGAAACAAGAACTTTTGGAGATGAACTGAATTCCTCAGGATTATTCTTGAGTCCTCTGCTTCCACTTGCAGCTGACAAGTCGCAGTTTAAGATGAGGAGAGGTCCCTTTATGCACTCCTGTGACTGCCCGCTGCTGATGGATGAAGTTTCCCCACTCCCTGCTGTACACTGAGCTACAAACCATATTGAATAGATTGCAGCAGGGCAGGAGATTAGTGCTGAAACTGAAAGGGGAAACATTATCCTTACACTAAAACTACCATTTTCTTATAAAAATCCAGCTGTGATGTTTGGCTGATGTAACTTGGATCACATCAGGCTAATGTCTCGGGTTCTTTTAAGGTTGTGGAAAGCAGTGCTCTCCAGATTCTGCACAATGGGAAGATACTGAAGCTCCTGAGAGCTGCTACTGAGGACGCAGGACAATATTCGTGCAAAGCCACAAACGTAGCAGGAAGTTCTGAGAAGCTGTTTAACCTCGATATACTTGGTTAGTTCTAAGGCTTTGGGGTTGATTTTTGTTTGGTTTGGGCTTGTTTAAGTGGGTGATAGGAAAAATAGTTGATATTTAAGAAGCCAATAAATTTCAATGTGTTATAAATGGATTCTTCCACTCTCTGCCCATGAAGTATTGGCTGCTGAAGCACTGAGTGCTTAAAATTTGCCATTCTTGTAGCAACAGAGAAAAAATGCTGCTTTTCATTTCTGAGCTCTGGTACTTTGTCTTGTATTTGGGATGTGCAGTGTGACACAGGAGTGTTCACCAGTGCAGGTGTGGAAGTTCTTGTCACTGTAGACATGCTGTTGAGATCTGCGGAATTCCCTCTGCACTGAAAACTAAAGGTGTTTCAAGGGACTAGTAAGATCCACTGCTCCATTCCTTCCAGGCACAGGGCATGGCTTCCCTGGCTACACACCAGTCCTTCCTTACTCTTTGTCTTTTTAAAGTTCCACCGAGCATAATAGGTACTGACACCCCTGGTGAAGTTGCAGTCATCCTCAACCAAGAAATCACTCTGGAATGCAGAGCCAAAGGCTTCCCTGTTCCTGACATTCACTGGTTCAAAGATGGCAAGTGAGTATATTGCAGCTTTTGTGGTGTGTGTTAGGCTGCTGCTCCCCTGGAGCACAGAGGGAGGAGGTGCACTGTGTTTAACCATTTAGTGTTAATTTATTGTCATCTGAATTTGGGGTGGGGTGGTAAATTCTTCAATCAAACCTTAACATCCCACTCCTCTTTGTGAACTCACCCATTAGTGGCATTTGCAGAGCAGATTTAGGGTTTTTGAAGCGAGATGATGCTTGAAGCAAGATAAGCAGAGTTTATGCTGTGAGTTATTCTCTCTGGATTATTTTAAACATATCATTAATTAAAATACAGATGTTAAACTGAAATTGGTTTTTCATTGGTAGACAGAACTCGTATCAGGCATTTTGCTGGCTGGTGCCTTGTGCTCTTCATATATACGTTAAAGGTTTTAAAGGTTATATATACATATAAACAGTAAAGGTTTGCAGACATTTAAAGCAGGCTTTAAGCCTGCATGTTTCCATCCTCATCTCATCTTCCAGGAAAGCACATGAGGAGAAAAATTCTTGGGGAGTATTCTTAAATACTAGCTTAAAACCAGCTGGGCTGTGTTTTTGGTGTTTAACAGTGTAGAGCAGTATAGACATTGGCTACTAATCACAGATACTCTGCTGTGACAATTCCTTACTCTTTGTGCATATGTGCTCCTGTGTAGTAGTTGACATTTTGTTATCAGCAAAGGTCTGCCACGACTAAATAAATTAGGAAAAGGAGCTGAGGTCAAGCATAGGACTCTGGCTCTGATGCTGGCATCTTGGGGTGTCGCAGGAGGTCCGGTGCAGTTCAGCACCAGCACTCCGCGACCTTCCTGGAGGGAGAGCGTTCCGCAGGGAACAGCTCTTCCAGGGGGCCTGGCAGATCTCCCTGGGCGACAGGCAATTCCAGCTGGTGTAGCAGCTTCTCTGCTACAAGTGATGTCAGCTCTTGTGATTTAGCTCTTCTTGAATTCAGCTCTTGCTGGAATCGCCCAGGGCAAACACGGGGACAGAGAGACAGGAGCCTCGCATGGAAGTTCCGCAGAGTTAGTCTTTGTTAGCCGAGCACCCTGGGAAGGGGAGGCCAGAGGCAAGCCTCCCTCTTTCGGGGGCAGAAGCCGGGCTTTTTATGGGAAAGGTAGGGGGTGGGATAGAAACCAGTTGGCCAACAGGGTACAGGCTATTACTATGGAGAAGCAAGGCATGTTGGGATCTCACCCTGACCCAGAGGAAGGTAGCCTTCTCCAGGGGAGTGCAAGAGGCTCCTGCTTTGAGGGCTCCCAGCCCTCCACACTGGGGGTCCTGAGAAAATGGCTTTTTGTGGTTTGGTTTCTTTTAGAAGCTCAGAATAGAGTTAATCATACTTGTTTGACACTTTATAGTGGTTCTTCTGATTAATGCTGTTAATTTAGTGCTAAATGGTACTCTGGAATACAGTTACTGCCACCAAAGGACCTCCTCTTCTACTGTCAATTTAAATCAATGCGGAAAGGCTGGGGTCAGAGTTCAGTGAAGCAAATTGATCTCTATTTCAGGCCCTTGTTTTTGGGGGATCCCAATGTTGAGCTTCTGGACAGAGATCAAGTTCTTCACATCAAGAATGCTCGCAGGGCTGACAAGGGTCGCTACCAGTGCAGTGCCACCAACACTGCTGGCAAACAAGTGAAGGAGGTCAAGCTCATTGTCCATGGTAAGTCTGTGGAATGCCAGATCCTAGAAGATCCTTTAATTTTACTCATAAGGTTTCTTTTTTGAATGGAAATACTCAGACAAATATAAATGAAGGCGCTGATCCTACAAAATTCATGTGTAAACTTAATTTAATAATCATGTATTCACAAAATGACCTTTTTGAGCATTTTTATGTATGAAGTTAGATGGATATAGTCTTGTCAGGGTGTTTTTCCAAGCCTGCAGTGTTGTTTATATATTTTGGGGTTTTTTCCTAATGGGTGAAAGTCAAAAATCTTGAAGGGCCTTCTCAAATTCTGCTGTTAGTTTCAACTGAATTATTTTATTATCACATTGGCTTCATTGTTTTGATCTGTCCTAGGGAGGAGAAAATTAATAAGATTTTTATTTTAGTACGCACTTGGTCTTTTCTTAACCTGGTGCCAGGATACACCCTTGTGCTTTATGGGACTCAAACATTTTTGTGCCTAGAGTGTGAATGGTAGGGATTTGAATCTGTATGTCCTTAAGTCCTCACTTACTATGAATTTGTTCCTGAATATTGTGTGTGATCGTGTGACCTTAATGTACATTATTTCCCTCATCTGGGACATTTCTGAAGCATGGAGCACCCCCAGGTACGGGAATATGGCTGTACACCAGTCATGGTGAAGCCTTTTTCTGTCAGGAGCAAAGGAAGTCCTGGGAGGGCTTGCACGTGGTTGTGGCTGTTCTGAGATTAGAGGAATAAAAAGCCTCACCACAAATAAAACCCTCACAGATGAGTAGAATAATTTCAGCTTCTTCAGGAAAGATGAGTTTCTGACAGTAGAATGGAACTTCTCTTGACTTTTATATTTCTCTTTTACCCTGGCTGGACAAACAGAAGCCCACAGAGTAAGTGAGGAACCTTAATGCTAATTCTTGCTAGTTCTTACTTTGTTTTAGCTGTTTAGCCCTGGTTTTGCTTTGGTATTTTCCAAAAACACCGTATTAAAACCATTCCCCTTCTCTGTGGATGAAAGCATTTGCTGATAGAGAAATGCATTTGCCTTTGTACTGGGTGTGTTTCAGCATGTTGCATGGATTTGGGTTTTCTCAACAAAAAATGTTTTATTTGTAAAATATGTCATTGTGGTTCGAGAATTGCAGAACCCATCTCAGGTGTAGATTCATCCATCCACAGACACTTTGCTTTATGTTTCTGCAGTGTTTTCAAGGACCACTGTGGAAGTCAGTGGAATCCGTGGATATACTGAGCATGTTTGGCAACAGGGGAGTCAATGTGTCTGCCAGATGTGTCTGGTACTTTCAACAGCCATAAATCTAGTCGTTGCCAATTGCACTGTGTTTTTATTGCTTCTATAGAGATTTACGGACTCTTTATATTGGCTGATTTACATGAGAGTTTGCTTGCTAGGAAAATCCAAGTCCTGCTGCCGAGAGAGCAGGAGGAATGACTAGGGGCCAAAAAGCTTCAGAAATAGGAGCATAAAGCAAGACTGTTAAGCTCATACTTAGTCTCAAAGCAAGTGACTTCATCCTCAGAAGTTTGGAGCATGGAGCAGTTCCCACTGCAGTTGTGGAGGCTCTTGGGTGTGTTTGGTTTTGTCAATAGCAGGATCCTTGCTGGGAGGATGCACCTCCCAAGGTATCCAGGGAATGCTGTTTCTTCCAAGAGTGGGAAGAGGGCTGCCCAAATGCATTGCAAGATGCATGGAGGCCCAGCTGTCCTAACCTGGCACATATTTGGGACTGGTGGCCTTTTTGTTGTGTTCTCTTCCTGCTTTCAACCCTGTGTGCCTTGGAGAACTGTACAGGTGATACATCAACTCTGCTGGGGAAAAAACCAAACAAAACACAGCAGGAAGTGTTGGAAGTCTGATGAATATATTTTATTCTTACCGCATTCTAATGTTCTGTTGAAATCTGCATGTATTTGTAGTCTAAGTCTTTAATGTTGTTGTTTTCTCTTTTGAAATAGTCCCTCCTAGTATTAAAGGAGGAAACATTACAACAGAGGTGTCAGCACTGCTCAACAACGTGATAAATCTGGAATGCGAAACCAGGGGAATCCCTGCTCCCACCATCACGTGGTACAAGGATGGGCACCGTGTGATTTCCAGCCCCCAGGCCGTGTACGTGGACAGGGGGCAGCTGCTGCAGATCCCGCGGGCGCAGGTGTCGGACTCGGCGCAGTACACGTGTCGTGTGAGCAGTGCTGCTGGGGCTGCTGAGAAGCTGTACCACGTGGATGTCTATGGTGAGGGACAGCTCTGAGCTGGCTCCTCTGCTCCTACACAACAGCTTGGGAAGAGCTTTGCAGCCTGGCAGTGGCTGTGTTTAAAGTCTGGCCTCTGTTGGCATGGCCGTGTAGAGGGAGATTTAGACCCTCTGCTTTGTGTGACTCTCAAAAAGCTCTTCACTTCATGGAATCACAGGATGCTGTGGCTTGAAAGGGACCTTAAAGCTCATGCAGTCCCACCCCTTATCACAGGCACCTTTCACTATCCCAGGTTGCTCCAAGCCCCATCCAACCTGGCCTTGGACACTTCCAGGGATCCAGGGGCCGCCACAGCTTCTCTGGACAACCTGTTCCAGGGCCTCACCACCCTCACAGGGAAGAATTTCTTCCCATTTTCCCATCCATCCATGACCTCCCTTCACGAGCCTTGGTACCATGCTTTCTTCTACTCAACCATTTCTTTTCCACGTATATCCATTCTCTATCTCACATCTGCATGCTGCACAATACTTATTTGAAATAACTGTTCTGGGTGGCATCTTTAGTGTACATGTTTAAGTCATTCATATTTAGTTCTTCCCTCTCAAACAGCTCCTCTGTTTTATACAACTGGTCAATATTGAACTGCATCATTTCACTTCTCTGCCTTGCCTTGCCCAGCAGCAAATTCTCACATGAAATTGTGCGTGACATAACGGCAGCTGGAGCCCGAGTGGGTGGAACTAACCCATTTGCTCTTAATACGTTTTCTGGCTACAGTATTAATCACTTGCAATTTACTTTTTCCTTTCTGCAGTTCCTCCAGTAATCGAGGGCGATGCTGACACAGCCCAGAGCAGGCAGGTGGTTGCTGGGGATTCCCTGACGTTGGAGTGCAAGGCTGCTGGCAACCCTCCACCTCTCCTCACGTGGTTAAAAGATGGTGTTCCTGTGAAAGCCAGTGACAAGCTCCGTGTCCTGGCGGGGGGCAAGAAGCTGGAGATCCTGAACGCTGTCGAGGCTGACCGGGGCCAGTATTGGTGTGTGGCCACAAGCGTGGCTGGAGAGCAGGAGATCAAGTATGAAGTTGAAATCTTAGGTGTGTGAGCTGCAGATTGATCAGGTTCCCATAAACCTAATATGGAAAAGTTGCATGAACCCCGTGTTTTTATTTTTGTTGGTACCGATATATGAGAGGTCAGTTAGTCACACCCCATATCTAGTTGAACCTGGGCACTGCACAACTTTTCTGTCCGGGGTTGCAGGACAGTTGAAGACTTGTATTTTCAGGTTGGTTCTTGAAGGATTTTTGTGCATGTGGTAGGTAAATATTATTCTCAGTAACCTCTAAAACTCTAACTTACCTTCATAGCTGACAATCACAGATACCCACTAAAAACATCACTTAGTAGTTGCCTCTGGGAGAGGACATCTTTCTCTGATTTTGAGTTGTGTTGTGCAAGTTTTGAACCTTTCATTGAAAAAATGCTTTTTCTTCTGTATCCCTTGAATCCTTTACCACAGTCTGCATCTTAGCAGTCCCTTCTGAATATCTTGAGGTAAATGAATTGTACAAAAATGTGAATCACCTTCTCCTGACATGGGAGAGAACTGTAAAAAACTGATTTTTAGGTTTTGCTCTCTTGAACATAATCCTGAATGCAGATTAGAGCATCCCTCCTGCTGCTGTAGGTAAATGTTACAGATTTTGATAGTGAGTGGAGAAGTTGTGTGGCAGTGCTTCCTTCCCAGAGGGGGTGAGACAGGGTGAAGAGGACCTGGAAGAGGGTCCTCTGCACCTTTGTTTTGGCCTTTTGCTGACAGAGGGTGCTAAAAGTCCCCCTGCCCCCACCCATTCACAAGATTGTTCTTACAGCATCTGGAAAACCCAACCGAACAAGAAACAGTTAAAGAATGAGAACAGAGATTTCAAGCCACAAAATGTTACTGGGCAGATGTTTCCCTTCATAAAGGAACAGTGGTTCATAATGAATCAGCATGTGTTTAACATTGCTATTTGAGACAGACTTGTATCATATTTCTGATGTGTAAATGTTTCTGTTGGTGGATTTTTCTCTTACAGTCCCACCGTTTGTGGAAGGTGGGGATGAGCTCTTGGACTATATTGTGATCCTCCATAGCCCTTTGGAGCTGGATTGTTCAGCAACAGGGACACCCTCACCAACTATCACGTAAGGGCACTGGTATGACAGTAGAAAAAAGTATAAATAACTCTGCTGATTGGTTAGGTGAGCTCCATGAACCACCTGTGTTAATTGGTGGTGGTTAGTGAGTGGAGGACAAACTCTGGCTCCATTGATATGAGAACAGCATCAGGTACTCACTCGACAGCATCAGGATTTTATTTTGAAGTAGTTATGTTTGTTGTGCTGATATCCATGTCCTGGAGATGAGAGTAGATAAGAGGAGCAGACAAAACTCTCAGTCTGTTGCTAATGCAACGTCGTGCACTTTTCTTCTGCCACCCATGATTGCTTTTGTTTTGGAGATTCCTCTCTGCCTCTGGTGGTATCTGCTGTCACCTTTCTGTCATTGTCCTTAGTGGCTGTTTCCCTGTGCTCCCTTCTGATAAACCCTTTCAATCCATGGCACTCAGACAAGAGCAGTGCAACCTGACACCTCCACACTTCCCTAGAAATGCAAATACAGTTACTGAGACTGTTTAATAGAATTGGGCATATTTTGTTTGAGTGTTGTTGATCTGATTTTCACAGACATCTGAGATGGAACTTTGATTTTGGTAGGTGGTTCAAAGATGGGCAGCCAGTTGGAGAGGAGGCTGGACACAAGATCTTATTAAATGGACAGAAACTCCTCATCTCCCAAGCTCAAGTGTCAGACACCGGCCGCTATAAGTGTGTGGCTGCAAACAAGGCAGGAGAACATGAGAAGGAATTTGATGTTACAGTCCATGGTAGGTTACTCAAGGCAGGGGGAAAGCAGCAGACTGCTTTTTTTTTAAATTGCTGGCAAGAAGGTGCTCAAACTTTCTATAAACGTTTATTTGTATTAGGAGGTTGAGAAACTGGGGATGAGATTAGTTGAAATAGAATCCTAAAATGGTTTGGGTTGGAAGAAACCACGGCAGGGACACCTTCCACTGGACCAGCTTGTCCTGATCTGGAAGTAGAAGTAGAGCTGCACTTATCCCTGAGATCTTGCTTCTGTGTATTTAAATGTACGTGTTCAAATGATGCATCATTTTTGTTTCTGGTGCTTTTTGCAGTTCCTCCAACCATAAAATCAGCTGGGCCTTCTGAGAGAGCTGTTGTGCTCCACAAGCCTGTGACCCTTCAGTGCATAGCCAGTGGTATTCCCAGCCCTTCCATAACCTGGTTAAAAGATGGACAGCCAGTAAACACAGCCAGAGGGAATGTCAGAGTAAGCACAATTCTTTTATGGGATCCAATCCATGAAAGATAATTGCAATAAATTATACATGTTAGTGCTTCTTTCCTTTTGCTTCCCTCACGCTGTGATACAAAGATGCTGAAGATCCATCCTGCAGAGTGAGGGGCTTTTTGCCTGACTAGGGCAGTGTCTCAGGTAGTAGCAGTGCTTAGTAGGCTGAATCCCATCTTATTGGGAGATGCCATGACTGGAAATTCAGAATGTCTCTTTCCAGTTGTACTTTGACCTTCTAGGTCAAATGGTTATCTGCTGGTTGTGAGGTGGCTCTACCCACTTGACCCTGTGAGGTGTGGGATTAGATGAACTGTTCTGTAATCACTGCCATTGCAGCAGCTGCCTGTGATTCCCTTCTCATAGTGAGATCCTGCTTTTCCATTAAGAGCCCTTCCCAGTGCTTGCATGTCCCAGGGTGCTGAGCGCTTGCAATGGCTTTGATTCACCGTGGGCTGGAGCAGTTTTTGGGGTCTTGCTTGCAGTCTCCTCTGCTTGCCAGCCAGGTCTCCTGACACTTGTACAGCTCCTGCTCCTGCTGTCCCAGAGGCACTGAAATCCCTGAACCAGCAGTTTCCTCTTTCCATGAGCCGGGGTGAGGAGGGGGACAGGCCCGGCCGTGCCCAGCGGCCGCTCCGCCCTCGCTGAGCGGCTGTGCCGGGGCGGTGGTGTCACACGGGTCCTCTCTGTGTTTGGGAACAGCTGGAGTCCTCGGGCCGTGTCCTGCAGCTTGGCAAGGCCCTGCCCGGAGACGCTGCCCGCTACACCTGCGTGGCCACCAACGCTGCGGGGGAAGCCCAACAGCACATCCGGCTCCACGTGCACGGTAACGCGGCCAAACCTGGCTGTCCAGGCAGCTCTGCACCTCTGCTCACTTCTCTCTGGCTCTTCTCTTGTCTCTGCACATCCACCTCTCAGCTTGCTTTCTTTGGCCCATCCAGTAGTAAGAAGTGAGGGCAAAAACTGCCTTTTGTAGAGTTTGGTCTCTGTCCTGTGGTACCAAGGGCCACAGAAATGAACGAATGAATGGATGAATGAATGATTGAATGTCTTTCCAGGTACCTCTGCTGTTCAGAGGTATCCCAAAAAGCCAAATACATTCCCACTAACCCACCCCTCAGAAGGGTACCCTATGTTTCTGAGTCAAGATATAATATACCACCATTGGCATTACTAATTTCATGTGAGTTTCTTGTGGATATTTGTATTCCTCGTGACTCTGCAATGGGAATTTTTTACAAGAAGAACTTTTCTGAGAAATAAACATTCCCTCATGAGGGGATTTTTCAACCTGTTTAAAAGGAATTTTCTTTTACAGCTAAAAACAGTATAAAAAGAATCAGGGAAACATGAGAAGCTGTCATTTGCATGTGAATTTAATAAGTGCTCTCACCATGATTTACATGTATTTGGCTCAGAAGTGGTCACAAAGTGTTGATGTGACCCAATCCTCAAAGGAGGTGTGAGAGTACTCAGGAGGTGCAGGAATAGACTGGCAAAATTCTCACAGAGTATTGTCATGTTGACTTTTATTGCTAAACCAAGACAGTGACTGGAACACGCTAAACTGAAATGAGAGGTTGCAGAGTCTCAGTGGATGAGACTTAGAAAGAGAAGGCACACCCCTGCTAAACTTTGCTGATTGTATCACAGCTGATTTCAGCGTGAGTCCCGTGCTCATAAAGCTCTCCTCTGCTGTCAGTCTTCATGTTCAAAGTGTCGTTTTCTGGTGCTTCTGTCACGTTTCAGATTTCTAAATTCAGTAAGGTAAAAAGCTGTCTACACCACTCAGTGTCACCAGCTGAAATGACGTGAGCTTCCCAGAAGAAAGAATTGCGGTTCTGTGTTGCGCACCTATTTCGTGCAAGTCTAAGTTCTTTTTTTCCTGAAAAAAATTTAAATTAACAAGAATGTTTTATTCCTCTTACCACTAATGATGTAATATAGTTAGAGAGTATTCCCATTTCAAAGATGAACTCTCTGGAGAAATTCCTCAGTCATCCAGGAATTGAAGCTTGTGTAACTCTTTGCCCAAAGTTTTTCCAAGGGCAGATGACTTTGTGATTGGATGCTAGCTGGGTGGCTGAATTAATTAAAACCTGCTGCCTTTGTCTTTTCCCAGAACCACCCAGTCTGGAAGATGCAGGAAAAATATTAAATGAAACAGTGGTGGTGAATAATCCAATCCATCTTGAATGCAGAGCATCTGGGAACCCTCTGCCAGGTATCCACGTGCACCTTGGGGAACATCTCATAAAGGGCTTCACTTTCATGTGTCTTTGGAAAGTAATGGATATGCTGAATGTGGAGCAAATTCTGTGGTTTTAAACCAGCTAAAAACTGTGTGATGGGGAATGCCAATGTATGGGCTGACATGCGGTAAGGATTGAGGAATTCAGTGATCCCAACTGATAGAACCACAATGACAATCTTCCCTTGTGATGCAGGCAAGAGTACTGTTGGATTTCTATTAAATCAGCTTTAAACATGTCCTCTTTCATCTCCTGTCAGCTCAATATTTGAGAGTGTAGGACAGACCTAAAATACTTCATGTATTGAGTGTGCTTCTCAACTGTGCCCATGTCTAGGACCTTTCTTAACGTGTGTTTTTTGTTATCTGAAAAGGTACAAAAAGACATCCTACTTTGAGAACAATTTTCTGTATAAATTATTGTAAAGTAAAACTGGGGGTGTAATTACTAAGAGCTCTTATATATATAAGAGGGATATGTATTACAGAAAAATTATTCTCATGCTGATTATAGCAACATTTGCAGAAGAAGGGTGTTACTACACTTGAGATGAACATTCAACTTCACCTTTTCTGCCTTTTTAAGAATTAATTCACAGCAAAGTATTATTTTATAGAATAATTTATACTTGCATAAAAAAAGATTTGAATATATTGAAGAAGTAAAACGTTATAAAAACATAAGGATTTTATATCCATTTTACACTCTTTTAAAAACTTTTCTTTTTTTCCTCCAAATTTTAAATTACTTTAGAGCAAACAATTAAAATTATGGATTTCAAATAATTTCTGTGATAAGAACAGTTTGGTCTCCTCTGGTATGATGTGATGTCACATCCTAATGTCAAAATACAACCTTAGCTCAGGAAAGAGATAGTACAACATCCCACTGGAAAAGAGTGTGCAGCCTTGTCTGTCAGTCAGGCCAGAGCACTCTCTGGATGTGAGTCTTTCCCAAATCCCTTGTATATTACAGATAATCGTTCAGTAAGTGGTAATTTCTTATTAATCTGAGTAGTGAAGTGGTGCCAGTAAAGCCTCAGTGACCCATTCTCCTGGTGGATGGTGCCATCTTTTGGCTGAGATGCAAAATCCTCAGATTTTGTTGGTGGTCAACTTCCTATAATTTTTTCTTTTGCAGTAACACCAGTTTTCTGATCTTTATTTCCAGTTTTTCAGCCTGTCAGATGCACTTTGATTTGATTGCTTACATTTTGATTCTTTGTCTCAGGTAGTTCAGTTTAATGTAATGATAATTTAGGGGAAAAGGTAAAAAAAAAAAAGGATATGTATTACAGAATCCCAGGATGGTTTGGGTTGGAGGGGACATTAAAGCTCATCTCATTCCATCCCCTGCCATGGGTGGGGACACCTTCCTATTATTGTGTGGTTTTAAACAGCTGCTCTTTACCTTGGTATGAGATGAGTAAATTTCCTCTTACTTGCTTGGTGTGATAACTTTTCAATTTCAGAACGTTTTCCCATCGATATATGGGGGTGTGGATTATAGTGTTAAATTTGTTGTTGGATTCTGGGGCACACTCAGTATTTTGTACAAATCTTCCGGTTCCCTCACTTTTAGTTACATCTTACTACTCTTAGTGGCGTTTAGTGCTGACATAGAATTTTAAATGTTGGTGTCGGTGTGTGCAAGCTGGGATGGAAGGTTGGAGGGCTGCTTGGTGCCACGTGTGTAACGGGGTGTTTTTGTCCCCTCGTCCCCCTCCCTGCCCCGCAGCCCTGTCGTGGTCCAAGGACGGGCGGGCGCTGGGCGGGGCCGCGGTGCGGGGCCGGGGGCAGGTGCTGCACATCGAGGGCGCCCAGCTCGCCGACTCCGGCCTCTACAGCTGCCTGGCTGCCAACGCTGCGGGCACGGCCCAGCTGCTCTACAGCCTCCAGGTGCACGGTGAGTGGAGAAGCACAGGGCTGTCACCCGTGGGGGCTGGGAAACGCCTGTGAGAGCGTCGGGTCCAGCCGTTCCCCCAGCGCTGCCAAGGCTACCCCTAACCCGTGTCCCCAGGTGCCACGTCCACGTGGCTTTTAAATCCCTCAGGGATGGGGACTCCACCACTGCCCTGCACCGCTGTGCCAGTGCCTGACCACCCTTTCAGTGGATAAACTTGTCCTAATACCCAAACTAACACCACCCCGGCACAACTTGAGGCTCCCTCCTCTCATGCTGTATTGTGACACTCAGGAATAAGATGTGTGAGCTCCAGCTTTGCTTTCCTCCTTTTCCAATCTGCTTAGCAGACTTGATATCATTCCTCACACCATCATAGAATCCCAGGATGGTTTGGAATTGAAGGGAACCTAAAGCTCATCCAGTTTCACACCCAGCTATTGGCAGGGACACCTTCCATTATCCCAGGTTGCTCCGACTTGGCCTTGGACACTTCCAGGGATGGGGCAGCCACAGCTTCTCTGGGCAACCTGTGCCAGGGCCTCCCCACCCTCACAGGGAAGAATTTCCCAGTATCCCATCTAGCCCTGCCCTCTGTCTGTGGGAAGCCCTTGTCTTGGCACTCCATGCTATTCACTCTTTTGTTTCTTGGTGACATTAGAATAGGTGTTTTGAATGAGGAAAATGTGCTAAGGGAAGACATTTTTAGGAAGAATGAGCAGAGACGCCAGATTTATGGAAGAGGTATTTTATTTAAGGGATCACTTCAGCAATTTGGAGGGCCTGGCAATTGCTGGGGTTTGTTGTAGATGACTTTGAAGCTCACAGTAGACAAAGGACTCAGATCAAATGCACTTTTGCAATCCAAGAGTTCTAAAGAAAAATGTGCTGTCTCTAATAAGAAGTGGAAGTGTGGGTGTTTGCAGACATAAGACACCTGAGGAAAAGCCAAGTTGGAGCTTCTCTGCTCTTTCCAGTGGCTTTGGGATGTGGCCATAATCCAAATGCTTATCTTTGATACATGCGTGTGCATGTAGCTGGTTTTCTGTGGGAGTCTTACATGCAAAAGTGTGGCCCAAATTTGGCACAGTGTCCCCAGCTGAGATGCACTCAGAGTATATAGTTCAAATTAACATTAATTAATGACTTGGGGAGTGCTTTTCTATGGATTTAATGACCATCATGGGAAAAACTAATGGCACAAGACACAGTCAAAGGCAGTCAACCCCACCCAGTGATTAATTCCCAGGAAATGCTTAAAGCTAAGGTCATTATCGTAGTTAAATGAAAACTAACTCCTCAGTACATGTGTGTCTTTCTATGGGTGGTGGAATTTCAGTGAACATGTCCAGAGTTTTCTAGGGAACTAACACTTTCTGGCTAGGACACAGAGTTTCCCCTCCTAGAACAGGGTACGTGCAGTTGCAGCACAACAAATTACATCAAAGGAAGTCCAAACTCCTGTCCATGAACCTGCTTCATTCTGCTTGTGTCCTGCCAGGCTGATAATGGAGACCTGCTGGAATTCACTATCCACAGCTTTATCATCCAGTGTCCTTAGAGTTTATGAGTTTGAGAAGACAAAACTTGAGGTTTTTGCCCTCTTAACACTGGAAGCAATGACTCCTTAATGGAGAACAGGCTCAAATGCCAAGCACAGAAAGTTGTGCTGCATTTTATGGAAAGGCTGCTCCAGATTTCCCTGAGCACCTGCCTTGGTCAGCTGCTGGTCTTATTCAACAATTTGTGTTGTTAATAGTGTTATCAGATCTTTCTGGCATTAACAACAATGCTTGACACTGCAGCATTAACATTGAATGGAAGCAGGCAGGCCAACTGAAGGAAGCAGGTGGAATTCCAGTGTAGTACATTCACGTGATTTCATTGTATTAATTCTGTTCACTTCTTTCTCCCCACTATAACTTTCTCAGGCATTTGAGAACAGTGAATGCTATTGCACTGCAATAGGAGGAACTGTGTGTGTGGGGGAAAAAGATAAAATTATAAAACCCTGGGGGTTTTTTTCTGCCCTTTCTGCTATTACTGAAATATATATGAGAGTGGGAAGAATTGCAGAATCATGGAATGGTTTGGGTTGGCAGAGACCTTAAAGCTCACCCAGTGCCACCCCCTGCCATGGGCAGGGACACCTTCCAGTATCCCAGGTTGCTCCAAGCCCCGTCCAACCTGGCCTTGGACACTTCCAGGGATGGGGCAGCCACAACCTGAATTACAAGCTCTTAGAAGTTGCTGAATTTATTACTGAATCTTACTTTCAATACAGAATTTTATACGTTTTTCTTCCCTTCGCATAGGATCTGTATGAGTAGCTCACACCATTCTCATCTCTTTCCAGGAGTGACTTCAAGCATTAAGCTTTCTACTGATACTGACTTCTAAAATAGTTTTGGTTCTCCTAGTAAATGAAATATCTTCCTTTTAATGATTCTTGCCTCTCTTTCTGCCACAGCCCTACAACATTTCCTAGACTGTGTGCCTTGAGTGAGTGTTCAGAGATGCTCTATTGCAAAGTTTTGTGTCATCAGACAGGCAGATGTTTTCCAGTCTAATCTGGTAAATGTTCCCATATGCTTGGACAGGGCAATTTATCACTCTGTGTATGAGTTTGCTTTATGTGGTTAATATGGTAAACTCCTTTCTTTAATCCCCACCACTCCTAATGCCTTTCACAAGGTCTAAATGGAGTATTTGAAAAGTTTGAGGGAATATTTTCTGGCTTTATAGTGTGATTCCTGGGTTTCACAACTGTCTCTGAGCTGTGGGCCCAGTCCCACATACCTTGTTCACAGTAGTTTCACTGGAGCCATCTGCCTGCTTGTACAAGGGAAGAGCAGGACCTGGCTCAGAGCAGACATGACAAGAGTTCAGTAGGAATAACATGAGAAAAGAGAATTAGCCTCCAAAAGTAGGCAGTCCAGTTCATTTCATTCTGATTAATACTCTCATGTAGCTGGTCCAGCCCCTTCTCTGTGGTTTTCTTCCAGTCCCCCCATCCATTTCTGGCAGCAGTGACACGGTGACAGTGGTGGTCAATAATCTGGTGAGGCTGGAGTGTGAAGCCAGAGGCATCCCGGCCCCTGTCCTGACATGGCTAAAGGATGGGAGCCCTGTGTCCAGCGTTAGCAATGGACTCCAGGTACTGGGTTCAGATCCTGCTCTGTCTGTGCTCTTCCCTCTTGGGGAGCAGGCTTTAAGTCAATGCAGTCTAATGAAAGAGAATAAATTAGAGGGTTTGGAATAAAAATACAAGGCCTTTTACTCTGGGTTATTGGTGTGAATTTAGTTCCAGTAATCACTGTGTGAAGTTGAAGATACATCTCTATTGAAATAAAGTGGTCCTTTCTGCTGATGTCATACTGAGAGTTCACATCAACAAATTTTCCACTTAGTGGCAAGAAGAGGAAATGGACCATATTCCTCTGTTGAAGAGATCTGTAGAGCTCATTACATACAACAGTAACTGAGAAAAGAAAACCAACCTCTGATATAAGGAGATATTTCAGAGGTGAAACAAGAGGCTGTGGTTGGTTTTTTGAAGCTGATTTTATAATCTGACAGGGAAAGGGGAAATTTGTGTTCTGTGGGGACAGCTCAGGGCACAGACAAAAGGTGTGGAAGAATATTTGAAGCTGGTCAGAGGGAGGGATGTCCAGATCCTACAAGGTCTTGTGAATGCCAGGAGTTCACAGTATGGACTTGCATGAAGTTAGAATTCTGCTTTTGCAAGTCTGGATCAAAAGAGAACACTGGAGTGCAGGGGGATGGTGGAAGCAGAGGCAAAAACAAGTATTTCCTTTTGAAATGAAAGCTGGTAGCTCCCCCTGCCCACGTTTGGCAGCGAGGTGTGGCTGAAGGTGTCGTGCTCCCGTTGCAGGTGCTGTCTGGGGGCCGAGTGCTGGCACTGCCCAGTGCCCAGATCAGTGACACCGGGACCTACACGTGTGTGGCAGTCAATGCTGCGGGGGAGAGCCAGAGGGACATCGACCTCCGCGTGTACGGTGAGTGCCCAGCGTCTTTGTTCTGTTGTGAGGTCTGCTCTTGGAGCTCTAATTAAACACACTGGGGCTCAGGCCCTCAGCAGCACTGAGCCAGAACAATCCCAGCCCAAGTGAGGAGGAGGTGTGTGTGTGTATGGAAGTTAAAACATAAATATGCACATACGTCCTGTTTTATAAAGCACGTAGGGCTGTCCTTCGGTGTATCCTTAAAGAAATGTAACTGCAACAGCGAATTTACAGCTTCCATACATAAAAGCTCATTTATAACTGATAGAAGAAAATACATGTTTGTGTAAAACTGTGTAGATCTGCCAGGTGAAGGATGTTCTTGAGGCCAGGGCTCCATTGTCTTTATTGCACCAGAAGGAGTCACTGGGAGTTCCCCATCCAGCTCTGCAGTTCCCATCCCGTTCCCAAGCCTTGCTCTGCCTACCTAAATGGAGGGGACTCTTTTTGTGCTAAATAGCGATGCTGTGTTGAGCCCAACCAGGCAACTCTGTCTCCTTCAAGAGCAGGAAAGAAGTCTCTTTTACTGTCCATGTTCCAGATTATGTCAGTAAGTTAATTCTGTAATCTTTTTGCCTGAACTTGTATTAATTTGTCCTCCCTTCTGATTTAGACAAAGCTCTCAGGCATGGGGTGGGATTCCTGAGACTGTCCTGTGCAGGGGCAAGAGTTGGACTTCAGTAATCCCTCTGGGTCCCTTCCAACTCAGGACATTCTGTGATTTTGTGCTTTCTTGTATGAATTTCATCCTGGTTTTTTGTAACTTGTATAAGATACCTTTTCATATCCCCAGAATCACAGGACGGTTTGGGTTTGTAGGGACCTTAAAGCCCATCCAGTCCCACCCCCTGCCATGGGCAGGGACACGTCCCACTATCCCAGGCTGCTCCAAGCCCTGTCCAGCCTCATTCTGGACACTTCCAGGGGTGGGGCAGCCACAGCTTCTCTGGGCAACCTGTGCCAGGGCCTCCCCACCCTCACAGGGAGGAATTCCTTCCCAATATCCCATCTAACCCTGCCCTCTGGCAGTGGGAAGCCATTCCCCTTTGTCCTGTCACTCCAGCTCTTGTCCAAAGTCCCTCTCAGCTCTCTTGGAGCCCCTTTAGGCACTGGAAGGGTCCCTAAGGTCACCCCAGGTTGTGTCCTCAGAGCTAGTGGGTGCTGTGCCAGCAGGGATGCCAGGGAATGTGACTGTAGCAGGTTTGGAATTCCCTTGGACAGCTCGGTGGCTCTGTACCCCCGTGGAATGAGGATGAACAATGGTCTGCTCTTTGTTTTAGAAATTTTATGGTACCAGATGTGTAGTGAGGCTTTTGGAATTGAGGCACCTTCGTGGTTTTGCTTCTGCTCTCAGTAGGTCAGTGGTTGGACTCTGCCAACCTCCAGCATTGTGGCAATCCCAAGTGGAAAATCTTGCAAGAAAAGTTAGGAGTTTGGCTGTTTTCTAAGCTGGTCATGTTATTTGTTTTTGAGTTTGGCTTTCAGAATTGACTCCCTTAGTTAGCCTACTCCTGACTTCAGTTCCTGGTGACTTTTGCATATGGAAGGGGCAGTTCAGAAATCCAGGACTCTGCCATGGCAAGTGAAGCCTGGGTTAACAGAGGCTGGAGCATTTTATGTGTAGAACAAGGAATATCAAGGTCTCCTTTGGAGTTTGAGAACAGGTATGTATATCCACATAATATGGCATAGATATATTTATTACTCCTCTTTTATTTCCTGGAACCTCTGTCCATTTTAGCTGGAGGAACTGAAAAGAGTGAGTTAGGAGCTGTGTATGTTTAAAATGAGTGCTATATTTGAAACTGGCCAGGATTGAGCTCAGCTGCAGGACCAGCTTGAGTGAGGCTGTCACCAAAAAGTAGTGCTCTTCAGACTTGCCTCATAAGGGCAATCTAATTAAGAAGGCACAGGAGGATAATAATTTGGAGTGCAGTCGGAGCTGGGTTGATTGGAAATGTGCACTGAGCCAGGAGCTGGGACAAGCTTGGTAACTTACAGTTACTATGAGCATAATTAGATTAATTTTAGACCCTGTTCCTTCAGAAAGAAATGCTTTAGTGTCTGTCTCTGTGTCATAAACTCAGTTTCCTTTTGAGCACATTTCAATTCATTTAGCCAAGAGGAAAAGTAAGTGGTGGAAAAGTCTTTGGAAATAAATTTGCCTTCTGCAGGAATGGATCCACTTCCAATTCTCAGTTCCACAACACTCATAAAGAATCTGGGCCTTTGTGAGTTCTACAAAGAATGAAAGATAAACAGATTTTTTTTTCCCACTTACTATATTTCTTATCCACAGGGACCAGGCTTTTCCCTAAATTATTTCCAAACTGTGAAATCAGCAACTCTGCTCAGTACTTCCTGGGCAAGAAACACAAAGCTTGATTGTTACGGGTCTTCCCAGGCTGTCTCGAGAGCTGTCCTGCTGTCCCCTGAGTGCTGCTTTGGGACACATTGTGGTCCCATTGCTCATTAGCTCCATGCCCTTGGTTCTCACTGACAGTCCCACTGCTTCCCTGCTCACCCAAGGTTTTGTGCCATCAGACCCTCAGCGTCTGGGGTAATGGACTGCAAAAATACAGGGCGAAGGAAATGTGACAACAAAGGTTCTTATATTTAGTACTGGTCAACTTTTTGGGGGCAGTATTTCCTCTGTGTTCTTTTTGGCTCCAGCCGTGACCACTTTCCCCATGGAAAATTGCTGACTTGCTGTGTTCCAAGGTTTAGGTCTCAGTTGCCTTCTCAGTTGCTTTTGTTTTTCTGATTGTGGAAACACAAAATTTTAAAATGGGGGGGGAAAAAAATGTTTTCTTAAATCCTGACACTGTTCAAGAAAAGTTAATGGGTTTTGATTGAACTGTCCAGTGTTTTGGGTTTTTTTATTTCTACAGAAAACTTCCATTCCAAAAGCTGATTTTTCTACTGTATGATTTGGAAAAAAAAGGTGTAATAATGAGTTTATCACTGAAACTGCAGAACAAATGTAAATATAGTGTCCAGTGCCAACAACTGCAATAATTAGTGGATCCTACACAAAGCAGGTAGATGAGCTAACTGTAGATTATGACTTGTTGATTAAGTCATTTAACCCATTGACTTCCCTGCCAACCATGTAAGTTCTCATTCTGTCATCTGTATTTGGCCATCTCTGGACAAATTCTCAGTAAGTCAGTTTTCCTTAAAGCCAAATATCCTTGGCACTGTCTGAAACAGCTTAAGACATTTTCAGCTTCTGGGGCTGATTATTATCTTGTGAGATTTTTCACTCAGCAACTCTTCTACTTTCTAGGAGGAATGCATTCCCTCATTCTTTATATACTGGGAATTTTCCTTTCTAGCTCTGCTTCAAGGGATTTTTTTGCTAGTCTTGTCTAATCCATGTGATTTCTCTGTAGCTGATACCTCACTAGTGTGTATGTTACGCAGAAGATATTCTGTAAGTAACAAAAGTTATTGTTGTGGGTTTTGTGGTGTAAAGAAGACTGAAGTCATATGTCAGAAAGGTGTGTCATTTTATTTTTGCTAATTGAAATCCCTAAACTCCACATTATGTTTGCTCTGGGAAGTCTTCAGTGCCCAAAGGTCCCTTGGTTTGAGCAATTGGACAAGAGGAAACAGCCTCAGGTTGTGCCAGAGGAGGTTCAGGTTGGATATTAGGAAAAGTTTCCGTGCAGAAGGGGTGGTCAGGCACTGGCACAGCTCCCAGGACAGTGTTGGAGTCCCCATCCCTGGAGGAATTTAAGACATGTGGATGTGGCACCTGGGGACAGTGCTGGGGAAGGGCTGGACTCTCTGATCTCAGAGGGCTTTTCCAACGTAACCAATTCCATGATTGCCGTGCTGCAGTTCCCCCAGACATCCTGGGAGAGGAGCAGAACGTGTCGGCGCTGCTGGGCCAGGCCGTGGAGCTGCTGTGCCACAGCAACGCCGTGCCCCCGCCGCGGCTTGCCTGGCGCAGGGACGGGCGGCCCCTGCTGCAGAAGCCAGGCCTGAGCATCTCTGAGGATGGCAGTGTGCTCAAGGTACACGGGGCAGGCAGGACGTGGCGGGGGTTCCTTCCTGGGGAGTGACACCCACCGTGGAGGTGGGACAGCGCTCGGCGCTCTGGTACAACAGAGCGTGGCGTGTGGGGAGGGAGGGAGGGTTGGGCGCTGAGCTTGTTGGATTAATGCTCTATTATTAATATTCAGGGACACTTACGTAAAAATCAAACTGAAACCTGAGTCCCCTCTCCCTGCACGTTTCACGTATAATGATGTGAGAAGAACGCCAGGTTTTCCTTTTCCCCCAGATTGAAGGAGCTCAGGTGCAGGACACGGGCCGCTACACTTGTGAGGCGACGAACGTTGCTGGGAAAACTGAGAAGAACTATAATGTCAATATTTGGGGTAAGATTTGCTCAGCTTATTCCAGGAATGGGAATGAAGCTCAGAGCTGAGTTATGATGCGAGACACTGAAATCCTCTGTAGTTCATCAACACTCAATTGCTGAGGCTTATGCAGGGAGATGTTGTTGTATTTGCTGCACTTGAACAGGCCCAGAAATTGCACACGTTTTTCAAACTGCTTTAATTTAGTTCTAAATTAATACCAGCTACTCCATAGGCCTTTGTTGGGCTGGGTTTGCAGGGATGAGAGTAGTTAGAGCTGCAACTAGTGAGTGGCATTCCTGCTCTTGGCAGGGGGTTGGAACGAGATGATCTTTAAGGTCCAACCCAAACCATTCTCTGATCTATGATTCTGTGATTAACTGGGTTTGGATCCATAGCTTCAATGCCATTTAAAGTAGCATACCAACTTCCCACTTACTGAAATGCTGAAGTGTTGGAAATTCAAATAAATAAAAGCTGCTTCACCTAGCTTTATTTTCTCTACAAAGTTATTGATGCTGAATCATAAAAACAGCTTTAATTATTTTTATATGGCTCTATGATGACTGTGGCTCAGGACATTATTAAAATAATTGATTTTGAGTGGTTTTTCTGTATCATCATTTTCTTCCCATACACAAATTGAAATGTCTCTGTTTAGCTTTATGAATCAATTTCTTCCTTTGGACTCTCGTGACCAGAATTGCCTACCAGGGTTTGTAACACTAAAATGACATTTTAAAGTACAGTTTTCAAGTCTGTGATTATGAAACCATTCATGGCATTTAACCTAGAGGTGGGTATTGTAGTACCATGCCATTTTCCTATGCTGAAGCAAATGCTATTTACTGTGCAGGATAGCCTCTGCTCTCCTCTCTCCCTCCCCAGATTTTTGCACAGGACCTTTGCTGGAGGGTTTTGGATTTGTTCCTTGTGCAGCGAGACCATTCCAGTAGGATTTGAGTGGAGGGATAATTCTTTGCTAGTTAGCAGCTTTGTTGGGATACGCTTAATAGAAACCACAGGCTGCCTGTGGAAGCCATCTGTGCATAACTGTTTGGAATTATAGTTTTCATTTATGTCCCGGCACCAAAAGTCCTCCTTGCCATATTTTGAAGTTTTAAATCCTGGAAATGTATCCTTCTGAGGATTGGTGAGATCCTGAGGGGTAACTGTGGATCCAGGAGCCACACATGAGTTAAATGAAGATGCACCTCTGTAGAGAATGGCACAGACTTTGACTGGAAGCAGGACAATAAAGGTTAAAGCAGACAGCACAGTAAGGCCCTCAGCAGAGTTGTTTCAAACCCCGCACATCTGGTTGCTGCTGTAGAGCTGGAGGTGTCAGAAGGAGAAGCTGGCTACTGTCACATGCATTAAAAATGTGCTGGAGAAGTTGTTCACCAGGGAGGTTTTATTCACCAGGTTCAACCTTCGTTCCTCTCTGGTTTTTTTTGGTCTCTATCTGCACTGTTTTTATCTGATGAAAATGGTTCCCTGATGCCTAGAAGGCAATTATCCCTTCCTTAGGGATTGGACCAAAGTTCTTTAAGACTCTTAAGAATCAGAGTAGAAACACTGGTCCCTTTTGTCTGCAGCTGGTTTAAAGCCATAGAGTTGTAAAGCAAAGCAATCCCTCTGTTGCAGGAGAGTTATGGGAGGGATGGGATCCATAGCCTGGGATATGGCAGCCAGTGTGCTGATGAAGGAAAAATTCAAAGGAAAAACGTAGGCTGAATTTAAATGTCACTGATGATGATCTCTGTGGGTTTATTAGCTGGGGCCATGAATGAGGCAGACTCTTGGAGTTGGAGTCAGTTGACAAAATTCCCAAAGTCAGCTTTGCTCAGTGAAGTCCATTCAGAGTCAGCCCAAAATAAAGCCTGTGCTTGCAGCAGGCCTTGGAGGTTGGAAGGATGGATGCAGTCGTTCCCAAGTGTGTTATGCCATACCGAGGGCCTAGTTAGCATTGAGGAGACAATCCTTGTCACTGCTTCAGGCTGAATGGGACAGATTTGTACAAGGGTCATTTGGGGTTGGCTGCTGGCTGATAATGTGTGTTTCAAATGTTGCCATTATTTGGTATTTCTTTGCAGTGTCACCAAGTATTTCTGGCTCGGATGACAGCTCTCAGCTGACAGTCACTGAGGGGAGCTTGATTAGCCTGATCTGTGAGTCCAGTGGCATCCCACCACCCAGTCTCACCTGGAAAAAGAATGGTGGGTAACTGCCCATTGTCTGTTTTACAAAGCAAATGGGGTCATTCTGGGTTTGCTTTTTATCTTGTGCACGTTTTGAGTGGTGTGTTCTGAGGAGCTCAAACATGCAGATATCTGCACAGTCCTGACATGGAGTAAAATGAACTCCAAGAGTACATTATTCCCTTCTCACTATCTCACCTCTGCTTGGATTAGGTGTCACTGTTCCTAAAGGTGCGAGAGAAGTGCAGTGCAGAGACTCCTCAGCTGACAAAAATGAACTGTGGAGCAGTTAAGGTGTTTGTTTACCACGGGGCAGCAGAACAGCAGCAAGGTGCCCCACCCCTGGAAGGGTTCAAGACCACGTTAGATGGGTTTAGTGGAAGGTGTCCCTGCCCACTGCAGGGGCTTGGAACGAGATGGTCTTTAGGGTCTCTTTCAACCCAAACCATTCTGGGATTCTGGGATTGTAAGACTTGTTTGTGCATCGCAGGGGATGGGGCTGGGGTCCCTGGGAGTCCTGTGGAGCTGAGAGCTCTGCCCTGGGACCCACTGCATTAACAGACAGACTCTCTGAGCTGGTTTTAAATCTGCAGCTGTGGCCTTCTGCCAAGTGATGAAGATGCACGTAGTTGTAATTGCTTTTGGGATTTACCAAACCCTCTCTCTCATCCCATCTTATTCAAGAGTAGTCTGCACACCTTCTGCTTTAGGGGTTCAAGTAGCATTGCCAAGCACCTTTTCAGGAATTGGCAGACAAAACCAGCTATTTTTAGCACCTTATTTAAGTATTGACACTGTGGATAGGATATAAGACAAAATAAGATGATTTACTCTTCCAGTGTGGTAATTCTTGTGTTATTAATCAATCTGACCTATATCTGTGTTTTCCTAGGTATCACAACTCAGTGTGATTTAATTAATCTTGGCTCATGGAAAGAGCAGGTTTTAATTACAAAATTCTTTCTCTAATGCATAACATTTTCAGGGAAAAGGAAGTTTATCCAGTTCTTGGAAGCCAAACCTTGTATGACAGGTAACAATGCACTGCAAGACTAAAGTGTGTACACTTAATGGCAGGAAGGAGACTTAAATCTCTTGGCAAGTCTAGAAAAGGAGTTAGAAAGGAAGAGGAGTAAATTTTTCATCATATTTGACATTTGGTGCATTTTGTAGAGATTTTAATTGCACAAGAGGGAAATGAAGATTAAGCTTATAAGAATTATCCATGGCAGGTGCATTCCTTCAGTCATGAGGTCTCCCTGCGGTTTAGAAAGATGAAGATGCATAATCTGAGGTCTCCAAGACTGAAAAATCTGCTCAGAGAATGCAGTGGTAGTTTGCTGTCACGGTTCTGCTGAGGATTTCCTGAGCAGAAGCCTGTGACACACAACACACAGATGGTGTGAAAACTAAATTACGTGTTTCTAAGTACTGGCTGTGCTGGGTGAGACAATTACACACTAAAAAATGAGTCGCATTTTACTGAAAGTGCTGAGCTTGCTGCTCAGTGGAGGTGTCCCAAGCTCTCTGGATGGATGTGAGTGAGAGTCCCTGTGCTTTAGCTCAGGATATCCCATGAAGGTCGTGGTTAACATGGGAAGTGCTCAGGATCTGCTTGTGCAAAGTTCCTGCTCTCTGAGAAAACTCTGACAGAGCGCTTCTAAAATGAGCAATTGTGCACCTCAATCTTTTTGAGTGAGCCAGTGGACTTCACCCCTGTGATTTTCATTTGCTCCTGGCCGTTTCTGTGGTTTTGTCTCTTGCAGGCTCTCCTGTGGTGCCGGAGCAGTCGGGAAGGGTGCGGGTGCTGTCTGGGGGCAGGCAGCTCCAGATTGCAGTTGCTGACCAGTCTGATGCTGCTTCTTACACCTGCATTGCTTCAAACGTGGCTGGGAGTGCCACGAAAGAGTACAGCCTGCAAGTGTACAGTAAGTGCCCGGAAAATCCTGATCAGAGTTTACCAGTGCCACAGTAATGCTGTGGAAGTGTGAGCAGTGACGTTGAGCTGCAGGATCCTCAGAGAGGGAGCTCTGGCTGTAGGACAATTTAGAGGTAGTTCAAGAAGAGTGTTAAGTAGATAAAATTCTGGAAATTTGGACTCTGAGCTTGACCAAGACATTGCATATGAAAGTGCATGATTCCAGGGATGTAACTCCTTTAGTCTTGTCCCCAAGCTGCAGTAATGATGACAGCTAACTGAACTTAGATTGCCCTGCATTCCTTTAGATCTTACCGTATTTTGGTCAGGAATAAAAGGATGCATTTTTAAACAATCCTATGGAAAAGAAAATCTTCCAAAATCTGTAGGGATTGACAGTGTTGGGGCAGTCTTTTTTAATTTAATTTTTTCTCTTGTTTGCGTTTTAAAAACTGCCTGTAAGCTAACATTTTAAAAAACATTTTTACTTTATGGAGTGGGAGAGGAGGTTAATTTGTCTCTTGGCCCTGCTGCTCTGGCAAACTTGACTGTTACTGTGTTCAGAGCAGGTGAAGATCCTGAAGAGCAGCTCCTAGTTCCTGAAGAGCAGCTCCTAGTTAACTCCTGCACTGTGTTCTTGTTGTCCCACAGCTCGCCCAACTATCTCCCACAGCGGCCCCCAGCCATCGCAAGTCGTGGTCACCCAGGGCAGCGAAATCTCCCTGGAGTGCGAGGCACAGGGCGTTCCAGAGCCAGCAGTGTCGTGGCTGAAGGACGGGAGGGCACTGCTTGGTGGCAGGGACGTGGCGGTGCTGGCCGGGGGCCGTGTCCTGCGGCTGGAGCGTGCCCAGGTGTCGGACACCGGCCGCTACGTCTGCGTGGCCAGCAACGCGGCCGGGCTGGCCGACAGGAAGTACGACCTCAGTGTCCATGGTGAGTGTGGGCCACGTGGGACACACGGGCGTTGACCCCCAGCTGGCCCAGCCATGTCGTGGAGCTCAGTGCACCAGCCGAGCCTGGATCTCCTGTTGCAGTGTTATGAAAATCCAAGTTCATGACTCCTGACTGTTTTAAAATCGCGCCTCTCTCTCTGTTCATATCAACCCACCCCCGGTTGCTTCACCTCCCGAGATAATCAGGATATGGTACAATTTTCTGTGATATTGGGGTGAGTGTCATGGTGGGAAATATCCCTTTGTGGGAGACAGAAGCTAAGGTTTAACCACCCTGCTAGTGGCCACTACCAGAGGGCCCTTACCTGAGGATAGCCAGTATCACAGGGATCTCAGTGTCAGGTTCTCTGATTCTGCACAATCAGAGGAATTTAAAGGTGGTACCACAGCTGATCCCCACAACTTTCCTGATGGCACTGATCAGAACATCCCATCATCTTACAGCCTCTGTAAAGCTTTTGCAGATGACTTTTTACACTTCATCACTGAATATTCATGTTTTACTATGAAAGTAAACAGAGAAATTCTCATTATTGAAAGTGAGATGCCAAAATAATTTACCAGATTTATGTTTTTATTTGGAATACTTGCTGTACTGCATGATCAAACTTCTGGGCAGTAAAGAGAAGCTTTCTTCAAACCTCCTCAGTGCTGGAGTGTGTTGATGAGTTCTTGACCCCAGGTTTTATGTTCTGAAGTATGAACTCAGGAACTCCAGAACTGCTTTCAAAGTGGAAACATTCTTCCTTCTAGCAAAGAAAAGCTAAAAATGAATTTGTGTAGTTTTTGTAGGGAGTTCTCTGTGTGAGGAAAAGCATGTAATTCTGTCAGTGTAGGAATTTTCCCTGGTGTTTCATTTGATACTGGAAATCATAATTAGTGTAGACTGGGCAGGACTGCTGTAACTCTTATTTGCTATTAAGCCATAAAATAAAGGTGATAGAACTGATAGAATTTAGTATTTCCACACCACTGCACAGTAAGAAATTGTCATCACATATATAAAATATCTGTGTTTTGTAGCAGCTTACCTTGGGTTAGTGAGTTAATATTTGGGTGACACAATGTTTTGTGAGCAAAATGGATTTATATTTGCTCTGAAGTATGGCTTCTCCTAACTTTTTGCTGTAGTTCCCCCAAGCATTGCTGGCTCCCTGCAGCTGCCTGAGAACATCAGCATTGTGGAGAAGAATCCCATCTCTCTGGTTTGTGAAGCCTCAGGAATCCCCTTGCCAGCAATAACGTGGCTCAAGGACGGGTGGCCCATCACCCCGAACAACTCGGTGCGAGTCCTCTCAGGTACAAAAGCTGGAGGGCAGATGGCAACATCTCACTTCATCATGCCCAGAAATACACACTCCATTAGCTCTCTTATTTATCTTTCTCTTCCTCTTCAGAGTTGTTTTACTGTTTAAAGAGGAAAAATCTTTGACAGAACAAATGACAGAAAACAAAACACATCTTTAATTTCTGTGGGCCTGCATATAAAACTGAAGGGAAGCCTGTTAATGAGTTCAGAAATGAGTGCATGTAAATGCCTTTCTGGCTGTGCTGTTTCTTTGACCTTGAGTTTGCCACTGACAAGTAGAAATCTCACAAAAATGGGTTTTGATGAAGTTCTCAATACTCTGGTGTAGTCACCATGCAAAGCCTTCAACGTGAACCAAAGAAAACTATTGGGCAAGTGAAGGAGCTGGAGGGTGTTTAAGAGCTCAGCTAAGACTGCATTTGAAGCTGTAAGTTCCAGGATATTTTAATCAGTGCAGCTTTTAAGGTTACAGATAGTCTGCTTTCCCCTTTTTGCATATGGTGCATGGAAAAAGGAGTGGGTGTGTAATTATTCCCCAGTGTGAACCTGGCTCTGTGAGCTGCTGTGCATTCCTTCTTCTGTGAAGTTGCCATCAACAAAAATAACATCTTCTGGGCTTGATTGTTTCTGTCATGTCTATTGCTTTCTACACCCACACTAATCTCACCTCCCGGATCGCAGAGTGGGAAGGGGAGAGACAAAAAGATGTTTATTGTCTCTGGATGTTGGCTGTGTGGGAGGGGAAACATGCCAGGACTCGGGGCTTTGTTTTCCACCAAACTTTGTGCTTCAGAAAACTGCACGTTGTGGTAGTGAACTGTAACCAACATGGCACTTGGAGCTTTGTTTGTGCTTGTACAGCTGTAAAAAACAACAACATTCCTCCTCTAATTTAGCAGCTAAGTACTTTGCCAAAGCAACATTTTGGTTCTGTTGATTGAAAACATACTTGGCATTGCGGATAATTTCAGTATGTGGACACGGTGCTGGCAACTTTTAGTCAGTTAATGCAGATCATGGAATCACAGAATATCCTGAGCTAGAAGGGACCCACAAGGATCATCAGCCCAACCCCTGGCCCTGCATGGGACACTGCAACAATTCCACCCTGTGCCTGAGAGTGCTGTCCACATACTGATGTTTGCTTCTGCTGATCTTTCTTGCATCTCTTCGAGGAAAAATTTTTAAAAATCCCCTGTACCCCACCTGCTTTCCTTGCAGCCCTAAACTGCACACTGGCTTTAGGAAGAAGAAGAGCTTTTATTTAGCTAAATGTAGAAAATCCTGTCCTGCCTCAGCACTGGAGGCTTGGATGTTCTCTGATACTAGGGAAGTGTCACAGTCTCCTGCAGGCAGGTTTCTGCTTCTGCTTTGGCCTTGTTCAGGGATGGATGGGAGAAGGGATCAGGGAGACACGAGGCTGGAAGAACTGAGCTTCCCTCAGTCTCCCAGTGCTCTGTCCAGCAGGCAGAACTCCTCGGACAGAGGCACATCCATTAACCAGCTGAGCAGGGTCTTCCTTCCAAGTGCATGACCAGGAATATCAGTTTCTGGGCCATATCCCAACAGTGATATCCACAGGCAGGAGCTGCCCCAGGCAGATGTGGTGTGGGTTAGGGAATGATTGCTGATGGGAGAGCTGCTAACCAGAAACTGGGAAAAGCTGCAGGCTGGACACCACCTTTGCCTTCACACTCAAATGCCCCCTGATGTTTTGCTGTTCCTCTGCTAAAAAGGAAGGAAAGAGAAGTTACTCTGCTGTGGCAAAACAGGAATATTCCTGGTCCTTTGGTCAAACATACTTGCAAATCTTTTTCCTTTTAAAATGAAAGTGTGTGTGCAAAGGTGACCTGACAACTGCAGTGTTAAGAGGAATCTGTTGTTTTAAACCATTGCATGTAAACCAGTGCTGCCATCACCTGTTATTATTTATGGCACAATTGATGCAAATGCTAGACCAGAGAAATGGAATTTTATTCCTTATCAATACATGTCAAAATACCTTTAGGGTATTTATAACACTAAGTGCTAATAAAAATAAGCTTATTTTTATGTGTACACAAATAAAAAGCCCCGGTGAGGCTTTATGATTTTTCCTGACTATTCCTCTGGAGTCTCAGTATAGCAGAGCGCTCTTGTGAATGAAAACCCTGCTGCGAGACACCGTGCTCTGTCCCAGTTTCCTGCCCTGAAGCGTGTGCACAAGTCCCGTGTACCGCAGGCACAGCGTCCCTGCCGCGTCCCAGGTGTGCCGGCTCCACGCAGCGTGGCTGTCTGTGGAGCAGGGGCTGTTTGCCCTGGCAGCCCCGGGTGGTGCTGGTGTGGCGGGGCAGGCTCTGACGGTGCTGTGGCTGTCGCAGGGGGCCGGGTGCTGCGGCTGAGCCCCGCGGGCGCGGCGGATGCGGGCCAGTACTCCTGTGTGGTGACCAACGCCGCCGGCCAGGCCAGCAAGGACTTCCACCTCTCTGTCCTGGGTAAGTCTTGGGGCAGCACAGCACGGGGCGGGGTACAGTAAGGAGGAGAGTCTTCTGTGTGCTTTGCTGGTATTTTGAAAAACGTTGTGCCAAAATGTACGTCCTTGGGGGAAAAAAATAATGGAATGCCGTGCCATGGACAGAAAATCAGGGTCTAAAGCGAAGTTTCTTCTACACAGAATCATAGAAATCCAGAATGGTTTGGGGTGGAAGGGGCCTTAAAACTCATCCCGTTCCACCCCTCATGCCGTGGGCAGGGACACCTCCCACTATCCCAGGCTGCTCCAAGCCCTGTCCAACCTGGCCTTGGACACTTCCAGGGATGGGGCAGCCACAGCTTCTCTGGGCACCCTGTGCCAAGGCCTCCCCACCCTCACAGGGAAGAATTTCTTGCCAATATCCTATTCAACCCTGCCCTTTGGCAGTGGGAAACCATTCCTCCTTCTCCTGTCCCTAGGCCCCTGTCCCAGGTCCCTCTCCAGCTCTCTTGGAGCCTCTTTATGCACTGGAAGGGGTTCCAGAGTCTCCCTGGAGCCTTCTCTTCTCCAGAATCAGCAATCCCAANCCTGGAGCCTGCTCCAGAATCAGCAATCCCAACTCCACTGCGGTGGAAACATTCAGTAGAGCCTTTGGTATGACAGAGGATATAAACAAGCATGGTAGGGGGTGATCCTGCTGATCAGTTTAGACCAGGAGTTACCCTGCAGGCTCTTTAGATGCTATTTGGAACCATTAATGTGTAATTTTATCATGACTTAGTTTTACAAACCAGTATTTTCCCCAGAAAACACCATTTTTTGTTTTAGTAACTATTCGTTTTTTATCTCGATAACTATCAGGCCTGGTGCAGGTTGTCTCACAGCATTTCTGTGTGGAATTTTGCTCTAAGTTTCCTTTCTCTGAGTTGATGAGCACCCTCAGCCTCCCTTGCCTTCAACTGACTTGGGCATATTCAGCCTGTTAATGATAACTCTCATTCAAGTCAGTTCATGTTTATTTGATGAGCTCATGGAAGTGTAAGTGTGGTAGAATGGAAGAGATGGACAAACTCTGGAAAGCATTCGTTGTCTGACTGTTTTCTTTGGAGGGTTTTAGTAGCAGGGTGTTCTTCAGGGCTCTGGGAATCTGTATTGCATAGGTTTTGTTTGCCTTGAAGAAAAATGCTCAGTGAAGCTGATTTCAAGTGGAAAATTCCATTGTTCAGTCTTCTTTTCCTTTCCCCCCAGTAACTTCTTTGTCTTTCTGGAGGAGAGTTACTGGAACGGGGCCTGATGGTGGCACAGAATCCTCACCAGTCACTGTCAGTGGGAACTGTACAGAGACATGCCAGGGTTTCTCTTGTTGTTGGAGGTGCAACAGTTTGCAGGCAGAGCTTGATGCAATAAGCCAATGTTTATATATTTGGTGTGGCTTTGCCATATTTTTGAAATTAAGATGTGTTGACAACTTACTGTGTTATTTTGGGGCCAAAGCGATCAGTTGCTGTGCTTGTTTATGAATAGTAACTTTTGGCCTGACTTAAGTCCTGAACTTCATGATTTTAAGTTTTGTTTCTCCCCCATCTGTTTCCTTCACTCTAGTTTGAACCCTTCATTAAGTTATCAGAAATCTGGTGTAACATCATTGTTCACTGTAGCAAATGAGTTCTGCATATTTCCATGATTCTTATTTTTATAAAACTTCGACTTCCAGAAAAGTGCTTAATCACAGATAAGCTGCTGAGTATATTTTAATTCCTATCTCCTTAGGTCTTCTATCTAGGCTGAAAGTTTGCATTTTGCAGGATTATTAAAGCATAAATCTGGATCCTAACTCTGACATTTTTGTTACAAAACTTCCTATATCTCACAGAGATTGAGCTTCCTTTCTTATAACCATAGGTCTCCTTTTGAGCCTGTTATACTCCATGCCTACTTTGATTTGTAGTGCCAGTTTCTTTTGGCCTGATCTACAAATGCCTCTACTTTGAAAGAAATAGTTGTTCACAGCCCTTAACCACCACAGCTACTCCCCAGCACCCTCATAACCTGTCTTCCTCATCCAAAAGCACGTGTTGACCAGGATTATTTGGAAACATGCTGTCCAGGTCAGCCATACAGTAAGAGTTTCCTTGCCTTGGGTTGGCTGTTTGGAGGGTGGGATAGGTTTTTCAAGAGTTTTATCTTCTATTTTCTTAGAGAAATGTAATTTGTAGCACAGTAAGTTGCCCTTAGACCTATATAGTTTGTTCATTCCTGTATGGAATTAGCTGTATTTGCATAAAGTACAGGTGTGGCTTTGCACAGCATCTACTTTTTGGGAATCTCTTGGTTTTTTATGGCAGTTATTGTATAACCAGACACTAACAATGGCCAGTTTGTTTTCCACATCCTGGATTCCCAGGCTCGTTCCTCCTACCAGGATCCTCTAGCAGCCTGTTGTTTTTAATTATTGCAAGAAATACATGCTGATGTTTTTTCTTTGCCTGTTGCAGTGCCTCCAGGGATTGTGGGGGAAAATAAACTGGAAGATGTGAAAGTGAAAGAGAAGCACAAAGTTACCCTGACGTGTGAGGTGACAGGTAAAAGAATAGTTTATTACTTACCTGTGCTTATCAAAGCCATGGTCAGATCACTACTGGTGCTGCACAGTTTTTTTGAATTTTCAGTTCTGCAGGATTTTTAAATCTCATATTTAACTGTGGTGCTTAGAGCAGCACTAAGCACTCCTTGTAGAGGTTGGATGAGGTGAACCAAGAGAGTGGTTGCTGTGATAGTTCTTCTCCACAGGCCTGTGGAGTTTCAGAGGAGGTGTGTGTCACTCCAGGAGGTTCAGAGGCTTCAGAAGGCACATTCCAAAGCATCTCCCCACAGGATGCATTTTAAAAGCACACCTGAAACTGTACTTCCCTGTTCCTCAGAAACCTTGGTATATCCTAGAGGTTACGCGGCGACTGATGTTTGCTGTTGTGCTTACTCCACCAAGGGAACCCCATGCCGCAGATCACGTGGCTGAAGGACGGGCAGGCTCTGGCTGAGGATGGGGATGCCAGGATTGTGTCCAGCGGGCGTTTCCTGCGGATCTCTGACGCGCAGCTCCCTGACACGGGCCGGTACACGTGTGTGGCGTCCAACGCTGCTGGGGACAGGAGCAAAACCTACAGCCTCAACGTGCTGGGTGAGGCAGCTGGGCTGGCTCTGCCACAGGAACACGCAGCTCGGGAGGAAAGATAGTGCCTTGGGAATTTTGTAGGGCTTTATTGACAGCAATGCACCAGCTGCCTGTCTACAAGTGGAATTTTATAGGTTAGTAATTGATAGGTGATAGTGGTTCAATAGAAACACCAGTGCTGTGCTTTAGACAACACAGAGCTGGAAAACAGGGAATCATAACAGGATATTGTCCTTATGGAATGGGTAGGACAGGACTTTGACTTTTTGTGATTCAAGGAAGGAGCATCTGAAGAGCATTTCAGATTGTGATCTCTTCAGAAGAGCTGAAACCATCTGCACTTCTCACTTTGTTTTACTTTTTTTCCTTGCGGGTTATTGCACAACCAAGTGCAAACAATGGCGAGTTTGTTTTCCACAGCCTCATGTCCTAGGCTCATCCCTCCTTCCAGGATCATCAAGCAGCAGCTCTGCCAGCTGCTGCACAAGGAGTGGTGGCTGAATTCCTGGGGACCCATGCTTGACAAAGGCACTGGGCGGGGATGGGTTCCACTGATGTGGGATCGCTGCTTGTCTTCAGGATAAAACATAAAACCAGCTGAGTATTGTCTGGGTCTGGAGTTTGGTGCTCCTTGTAGGGATGCCTCCCAGCTAGTTGAGGCTGCAGCCAGGTTCCTAGACTGATCAGGGACCAGAAGGTAGGCTTTTCAGAGAGGTGCTTTCTTCCTGTGGTTGATGGTTTGGTTGTTCCTAGTGGCTCCAAGCATCGTGGGAGCAGACAGCCAAGGGCATGCAGAGGATGTCACCGTTATCCTCAACAGCCCGACCTCACTGGTGTGTGAGGCTTATTCCTACCCCCCAGCCACCATCACCTGGCTGAAAGATGGGAATCCGTTAGAATCCAGCAGAAATATCCGCATTCTGCCAGGTAAACTCCCTGTTATTGACAGGTAACAATTCTTTTATTGCTTATTTTTCTGTTACAGACTCATTCGAAAAATCAAAGTATTTATTTCTCTTAAGTGCAGTGCACTGGCACAGGGTGCCCAGAGAAGCTGTGGCTGCCCCATCCTTGGAAGTGTCCCAGGCCAGGTTGGACGGAACTTGGAGCACCCTGGGATAGTGGGAGGTGTCCCTGCCATGGCAGGGGTGGGACTGGATGGGCTTTAAGGTCCCTTCCAACCCAAACCATTCTAGGATTCTCTGTTTGTGCTTCTGTAGCACTTCCCATTCCAGTGTTTTAAGTGCTTCACAATGAATGAATTATTTATGTTTTATTTGAACTCAGGTATTTATCCTTTTGTACCATCAAGCCACATTTATTCCACCATTAGTGGAATAACTCTTCCCTAGCACCTGTAGAGGTGGAAAAGGGGAACAGCTTCAGAGGTAACACTGGAGTAGTGCAGATGTACAAGTGCTTCAGCCTTGTTAATTGCAGTTGTTCAGAGAAAGAATGAGTACTAGCTAAATATCTTCAAGAAGCTCCTGGTACACATTTCTTGAAGAAATTTCTTGACGAATTTCCAAGGAATCCGTAAGCAGCAACAGGAGTTGTGATGCCCTGCACTGCCACGAATCATGCACTCATGTGTTACACGTGGTGGTAGCAGCCAGGTTTTCCTGCTCTTCTAAGGGCAGAATTTGAACCAAAGGTTTGGAAGTATGCTGCAGGAAGTATTTCAATAACTGGGAAGCAAGAGTGTGATGTGGGTGCAATTCAAGACTCGTGTCTTTGGCAGGTGGGAGGACTCTGCAGATCCTGAATGCCCAGCAGGACAACGCTGGACGATACACCTGTATAGCCACAAATGAGGCTGGAGAGACTTTGAAGCACTATGAAGTGAAAGTCTACAGTATGGGAATGCTTTCAGTTTTTAAAATTTCTTCTTACTTTGCATTCTTCCATTTTTCCCATTGCAGTGTTGTCTGTCCTGGTGAATACAAGGTTTTCTGTTAATGGCTTTGCTGATCAAATATCTGCGTTAGCTCCTGGCTTTGCTGGAGGAAGGGAACCAGAAAAGTTTGTTGTTGCATTTTTCACAGTGCTGCAGTTGAGCTAAAAGTCTTTGTATCACCTGGGGAGGACATTTAGGAAACACTGAACTCTAGTTTCTTCTGAAATGCTTTTATTGGTACTGATTTTCAGGTCAGGAGAATGCAGCACAGGGGGAGATGTGAGCAGGGAATCTCTTGAGCACAGAACCCATTTTAGAAAAACAGGAGGGGAGGGGGCCTCTAACATCTAGTGGGAAACTTTCTTGAGGAAGGTAAAACAGGAGGATGCTATTTTTATATTCTTCCATAAAATTCCATATATATATACAAAAGTTTTCCCATTCAAGGCTTCCCGTCAGCACATTGTCCTTTGAGCATCTGTGCCTAAATATTCAATTGTAATGCTCAAACTCTTCATTATGGGCTCAATCAAGCATGATTTTAACCTTTTTTTAAAATTTCACAGTCTGAACTGGAGTTGGTTTGCTCCCTTCCAGTAACTATACTGTTATTTTAATTGCACCACGTCCCTAATAAGGCCCCATTGGATTTGGAAAAATTAGAAGATGACAAAAGAGTGCATTACTGATGCATGGCTATGTAGAATCATAAAGTCCCCCAGCCCCAAATGCTGTTGCAACTGACAGTTATTAGGATAGTGTAAGTATTAGGGAGAATTTAAAAATTCCTAGTGGGGAAAAAAAGAGTGGAAAATGCTCTGAAAGCATTTTAAATAATTTAAAAGATATTATGAGACCAAGCTGGGGGGTAGCTGAAGAATTTTGAAATGTTCTGTTTTCCTTGTGATTCAGAAGGAAACGAGATTTTGCAACACTGGTATTTCAGTGGGGTGGAAATGCTGAGTTTTGACCACCTACTCGGAGTGTGGACTTGGGATCAAACATATGTTTCTGGGAATATTAGTTTCCATTCAAATGCTTTTTAATGACTACAATATCCTGAACTTTCAAGGCAGGCATGTAATAATAAAGTGCTGTAGATAGGTAAGGCTGTAGTCAGGTTTGCATGTTTAAAAGTGTTGAACACACTTTTATATATTTTGTATATAATGACTGCACTAAAAATGGTTGAAAATACATATACGTATTTATATAGGTGTATAAAAGTAATAATTTGGCTGTGGGCAAGAGGAAGTTTGTTGGGGAAATGCACTTGCTTTCCCTGAGGTTATCATCCAGGCTTTCCCTTTTTCCAGTTAATGCTGAAATGCTGCAGCAGACAGTACGTGACAGTCTCTCCCTCTGCCTTTGTTTGTGTGCAGTTCCACCCACCATTTCCAAAGGGGATATCTCGGGGACGGGGCTCTCCCCCAGGGAAGTGAAGATCAAAGTGAACCACAGCCTGACCCTGGAGTGTGAAGCTCATGCCATTCCTGCTGCTGCCATCAGCTGGTACAAGGATGGACAGGCCAGTCACAAACTTAATTCCTCTGAGGGGATGTGGTCCAGGCACAGCTGCGTGTTCCCTGTCACTGTACATCACACCCACGCAGGGCAGCAGGAGTCACCTTCCCCCTCCTGCTGGCAGCATCACCCTCCAGCATCTTGGGGTGTTTGCTGGTGGCCAGACCTCTGCAAATCAACACCCTGGCCTTTTGTGGGTGCCTGGCAGTCCCTGAGACATCAGAGCTGAAGTTTCCAGGCCTGGCACTGGCCTGTGCATGTAGAGGGAGGGCCCCTCCTGGCAGGAGCATCCCACAGTGTGACCATGAGTCCCGTGGCTGTTGTGTAAAGCCCCCAAAGGCCCTGTTGCAGATGGTTCCCTCAAGTGCTGCCCTTGCAGAAGTTGCAGAGCCTCCCCCTCTGTCCTGGCAGAGCTGACAAAGCCACAAGAGCATCTGGCTGCTGTGGGGAGTGAGGCGCGATTCCTGCCGCACACAGCGCTCCGTGGATCTGTCTGGAGTGCTTGGGAAGGGCAGGGCACAGGGGCACATGGAAATACAGCACAAAGAGTAAACAGAAAGTAAACTATGCAGCCCTTCTGTCAGAAAGGAGAGTATAATCCTTGCTTTAGCTGTTCTTGGTAGGGCACTCATCATGGATCAGCTCTTCCTGGATTTACCGAGCACGTGGAGACAACCTAGAGAAACACCCTCCAGCTGTTTCAAGTGTGCCCTGCAATTCTGGGATCCCCTGGGAATACTGATTGTATTGCCAAAGAAAAGCTCTACTGGGGACGTTGAGAGGTCCCCAGAGGCAGTGGCTGTGCACAGCTGGCTGCTTCTGGCACAGCAGCTGCTGCTCCTTAGGCTGCCCTGGGTGAGAGGCTCTCCCTCCCTTCCATGGACTGAATTAATTGTCTCCTGCAGGCTGGGAGTTCAATGCTGACTCCCTAATCATGGAAGCATGGGATCACACAATGGTTTGGGTTGAGACCTCAAAGCCCATCCAGTTCCACCCCTGCAACGGGCAGGGACACTTTCCACTATCCCAGGTTGCTGATGTAGATAAGCACATGGAATGTGTTCTGCTTTCACTGCTGACACACAGGCAGTGTCACTGCAGCCTCTGCTGTCACATGTGACCCACATTCTGGGACACAACCGTCTCATCCTGTGCCTGTCTGTGCTGCTACTCTGTCCATTCCACATTCACACTGTGTTCGTGCTGGACAGCAGATCTGTAGGGTGAGTTAGATCCATTTGTTCACCTCACAGAAAACTGGTGGTTTTCCATGTATTGGAAACTTGGCCAGCAAGTTCAGGGATTGGCTCAGCCTGATTGGATCCAATGTAGCAAGAGCCCTTGGCTGATGGGGATGGCATTGCTCCTCTCATCAGCATCCTGGGGCTAGGAGTGATGGAAAATCACATCCTTGAGGAGACCCACCACCACGATCAGGAGGACCAAATTGCAGAGTTTCTGACAACCGTGAAAAGAAAATTGTCTCCAGGAACTTGGAGCTCGACCAAGTTTACTCATATTACTCCCACAAATATGGCTGTTTCTAGGGTGTGTTTTCTGAGGATTAATTTTCATTTCCAATGACATTGCAGCCACTGAAGGCAGATGACCACGTGCTGATCCAAGGCAGCGGCCACTCCCTGCACATCAGGGAGGCCCAAGTGTCAGACACGGGGCGTTACACTTGTGTGGCATCCAACATTGCTGGGGAGGATGAACTGGAGTTTGATGTAAACATACAAGGTAAAAGGGTAATAAAATTCCTCTGGTAGCCTGCTTTTTTAATATTCTGGGATGTTAGAATTAATAATTTTTTGTCCTATACATCTGTATGGTCAAATCCAGTGCCTTTGTGTTTTGTGTGGCTTTGATTTCATGTGTATTTTGCTCATCATTGATGTACAGTGTTTGATTATTTTATATGCCGTGTGTCTGAAGTCAGTGCAATGACAGAACAACTGATCTTCCTCTAAATGCCATGAAAAAGTTTACATTTAGCTTTATTTCTCTGTTTTGAGTAGTATTTAGAGGCCCCAGACATCAGCATCCCATTGGCCTACTGTGTGTAAATACGAGAAAACAATCATGGGTAATTTCTGAAAATTCAGACAAAATGAGAACTTGACTGAAACCAGATACTTATTTTTGAGGTATTGCTGTTGATGAATACCCTCTGTGTTTGCTAGCAGGTCTACTTACGCTGTTACTTATTAGTCTTCAGAAAATACTCAGTAAATTGCTCAATTGTTCATTCTGATGAAAAGAACTAGAAATTTCCTGGGTAATTTAAACTTGGGGGAAGGGGTTGATTTAATACACTTAGTTTTTATTGCTGCTGTTTAGCATTACAATACCTTTTCACTTCTTGACTTTAAACCCTGCTATTTCTGCTGCAAAATGCTAACATTTTTCCTTTTCTTTGTTGTAGTTCCTCCTAGTTTCCCAAAGTCTTATAGGGAATGGGAAGCTGGGAACACAGTGGATGCAGGAAGAGTTGGAGAAAGTAAAGATGTGATTGTCAACAACCCCCTGTCCCTGTACTGTGAGACCAACGCTGTTCCTCCTCCTGTGCTCACGTGGTTTAAGGATGGGCAGCCCCTGAGCTCCAGTGACAGAGTGCTCATCCTGCCAGGTGGGTGTTCAGGGGCACTCCCTGCCTTACAGCACCAGGATGAGCAGAGGGATGGAGCAGCTCTGCTGTGAGGAACGGCTGGGAGGGCTGGGATTGTTCAGCCTGGAGAAGGGAAGCTTTGTCGTGACCTCATTGTGACCTGCCAGGGCCTAAAGGAGCTGACAGGAAAGCTGGAGAGAGACTGTTTACAAGGGATGGAGTGCCTGGATAAGGGGGAATGGGCTCAAATTGAAAGAGAGTGGATTTAGATGGGATATTAGGAAGAAATTCTTCCCTGTGAGGGTGGGGAGGCCCTGGCACAGGTTGCCCAGAGAAGCTGTGGCTGCCCCATCCCTGAAAGTGTCCAAGGCCAGGTTGGATGGGGCTTGGAGCAGCCTGGGATAGTGGAAGGTGTCCCTGCCCAGGGCAGGGGGTGGCACTGGATAGTCTTCAAGATTCCTTCCAACTGAAACCATTCTGTGATTCTATGATTAAGAAATGGTATTTGTGTAGTGATAAACACGCTTTAGGACACTTCTTAATGTTCTTTTCAGACTTTGTTGGCTGGAAATGTTTTTTTCCAGTTCTTGGCCTTAAGCTGTTTTCCTTAATTTAAAACCTAGTCTCTAAAATGGTGTTAATGTCACCATTTAACTCTCATAGGGAGTCCTGGAATCCCAGAATGGTTTGGATTGGAAGGGACCTTAGAGATAATCTTGTTCCACCCCCTGCCATGGGCAGGAACACCTTTCACTGGACCAGGTTGCTCCAAGCCCAGTCTAACCTGACCTTGGACACTTCCATGTGTTGAAAAATAAAATACAATGATACCTTCTCTCTGATGTGTTCCTGATTTATTTCCTTATTAAATTTGCTTTGACAAAATTATAATTGGTGTAGAAAAGCCTCTTAACCAAGGAGTGGGGCATGGAAAACATGTTTGCAATAGAAAAATGGCCATGATCTCCTGTTTATCTCTCTCTCACCTGGGGGAGGGGTAGAGCTGCCTATAGGCATGGGAGTGTTGCTGTGCAGAGATGGTTTGGGATGGAGCACGTAAAGTGGTAAAAGGGTAATGCCGCCTTGTCCATCTTGCTCATCTGTTGGGAGAGCAAGGACAAACACTCCCAAAATGTATTCGAAGATTTTCTCTCTTTCTGGAGGTATTTATATGGCTGTGCTTTAATGAGGAATTAAGTGAAAAGTACCCCTAAGCCTCAGAAATGAATCTTTCCAGTTTGGAATAGGCTATTCTGTGCTTGTATTTCCTTTTGCCTATTAGTTTTGTGCCATCTTACTGAGAAATATTTCTATTTTTGATGGAAGAATAATGCCTGGCTGCATATTGCTGCAGATTGTTCTTCCTTTATGTGGAATTAATTGCTCTTTTCTAACATTTTAGTGTGAACACAGCTGCATTCCAAGTATCCGCCAGTAGAAAAAACACCTAGGAAATAAAAGTCTTTAGTCACTTACAATTCAGACCAAATGCTGCCCATTCATAAGCTTGCCTGCTCAGGCCTGTGGTGTGGAGATGAGGACAGTCCTTGATGCTGCCCTGCCCTGTTGTTGCAGGAGGCCGGGTGCTGCAGGTGGCGCGGGCGCGGGCGGCCGACGCCGGCAGTTACGTGTGCGTGGCGGTCAACGAGGCCGGCCAGGACTCCATCCACTACGACGTCCGTGTGCTCTGTGAGCTCCCTGCTTCCCTTCCCTGTGCATGCCAAAACAGGCTTCTGTGCCAGATAACCAACCACCATTGTCCAGGATTCCCTGATGTTTTAAAATGCGTAAACTCTGTGTGTTTGTAAACTGTGGCATTAACGTGTTCAGGGTGCTGGAGTTGTACAGCTGTGCAGAGCTGTGTGAAAGGAGTGCTGATGTTGGTAGTTCAGTGTGTTTAGGTAGTCATTATAGGAACTTAATTGTGTTACACCTCTCACTAGAAAGAAAAGCATAGGTAAAAATCCAGATTTTATCTCCTGTTCCCTCTCCAGTTTCCCTCTGAAAATTCTGTCCAAGACTTTTCTCTCTCCTTATTTTGGCTGTCATTTTCCACAATACCTGCACAACTCCCAAAGGCTGAAGGGAATTGAGGATTTAGGTCAATGAATGCCTGCACACCCGTTTTGATGATCTCTTCTGTCTGTTGATGTACTCAACGTTTTGGCCTTGGGAAACACTTATTTCTTTACCTCTATTGCTGTGTATAGCACTGAAAATATCCATTTATTGTTGCAAAGGGGTCCTGCCTTGGAAATCACCTTTTATCTTGATGACAACACAATGGGCTAACTGGAAAACAGGTTTTCACCTCTTCTCTGTCTGCTGTGAATAAGTGTTGTTCTGCTGAGTCCTTGGAGTTAGGCCAAGTAGTTCCAGCTGAACGACTCTGGGGATGGTTTGATCTTTACTGGACCCATTGAAGGTTTAACTTCTTCTTCTGCAAGCCCAGTCTGATTTCACAACTGCCCTGAGAGGTGCTGAGTGTTCTCCTCACCTGTGCTCCCTGCAGTTCCACCATCCATCAGTGGAGCCAACGGGGACCTGCCTGAGGAAGTGACTGTGCTGGTGAGCAAGGAGGCAGCCATGGACTGCAATCCCAGTGGGAGCCCTTCCCCCAGGATCACCTGGCAGAAGGATGGCCAGCTTTTGGCGGAAGATGACAAACACACGTTTTTGTCCAATGGAAGGAGGTTACAGGTAGCTCATAGTGAAAAAGTGGTTTTAAGCAACACAAAACTGTCTGGTTTTGCTGAGTAAGAAACATCTTTTTTCTTCTACAATTTGCTGCAAACATGAGGAGTTTTTGTCCCTTGTTCCTGTCCCTTACCTGCTTCTTCCCACTCCCATGTGGTTCCCTCAGATCCAACCATTTGTGGGTGAATCACATCAATGAAATAACTTGGTTTAAAATAATACTGATTTTTGTGCAGAAAATAGTGAAAATAGTGTATTCTGAAGAACTTCCCTTCCTGTCAATGAATGAAATTGGATAAAAGTATTAAAACAGAGAGCTGGGTTTAATTTTCTCCACTTGATTCTTTGGCAGGGAGTTACCCATGTATTAGCTCCGCACAATATTTTGTCTTTTTTTCCCTTAGATTTTGAATTCCCAAATAACAGATACTGGCAGGTACATCTGCATTGCAGAAAACATAGCTGGAAGTGCCAAGAAGTATTTTAACCTCAATGTTCATGGTAAGTACAATCACCCACAGTTTTCTGCATTTTGTCAAATGCTGGTTTAGCTTGGATGTGTTATTTTCAGCAGTGTGTTTAGACTCCCTCAGCTTCATTCCTGTGTGATGGAGATCCCGGCAGACCAGAACTCAAAGATCAGTTTAAAGTACCTTGACAACATCTGGCTCTTGATACCACATGCCTTTAGTTCCTCAGGTATTCCAGAAAGGTGGAAATTGTTATTGAGGGGGCCTGGTGTAGTGGCTGTGTGTGCTCACCCTGTTGGGGTTGCTGAGCCCTGAAACCATGAATTATAAGCACTGGTTGGATTATAATCTGTTTTGATACGCTCAGGAAATGCATTTTTCAAATAAATTAATGATAGGAAGCATTAAACAAATATACTCAACTTGTAAAGGCTTAGTTTTTAGAAATTTGCCCTTTGACGTTCCTTTCTGTTCTCTGTTTTTGGTTTTCTTGTGGAGTTACAGTAGTGTTAAAATAAATGTTGGCCAAGTCTAAAACAAATGCAATCAAGAAATCAAGACATTTTTCAGAAAACAGTCTCTCCACCACCTTCCCTTCCCTCTCCTGATAGCTTCAGAGAATCATGACATCTCTAATTAGCATTTCAGAGTGACCCCAAACTTCCCCTTCTATTTCTGCCCACTCTCCACCCACCTCACTTTCAGCTTTCCATCCTGAAGAACAAAGAAGTGTTATTCCCAGCAATTCCTCTGCACCGTTCCATGTTTAAACCTGCCAAGGGATACTGGCAGCTACATCTTTATCTGCTTCCACAGTACGATGTGGAGACCTTTTATCCCAGCCTTTTACGTGGGATCCGTGTCCTTTGTCACATCCCTGTCAGCTGGAGAGGCTTCTGTGGTACCATCCAGACAGAATACATGGGCTGTCGTCTCTCTCACTTAAACCCAGCTCCAGCATCCCAGGAATGTGAGGAGTCAGCTTGTTACATACAGAATAATTACAGTTTTTCCTCGTTCACACATGCAGCAAATTTACCTACTACATGGTACAAATTTATAGCACTTTTTTCTGCTCAGTAATGCAATTAGCCAAAAATAGCGTTGTCATGGGAAGAATTTGCCCTGGAGTCACTCTCTGAGAAGTCATTTTCTTTCAGTGGAGTCTGTCTAGATTTCCTGATGTGTGAGTTTTGCTTTTAAATCAAAATATTTCACTTTTCTTGACATTTGTGTTTTAATTTAAACTTCTTGTCTTAAAAATATTTGGTTTTTGTGGCTATGGTCTAATACCATTCTCTTAAAAGAAATATTTGTGTCAGGCTTCAATTCTAACTCAACAGCATTACCAACTTAGGTCTGTTATTCCTGATGCAGTTTAATTTGAAAAATCAGAGTGTAGCTGTTCAGGAAAAGACCACACAGGATGAAGCACTAAGGAAAATGCATTATCAGTAGGCAGCAGGATCTGTATTTTGTCAGTGTCAAAGAAAGAGGTTATTTTCCAGCATTTTTATGTGTTTCTAATAGAACTGCTTTCATAAATTTAAAGTATTGAAGATGATGCTCTTTAACAAGTTGAAAAATTCACTTCTGGCCTCCAAGGTGAGCAATAAAACTAATGTAACACCTTTTAAAATACAGAAAATAAGCACTCAGTTTTAAAGTAATAGGTAATTTTCATACTGAGTGCTATATTTGAGCCCCTGAATGTGTCTTTTTGCACATACAAATATATTTGCATATGCAGATTACCTGGGGTGCATTTGTGGGTGTTTTTTGTTGCAGAAACTGAAATCAACCACTTACACAATTTAAGACACAGCTGAGATTTGGCCCTGTATTTTAGATTACCCACTGCCAATAATCACATCGGTGGGAAAGGAACTGTAAAATAAATAAACATAAATAACTATCAAATGTCATCAGATCAGAATTTGCCACTTACTCGAGTGAGCCATTCTATGCTCTTTATCAGGGAAATATTCTTCAGTTATTCCAAGCTGAAAAATACGGACCAAATTCCCGCATTTACATGGACTCCTCTTGTTTGTGCAGTGCCCAGAGGAGCCATAAACTTGCTTTAATGACTTGGTTGTGTCACTCAAGTGACAGCAAACAGCTGGAGTATTTCGGGTGGAGATGGGCCAGAATACTTCAACGTTTGTCTCTTTGAAGGGGAGGATTCCATGTGTTCTTTGGAATGATTTTTCCACCCAATAGAGCCAAGAACACGCTTTTGCTTTCCTCTTAAGTGTTTTATATATCCCCACTGCAAAAACATGGCAACTAGAACTTGGGGATTATTAAAAGGAAGAGATTTACAGTTATTTAATTTAGAATCATTCTTGTAGAAAGGTCACATGTCAAAATATTCTTGATTTAAAAACACTGGGACTTGTAAGCTTAAAGAATACACCCCTTGGAGCAATGCAGCATGCCAGGATTTTCCTCTGCTGAGCTCACTGCTAAACAACAGGTTTGTCTGGTTGACAGAACAACTCTGAACTGTGGAGGAATCATTTTGGGTTCTCTATAGTGAGAAAATGGACTATTTCAGAGAGAACAGCAGCAATAAGAAATCAAGAGGAAGTGGCAGTCATGCTCCATGTCCTGACAATGGGAATTGATTCTGTCCTGCCTCACACAGCAGATGTCCAATGAGCAGTGTTACAAAATTGATAGTGCATCATCAGGATCTCGAGTAGGTTCATTAGCCTTCCCAAATCTCCAGCAGAGAAGGACTGCAAATGAAATAATTCACATTGTTGTGAAGTACAGGAGCAGGAATGACCCTTAGATTGGTTTCAGTTGTATTTCCAGATGCATCCAAAAACTAGTGGATCCATCCATAGGATGTGAAAGATTTTTACAACCTGGTCCTTTGCCAAAACACAGCAATTCAGCTTTATTTTAGTAAATCAGGATCTTGTGGAATATCCTTTGCTGATGCAGTGATGGATACTCTTACTGTATATTTCTCTCCACAGTTCCTCCAAGTGTTGTTGGTACTAACACTGAAAATCTGACTGTGGTGGTGAATAATTTTATCTCCCTGACTTGTGAGGTCACGGGCTTTCCACCTCCTGATCTCAGCTGGCTCAAGGATGGACAACCTATCAGTTCAAATTCCAACACTTTCATTGTGCCTGGTGAGGAATCTCTGCTATTTCTACAGCCTTTGGGCTCAGCTTCTGTCTCATTTGTCTTGACAGGGCCCATGGCCACTGTTTATGGGGTACAGTGCCTGTGCTCAGCCTGTTGGACCTGCAATTCTAAACCAGCTTTTGAGGCTGATAACATGGCCATGGAATAAATGTCCAGCCTTCTTTCCTCACTCCAGGAGCTCGGACACTGCAGATTCCCCGAGCCAAGCTGTCAGATGGTGGAGAATACACTTGTATTGCCAGGAACCAAGCTGGGGAAAGTCAGAAGAAGAGCTTCCTAACTGTCCTTGGTTTGTTTTTACTCTTTTCTGGAATAATATCAATTGTTTGGAAAACGTGGAGGGGTTTATCTGTTTCATTAGGTTGTTTCAACAGAACAAAGGCAGAAATAACCCTGAGCTTCTTCCCCAGTGCCCCCGAGCATCAAAGCCCAGGGTGGAGCCTCAGTGACGGAGCTGAACGTGCGCGTGGGCGCCCCGGTGACCCTGGACTGCGAGTCCAACGCCATCCCAGCCCCTGTCATCACCTGGTACAAGAACAGGCGCCTCATCCCCGACTCCTCCCACCTGGAGGTCCTGGCAGACGGGCAGACCTTGCGGATCAAGGCTGCAGAGGTGGGCCAGGCTGGGGGGAGGCTGCAGTGCCACTGCTCTGCTGCTGCCAAGCAGTGGTTTGAATCTTTCTTGGTGCATTTTACTGGCTGGACATGGGAGATGTGCTTGCTGGAGGCCTTTCATCCTGTGAGAAGGACCTTGAGCTGGCAGAAGCGCAGGCTGTTAATGTCTCTAAACTGCAGCACTGAAATAAGACTCCATGATGATTTCTTTTAAAATTTGTTTTTATTTTAGGTTTCTGACACGGGCCAATACGTGTGTAAAGCCATAAATATTGCAGGACGAGATGATAAAAATTTCCATCTTAATGTTTATGGTGAGCACGCTCTGCATTATCTTCAAAAATTATTACAACAACATAGATTTTGTAGATGAGACAATTGAAAATCAGCTTACAAAATACTCCTACTGTTTCCATTCAATTCATAGTGCCTCCAAGTATAGAAGGCCCTGAGCAAGAGTTGCTCAGTGAATCCATCAGTAACCCTGTCACCTTTGTGTGTGATGCTACTGGAATTCCTCCACCAACATTAGTGTGGCTTAAGAATGGAAAACCAATAGGTAACATTCTCTCATGATTTCCACTCCTCTTTTTTCCCCTCTTCGAGGCACCACTTTGCTATTTGCTGTCTGGTTTGTGTTTCTTCTTCATCTGTCTCTAGACAGACTTATGTTAACTGATTGGAATCTTTGTTTTGAAATTTTGACGAAACAGTTTCTCACAAAAGAAATATTTGCTCCCCGTGGCCTGGTTTGGAATGATGACTTGTTTATGTATTTCAGAAAACTTGGATTCTCTTGAAGTTCATATTTTATCTGGTGGAAGCAAACTTCAGATTGCTCGCTCGCAGCTCCTGGACAGTGGCACCTACATGTGTGTTGCCTCCAATACAGAGGGAAAAGCTCAGAAAACCTATGTCCTTTCCATCCAGGGTAAGGAATGAGGAGGGTGCAGGGAGCAGAACTGCTTAAAAATTGGGTGAATGTGACACTCTGTGCTAGAGACACTGAGATAACATAAACATGGAGAAAAGTGGAGAATTCGGGCCATTAGTTCTGGAACCAGAGGGGGAAATGGTTGGAATATTAAATACTGGTCCAAAATGAATTGTATTAAATGTTGGTCCAAAATTTGCATGGAAAAGAATATTTCTAACCCCTGACTGTGGCCCTTGAACACAGGTTGTGTTTGTTTGCTGCTGGTCACACCCTTCCTCCTGCTGAGCACCGGGGCTGCCTTGGCTGCCTGTGGAGCAGCAGCCAGAGATGGATTCAGGAGCACTGATGCCTGCTGTGCCACAGCAAATGGGAGGAGTTGGCAAAGACATCCTGCCAGAATTTCCTTAGGAGTACTTCCCTGCCCCATTCCCCAAATGACAAACCCTTATTTGCTATGGAATTGTCTCCTGTCTCACTGTGCATCGCCCTTAGGCTGCAGCTGTTGTGTTTTCCTCTGTCCCTAATGACTCATCCCCACTAATTGCACTGGTGTACCCCTGCCTGACAGTTTCCCCCCAAGTTTGGGAATGAAATAACAAGCTGGTTGTTTGATCAAATGTGTCTGAAATTGCTTGAAATGTTCAGAATTTACTAGTGGGACAGACAGCCTTGACTTGATGGATAGCAGGACTGTCATCCTTGTTCCTTAGGAAAACGGGCTGAAATGGCTTTGATTAGGATGGAGTGAGTGTGTGGGTGTTAACAGGGCTATGCTGGTTTTGATCACAGAATCCCAGAGTGATTTGGGCTGGAAGGGACCTGAAAGCCCCTCCAGTCCCACCCCCAGCCACGGGCAGGGACACCTCCCACTATCCCAGATTGTTCCAAGCCCCGTCCAACCTGGCCTTGGACACTTCAGGGATGGGGCAGCCCCAGCTGCTGAGAACCTGCTCCGGGTGCTGCCCTAAGTGCTGGTACTCACGAGCTGCTGCAGAGTGACTGTTTGCAGTTTAGGTTATGTTTCTTGCTGCTGAATCCTCTTCCCTCCCTGCATTTCCAGTTCCTCCCAGTATTGCTGGCTCTGAGATGCCGAGTGAGGTCAGTGTCCTCCTGGGAGAGAGCATCCAGCTGGTCTGCAGTGCCAATGGAGTGCCCACCCCTGACCTGCAGTGGCTTAAGGATGGAAAAGCAGTCACCAGTGACGATTTACAAAGAATAAGGCAAGAAAAATAAGCATACATTGCATTCTATTCTATAACTTTTAAGCTCAGAGGGCCTTAAAGAGGGAGCATGAAAGAGGGCCCTAAGGAGGGAGTGTGAGGAGAGCCTGAGTTGGAGCTTAGCCAGGTTAGGAACATCGTCTGCCTCCTTAGCTTCTATAAATCTAGTATAATTTGTTAGTACCTTGATTTTTATAAAAAAATTTTTAACAGAGGTAAGTATATGATATTTATTTCTTTCTCAGTTAATAAATTCCATTAAAGTTTATGAGCTTCATGAAAGTTTATTAAGGTCATTAAGTTCCTTTGGAGGGGAAGGACCTGAGGCATGGAAACATTTTACTCTATGCTTTTCATTATGGGTCCTTCAAAAGCCTGGCTGGAGTTGAATGCTAAAACAAAGTTAAACAGGACATCTCTAGGAAAAACTTCCTAGCCTATCTCTAACAATAATATTGTGCAAAACACAATGGTTCTCTCACCAAGCCCCCAAGAGGATAGAGGTAGTTATTGAAATGTCCAAATCAGACTGTTTGTTTGCCAGGTCAGAGGAATACTAAACAAACTCACTGTGGTTTGTGATGCTCCCTGCAGAGTGACTCCAGATGGCAGCACATTAAACATTTCCAGAGCTCTCACTTCGGACACAGGGAAGTACACTTGTGTGGCTACTAACCCTGCAGGGGAGGAGGACAGGATTTTCAACTTGAATGTGTATGGTGAGTTCTGCCAGATGTGAAACCAAAATCTGGTCCATAATCCCACTGTTGTGAGCACTCCCAAGGGAGAGCCCAGAAAGGAATGCTGTCAACAGTGGAATTCTGCATGCACATGTTTCCAATTGCCTGGGCTGTAGATACTACACAGGATGCTCTGTCATGACAAAAGGGTTGAAATTGCTGGTAAATATGTTCTGGGATAAACAGGAATTAATTCCTTTGGTGGATTTCATAATAGAAGGATTCTGCTTGTGGTGATTATTTCTTGTGGGGAAAGATATACTGGGGCTGATTTCCTGTGACTGCTTTTTTGTTGTATTATCTTCACTAATTCCAGTCAAAGCACATCAACTAAGAGCAGAGTGCTGTGAAGGGAACTAAGAGTTAAAGGTCCCAAGAGTTTAAAAGTGACGGAGTGTCGGAGGAAATTGCACAGTTTGACTTGCAGAAGATAGTGAGTGTAATTCTTTAGCAGCATAGAGAGTGGATATTTTAATTGATGAGAAATGTGGTTATTAAGTACAGTGTCTGGGGTGGCGAAGGGAGAGTTCTACCCAAGCAGGATCTCACAGCAGGGTAGGCATCTGTCCCACTTAGAATCGGTGGGAACACAAGCCTGAGCAGAGGAACAGGAGATGGCCTTTGGTATAATAAATAACAGTCCTGAATGACCACAGCACATCTTTTGGGGAGAGAGTGGTGCTGCACAACAGCAGGGAGTTTAGTGTTCAGTTTGTATTGGTTGAAATTCAAGCAATAACCAATTTAAAGGTCTTATCAATGTACCTGTCACGGTGTGTGATGGGATCCTAAGGGAGCCAGAGCTTGGAGCTGCACCTGGCTGGGCTTCCTTATGCAGTGAACCCCCAAGGCTGTGGCTTTCAAACCAACCTGTAAAACCAAAGAGCCCCCAAAGCAGTTGTTGGTATAATCAGCCAGAATACTACCTAGGCATTTGAAACTTCCTCTATGTAAAAATGAAGTCAGCAGATGCACCTAGATGTTAATAAACTAACCCTCCTCCTCTGTGATTTCACTCTGTTTGAGATTTATTGAAGGCCGTGAGCTTGAGAGGCAGCAAACTGCCAGGTCCCTGCTGGCCCTGGGTTCAGCCCATCCCTTCCAAGGTTGGCCCTTCCTGCACTGTCCTTCTCTCCCCATGAGCTGCAGCCCCTGAGCTCTGTCTTGTTTGCCACAGGCTGGCAAATCAAAGATAACTCTACTGACATCCTACAGTCCCTCTGATTCTAAATACATAAATGGATAATTTTTAGCACTCAGTTTATTGTCAGGTGATTTACTCTGTAAAAAATTGGGATCTTCTTACTGAATTGCATGTGGGGCTTTAGGGTCAGGATTTCCTGCAAGGTGAAATGGTTTCAAGAGCCTGTTTTAATATCCTCCTTTTCAACATTTACAAAATACAGTTCCTCCAACGATAGCCAATAGTAAAGATGAAGCAGAGGAGCTCACTGCCCTTTTGGACACCTCCCTAAATATTGAATGTGCTGCTACTGGAACCCCCCCTCCACAGCTCCACTGGCTGAAGAATGGCCTTCCTCTGTCTGTCTCCTCCCAGATCAGGCTGCTCTCAGCTGGGCAGATCCTCAGGTTGGTTTCCATTACCTTTAACTAGCTTGGTTTCTGTTCTCTTTTGCTGTATCAGTATAATTTGATCCAAACCACGCCATAATAAAGGTAGTGTGTTCCATGTATTCCATTTACATCTTGCTTAAATTGCTTTTCCCCTCAGGCTTGCCCGAGTGCAGATATCTGATGGTGGTGTGTACACTTGTGTAGCATCTAACAGGGCTGGAGTGGATAACAAACATTACAGCCTGCAAGTCTGGGGTGAGTTTCTCTGAAATGCTTCATGTAAAGAATCCTACTTCTTAAATCTACTCTTCAGTTTTCTTTCTCACCAACACCTTGCTGCAGATAGCCACAAGTATATCTTAGAGGTATATCTTAGAGTATATCTTTTCCATTAGGGAGATACTAACTTTTCAAGGTGTTGGGGTTTTTTTAAATCTAAAGTGTTTTAACCCTAGCAAAGTCTGTACTTGAGTTGTCACCCATAATCATAAAATCACAGAATGGTTTGGGTTAGAGGAGACCTTACAGCTCACCTAGTAACAACTCTCACAATGTGTCACAGGATTTTTACAAAGAGTTATGTTTAATTTGTAAGTGAAGTTGAGCACAGGAACATAAGTGGGGAAGTACAGAAGGGCAGCTGCACTCCAGCTGCTCTGTGCCTAGAATGCCCCTGTACTGTGTGTGACTGAGCCCTGTCC
>WBMZ01007763.1:0-55949 GCA_013400975.1 Atrichornis clamosus
GGGCGGCGGCCGAGCGGTGCTCTCCCGCCGCCTGAGTGGGCGCGGCGCGGGACGGCGGCGCGGGGTGCCGAGAGCCATGGGCTATTGCAGCGGCCGGTGCACGCTGGTGGCCGTGTGCGGCGCGCAGCTGGTGAGTGGCGGCGGGGGCGGCCCGCGGAGGAGGGAGGGAAGGAAGGCGGGAGGGAGGGAAGGAGGAAGGGGGCGGCGGGGCGGCTCCCCCGTTGCCCGGAGCGGGAGCCCGGGGAGCGGCAGGGTGGGAAGGCAGCTCCCGCGCTTTGCGCGAGGAGCGGACGCGGGGGCCGCGATGGGATCCGCGAGAGGCGGCAGGGTGGGAAATAGGGTCTGTGTTACAGGTAGTTTGGCCGGGGCTCTGCCAGGAGGGTGCGGTGGGCGCACGGCGGAGTTAATAAACTCGGGCAGTTCTCCCAAGCGTTGACTCAAGTTGGTACCTGGTTTCCTTTGCCTGGCCCTATGTAAGGCAGGGACGCGTGTCAGGGGTGATGCGCAGCTTGCAAACAGTTTGCCATACAGGTGTGTGTCTGGGTGAAGTTGTCACGCCTGAGCTCTTCTGCAGATGTGTGTATATATATTTTTTTAAATTTCAGACTTGTTGTCCAGTGTATGTTAACACTGTATCATTATATTGTTACAGAACTAGACTATATATTTATATTTACCTTTGGAGGAGACATGTGGCAGCACTTGTAAGCTCAGCTACCAGCGAAACTAGACTGAGTTTAAAAAGTAGGCACTGAGATACAATAACAAAGAAGCCGCCTAAAAATAGATCTGCTTAGCAAGATGGTTAGGCTGTGCAATTGTATTGTGGCACTTCCAAAGAGACTGGGGTTAAAGTTAAGAAACTCATGCCCCTTCCTGTAATATGTACATGGATTATTTCATTGTTGTGAAATCAGATACATGATGTAAGAATTCCTCTAGATTTGGATGCAGTGACGCACAGATGAAGACCTATCAATGGAATATGCCCGGTTTTTTATTTTCATTAGACCAAATGTTCATGTGCTGGCAGAACAGGTGCTGGAAGCACCTTTGTTAAGCAGTTAACCATATAGCAGAAAGGAAATACTTCATTTTACTCCATCCCTCTACCTCTTACTGGATAGTTTTGCTGAGAAAGTGTAAGTCAGTATCAAGAGCAACCAGCATTGTTGCCAATTCCTTTCCTGCAGACAGGTACTAACAGAACTACAGAAGAAAACCCCCAATAGATTTCAGGGACCAAAATCAGTAAAACAATACACAGGAAAGAAAGATGTTTAGCAGATCAGAAATTCAAAATGCTTGTGATCTTTTTATCAGTTGTCATCAACACTTAATCCTTCTGTATTCTGGAAAACTGTTGTGTATGCTGTTCTCCACCTAAGTTATCTAATTCTTTGTAACTGGATGTATCTTATCAGACATGATTTATTAATGCATATTGTCTAAAAAAGAATCTTGAATAGAATAGTAGCAGTGAATCTTGAGTGGAATGGTAGGAATGTAGTCTTTTCCAGGAATTTGGAAACGTAAAATTAATGACTTAAGTTCTTCAGATCCATTTAAGTTTCGGGGGCATACTTTTCTTTTCTTTTTTTTTCCCCTTGCAAAGGGAACAAAAAATTGTTTAAACTGTACCTCTTACAGAGCTTCTTTTTTTTTTTTTTAATATATTCAACAGCCAGGAGGTCCTGATGTCTATAGAATGTGCTAAGATGTTAAATTGTTATTGTTTTGAAAGTCTATGAAGGAAAACATATTTGCTAACTCATGGTGACAAAAGATGCATGCAGAACTCATAAAAAACATCAGCAGAAATGCCCCGTAGGAATGTATCAGCAGGTAAGCTACTGTAGAATTGTTGCATTGCTTTCTTCATGAAGCTTTCTACAAGTGGTTGTAAACTAAAGGGTCAAATAAATACATTTTTTTGAAAAAGAAGTGCTGTTTTCTGGAGTAGCTTAAGGAAATTTTTAACAGAATCATAAACTGAAAGATAACTTGAGAATTTTTATTGAGCAAGAAAAGGATGTGCTAGCAGCAAAGCAAACCTCTGAATCACACTTGGCCTATATAATGACATTTAGATAGGTTAAAAGCAGAAATAATAATTTAAACAAGAAAAAGGAGATGGAATGGAAAAAAATATGCATTTTATTAAAATCACGTGTCATATTCCTTCATGTACCGTATACCATCAGATGGGAATAGGTTATGAGTTTTAAGTCAAGGAGATTTAACTCTCCTCAGTAGGCCCGTGGGTGATTAATCGGTTGTCACTACTTTTTTAGGTAAGACTACTTAAAGGAGCAAATGCTGTCAAGATTCATCCTAGAATTAGCAGCCACGTTAATGCAGATGCAAATCAAAAACAAAGGATCTAGTAGTTATCTGGCCTGAGGAGATGGGTGTGGGAAGCATTTCCACAATGATTACCATACTTAAAAAAACCCCCATAAAACTTATAATGTGGTGATTATGTGTTACAGGTACCTGGGATTTAATTTTAAAATGATTGTATTTGAGTACAAAGTATACTTTTGTTTCAGGAAAAAAAGTTGGTAAAAAGAAAGGTTTCTTTCTTTTTTTTGATGTAAATATATTCTTTCAACTCTACAAAGCTAGGGTGTGGTGATCTAATTGGTCTTTGTAAGCACTGCACAATAAATAATATTGTGGAATACTGCAGTTCATTAGAGAAGCTGTTGCATATTGTACATATATAAATGATGTAGATGTCGTGAATGGGCAAAAAAGGTGGCTATTTCAAATACTGATGCAGAGGTACAGCTGCATTAGCTTGAGAGACCCTGCACAAGTAGAATTACTTTCATAAATGCATTTTACGTGCTTATAGTTAAGGCAACATTCTGTATACTATCAGATTGTCAGAAACCTCAAGGAATGCTTCTGCTCTCAAGGGCATACTGATCATTGCTCTCTGCTTATTAACATACATATACCTTCCTGTTTGTGCTCTCATTTGTACTAGGGAAAAGAACCTTTGACAGCTCATTTTCCTCTGCATTTGTAGCCAATGAGAAAAATTAGCAGCAAGTAAGAGCTAATTTTGCTTGTGTTAGGAACAAGACATTGCCTTCTGTATACAAAATTAGTTATCTCAAAATATATTTTTGTTTTTTTAAGATAGTAATTTTGGTCTCTTTTGTTCTTTTCCCTTCTGAAGAGAACCCTGAACATAGGGGGTCTAGTGGTTTTTGTTGTATGTTAACTATCCTGATTGCAGTGGAAGAAATCTCTGCTATTGCATTTTGTCCTTTAAACATCTTTATTTTTGGGTGTCTCCTTTTCTATTAATAGCTTACATCAGTAGCACTAATATCTTGTTGCCTAGTCTTTTTAATAGCAAGAGCAGCAAAGGTGAAACTGCCAAGATTAGTGTGCTTTCTGAAAGTCTTCAAAAGCTCCAATGGAAACCAGTTTGGAACTTCCATCCTTCCCACTGTTGCTGCTTGGGAAGACTTGAAGTATGGCAAAACAGTAAAAAGTACAGCATGTTTTCAACTTAGAAGGTCTCTCCCCAGGTGCATTGATGAGAAAGGACAACATTTCATAAGGAAGCTTTAAGTCCCTTAGTAATCATTGCCTTATTGTTTCTATCCATTAGACAAAGATTGCCATACTCCCAAGGCTAATTAGATGATAGGTAATTCAGCCTTTACACTCCCTTCTCTCAGTTTCTGTCTGAATTTACTGAATTTATTTATATCATTATTTGTATACATTCTGCCTGTTCTTTTTCTTTCCTTTTTTTTTTTTTAAGTGAACTGTTTCAGTTCCGATACTCCAACTAAGTATTAAAAACTATATAAAATTTGTGAACAAGCCACATATGTCCAAAAGTGCCAGTTAGTGATTCTGAGGTACTCAGTCTGATGCTTTAAAGAAGCATGTATTATAATGTACATATCCCCCAATTTCTGAAAACCTCTCTCTTTCACAGGCACCAATGTATGATGCTTGTAGTCTCTCCTTTCCCTTGCTGACACCTCGCAGTTGGGGCCATAAGCACACTGACACACAACCTGGGCGTGACTCTTTGTGAGCTCATCCTGTTACAGTTCTGGCTGAAGCCACTGACTCTGTCATGCTGTCAAACGGAACGAAAAAGACACCCAGATTTGGTTGCTTTTGCTAACAGAGGCCAGATCTTTTGAACTAATGAAAAGAATGATCAAAATGCTAATGGTTTGCATGGAATGTCCTTGTTCTGTACTTTTTCACAAATGAATAATGTTAATTAAGAGAAAATCCAAATACTTTATTTCAAAAACTGTTTCAGGTGAGGTAATTTAAGTGTGATACCAATGTCCCTAATCACATATTTAATTGCCTGTTGGACATGAAGATACGTATTTGATGTGCAGCAGGTAAAGTGGTGGAACCCAAATGAATTGCCTACAAACTGGGAAGTAGTATCTACCATATTTCTTCTGTGCTAACGGATGTCATGAGAGATGCCCATAATCTATATTGCACACTTGATATAGGACTGAAGAGTTTCTCATTCTCTTCCAATTCTTACTTGCATCATTAAAAATTGGTACATGTAACTACAGAGAACAGAGCTTGGTACTTGGTGAAAAAGTCTGTCTTAATGATCGGTCCTGTAAATTTAGGTTTGCCTTTTTAAAAATATGGATAGTGAACATGTCTGTTCAAACTCTTTAGGGCAGGTTTCAGTCTATATCACAAATCTAGCTACAAGGTTTAATACTGTTAAATACTATGAATATACTTATTTGGGGAAAACCTCACATTTTTACGGTTTGGATGTTGAATTGTCTCAGAACATTCAGAGAGTGAAGTTTGCTGAATTAGAGCTCAAGTCCCACTGAGAGCAAAGCAAAGGCATCACAGCAGATACTCCTTAGGATTAGCTCCCCTGAAGTATTATGCAATAAAGAACATATTTTTGTTAACATGGAATTTCAGGCCATGCACAGCATCAGGGTACTTTCCCATAGCACACCCAGACTACGTAACTAGTAGACATAGCATGTCTGGGTTTTTAAAATTTTTGTTACGGGGAACTAGTAGTGAAATTTTTGGGGTTTCCTTCTAATTTCTGGGTTTGGGAGAGAGCTTTTTTTCCTTTTGCATGTGTGTTTTGATTGTGTTTCATTGTCACTGCTGCTAGTGGTTTTCTATAGAAGCTTTAGCAGAGAAGTGTCTGCAGTGGAAAATTCTGATGACATGTACATGTTCCTACATTTTCTGCTAGCAAAAGGGAAATGAAAAACGTGGGCTTTTCACGTGGACTGGAAAGTGATGTTGTTGCTGTAGCCTGTGGATCCGCAGTTTTATCAGTCTGCAAAGAATAGAAATTTGTTTCTATGTTTTAGATAGTACTTATATTTAAGTGCTGCCTTTGAAATTGAGACTAACTCAACAACTTTTGTCTGTCCCTTTTTTGAAGTCCTGCTTCTTACTTTGTTTCAAATTTGATGGGAAAGTGAAAGTTTCATTGTATCCAAAAACATGTGATCCCACTAGCAATGAAAAGGAAACAGTGCTGTGAATAGCAGGCTTTCAGCAGATGTGTGTTTCAGAGCTATTGTAGAACACTAAGGAGTAGATTTTGAGGTGTTGAAGATATATAAAACAGGAACTTGATCGTGAATTCAGAGAGCTAACATCTCCTGTCATGAGAAAGTATGTAGCAATGTTTTTAAGTTTGTGAGACCCTGGTAGAAATAGAAACACTTCTTAATTCTGTTTTTGAGATAAAATAACGATGGTTCACAACCAAACTGTTTTGTTTTGGTTTTCTTTTCCTTTATAACTTGAGGTCAAAAATAGTGATGAATGCAAAAAATGGATGTCAGAAGTAACAGTCCGTTATATAATTTAATTTTAGTGACTTGACATTCACTATGAATGGTACAGTATTCTTTTTCATAGAAGTGCGAATGTATAATAATTGGGAGTAACCTAGTCATGCACTTCAAGAAATGCATAGTATGTTGTTTTAAGTTACAGGGGTAAAAGATTTAAGACCAGCTGAATACCAACTTTAATTCACTTCTTCTTGAAGCTGAACTTCTTTAGAGTTCAGCGAGCAGACTCAACATTCAGATACTGGGGTGTTTGGTAGGAAGGAAAGGTTTAAATACGTTGAGAGAAGTTGAGTAAACTACCTGCATATAGGCACCTAGAATATCTGGCAAAGTTACTCTTCTTGTATAGCCATGGGGAAAAATCTGTGACAGTGGGAATTAATTTTGTATTGACAGAGATTTGAGCTAGCACCTTGAACGATGAGTACAGGGTGTTGTGTTTTTGTTTTTTCTTCTTTTTTTTTCTGTTGCTTTACAAAAAGCACTAAGTAAGCATTTTGAAAATACACTCAAAGCTCCTCTAGTCAGTCTGTAGTCAATGAAGGGAAGTTCCTCATTTTGTAGTCAACAGAAAGGAACAGGTTCTATGGTTCAAAACAGAAACATAATATTTTGAATTGGTAGTGACTTTACTGTCCCAGACTGAGCTTTGAGAATGTACGTGGTGCAGAGTGCAGCAGACAAGGCTTGAAAACAAGTATTTGGTGAGGTTTTTCTAGGAAAGAATCTAAATCTAGGTGGGGTCTTCTCAGTGTTGTGGTGCATTTGGTGACATGGATGCCAACATCCAGTTTCAGTTAACATGAAGTTTTTAGAATCTCCCCTGGGCTTAGAAACTGGTGAGTTTCAGACAATGTTTCCTCTGGAGGCTGATGTCAATGTACTATTTGTGTATCCCAGTATACTCCCAACTTCCTTTTTGGTCCCATGGTCCTACTGAGCTCAAGAGATTATCCCAGGTGTAAAATGCCAAAAGAGACAGCTGTTCCCAATGGTGTTTTGTAAAAGGTCTGTCAGAAATCTTGAAATTCTACAGTATTTACTTCAGGTTCTGAATTTAAGTGACATTTTATGGAGAATAGTAATAGTGAGTATTTTTAGATTTGAATGGGGACAAGAGTATTATTGATGATCTGACTAAATCAGAATAATCTCTCTAGGCTTCCCTGTGGTCAGAAGAGGGACTCCATCATGGGATATGTCAGAATGCCTAATGTTGTTTCTTGCCCTAAACTGACCATTAGAGTTGAGCCTTAAGTAGAGTGATTCTTCAGCTAAAGTAGGCTTTTTGGGAGTGGGAGGGAGAAGAAAAATCACAGACCCATTGTGTGATGTTAGCCATCCACAGTACTTATTATCTATATTTTCCTCCCTGTTGCATTTTCACTAGTTATTTTACTGAGGACTTTTTGATTTTAAGGCCAGCTGTGATCTACAGATTGAGAAATGCTGTTTTGGAAAGGTATTTGTGTCTTCACTGACTGTCAAGAGAAACTAAGGAGCCTGTTTGCATGAGAACAATGTCAGCCTTTGTGCATACTCTCTTATGATGCCCTAAAATATAATGCTAAAATGGCATGGATAAAACCAATTTATGTGCACTTTAGGGTTTGGATGATTTTCTGTAGCTTCCAACGGGAGCAAGGAAGACAGGGAACACTGTAAATAATGTGTGATCATAAAGAGTGTGCTGAAAATTCAATAACTTTAAAGAATCAGATAGTTTATTGTCATCCAAATTAGTCCTCATTTATTTTTTTATCATGGTGAGTGAAAGTGAGGGTCTGTTGAGTGCTACCTGGCTTGTAAAGTAGAATGGGCACAATAGTTGAAATGACATTTTCTTGCCCCTGTGGCAAATAAACATTTCACAGTTCATTATTTTATGTCCGCTCCCCCGTTGTACATGTACCAGCTGGATGGCATCTGAGAATCGTTTAAGCATTTCATCATTCTATAACCCTCTGATGGAAATGACATTTAGAAGAAAAATTACTGATTTCTGTGTTCACTAAAAAGTAAACATGCATAGCTAATGGTTCTATTCACCACAGATCATACTTATGCATTTTTAATAAAAACTTGATTTTAATTCATACATAACTTATGAGAAAGGTTTATCAGTTTAGGGATCTGCTGATTCCCACTTAAATGTTTACATATATCTGGATACCTTGAAAATATCTTTCATCTGAGGCTCGGATTAAGGTAAATCTTTGTAGACAACTTGCTTCTCTGCTGCCTACATAATGACGTAAAGTATATAGGAAATGCTGATTTTTATACTGGTTACTGAAAGCAGTAAAAAGCCCCATTTATTTGACATAAATGAATCTCATATTTTCCTATGCTCTTTGAAGTAATAGCTTTCTAATATTGGAGTTTGGGGTGGCAGTGTGTGTGGGGGATGTTCTTCCTTTTTTTTTTTTTTTTGTGTAGTTGGGATGTTAGGCAGTATCTCTAGTGGCAAGTCACCAGTTACATGTAACTGGCAAGTTACCAGTTATGTGAATGGGAATAGGAAAAGTCTGTCATATTCTATATTCATACCGTAACAGATTGAGTTCTGGTTTCCTCCTCACCCTTCTTTTCTTATGAAGGAATTCTCATTAGTGGAGTTTTGTACAGAAAGCAGCATGTGAGCTAAATTCTATTATTTCTAAGAGGCATGTTGAAATGATGATGCCTGTCACGTTTATATGTCACATCACCTTTCAGAAGGCAAAACACGCAGGACCATTTGCAGATGGGAGAGAGATTCATGCTGTCTCATTCAAACATGTAGTGAATATGCTCTGAACCACCTTCTGGAAGTGGCTGCCTCTTTTCGTCAACTATATAGGCCTCTCTTCTGCATACACCTTTATTTACCTCATTATATAGTTAAGCCTGCTTATTTTTGATGATTTCTTTATATTAAGGAAGAGACGAAAGACTGTCAAACTTTTTGTAGAATTCAAGCAGACCATGAGTGGTACATAACATTTCTTCTGGATGAATGGAAGTCATGCTACAAGCCTAGAACAAGGATCAGAGGGCTGCCCCTGTTCACCTTGTGTAGCATTTACTGTCACTCTGAGTGATGCTGCAGTAGTGAATTAAATTGGTGTACAAGAACAAGAAGTATTAAGAGAAAAAGGATCTTGAATCTAAGGTACTGACCAATATTTGTGTAAGAAAACTTAACTGTCTTAGGAAATTATGTCATTCCTCTCCAGGTGACTCATAGTATGGGTCAGTTTACTAATTAAAGATTCCTTTAAACTTCTTCATAGACAGACTACTAATTGGCCCTCAACAAGTATATTCTTCTCATTTGAAGCTAAAAAGCTTTTGTGAGGAGAGGGAGATAGATGCTGCCATGTCTCTTTAGAACAATGCATGTCTCTTTGAAAAGCCATTCTTCAATAATTAAACAAAATGTAAAGTTTGCAAATTTTTGCTATGTCTGACAACAGCTTAGCATTTTTCATTATGCTCTGGTCACAGTCTTTGTGGCAGGGTGTTCTTTTACAGAGCACAGAAACAAAAGGAGTAAAAAACCCGTTGTGTGTCATTGCTGCCTTCACAAAGCCACAAATACATTAAACTCAAGATACTGTTCATTGTGCTCTTGAGCCACCAGTGACAAAGGTGCTGTGAGTACCACTGAATATCAGGCAGTCATATGTCATTACATCACTGTTCAAACTGGCAGAGCAAATAGCAGTAACACAAATGAAAACATTAGCAACTAAAGGAATGCAAAACAGTAAGAAGCTTGTCTGAAAAAGAAATACAATTTAGATGTTATTTTTGTCGTAAGCTATAAAGTTGATTTTCCCTTTTTTCTTTCTTTTTTTTTTTTAATTTAAAGTTCTTGTCCATGCCCATTTGATGCCCTTAAGGCCAGTTAGCTTTTATTTTCTTTGACACTTGTAGCAGTCACAGGCAGTGACAGCAGCTTGGTAACAAGCCAGATGATGGCACTGGTTGTGTTAACATAAGATATGGGCTTCAGTGTATCCTGAAAACAGAGTTCATTGTCTTGGATTTTATCAGACTGGGTTTCCTGAGTGTGGAGCTGGCAGTAAATTTGGTACTTGCAGAAGGAAATCCGCAACAAACTGGAGCTGGATGCAGTATTCAGCAGTATTCCTAATAATCCCTATTTCTAGTTCTGGCAACCTCTCAGACTGTTTAGAGGGCCTACTGTCTGGTACAGTCTTTTTTTGTTTTTTCTTTCTTTTTTTGTAAATGAAAGCCATCACCCAGTGGTAGGGTCATAATGGCAGGTACAGAAGAAAGGTTATTGGCCTCAGTGACTGGAAGAAATGTCTGTTCTGCATCATGCTAAACTGTGCTTTTTCAAATGCACAATAAAAGTTATTTATGAGCACCGATAAAGTGGTATCTGTTGTGTAATATCACAGATAGGCATAAGGATAATAACAAAAGGCAGCTGGTTTAGTAAGCTCTATTTGCTGCAGAAATGTGCTGTTCTTTGCGAATTGAAATTAAAAAAAGAGGGGAGAATGTTGGGGCTTTTTTTTTTTTCCTGGTTCCTGGCATTTGCAGTCATTCTTTCTTTGCATTGTGCTTATAAAGACAATTATGTGGGTTCCATGTTAGTATTATATTTGTCATGACTAGCACCTTATTAGAGGACAGCTGCTCTTCTCTGCCCAGCACGTATATGTAACTACCACTGATGGTAATACAAGCTGTGAGTGTAACCCTCCTCTGCATTTCACCAACGGGGGATGCTGGAGCTCTCATGGTGTCAGTTAAATAACTTAGGTATCAAACCAGGAATGAAAGTGATGGATCTGGGACTCCTAAGATGCTTTTTCAGAGTTCAGTGCCTGTAAGGAGGTTTTGAACTTCCAGCAATTATTAGTTGTCCTTTGTAATAAGTGAGTAAGAAAGGCACTGTCCAAATGCACAGCATCTGAGTCTTTCAGAGCATTCTGTCTTCACTAGAAGGCCAGGTATTCAGGTCCCCTTGAGCTCAAGAGCAGCCCAAGGAAGCTTGGTGTGCAGGAGGTATTTCCAACTTTTTAGTGTTTTGTGGTAACTCCTCAGTCTCTAATTCCATCAGGATTTAAAAAAAGAGGTGACCAGCAGATTTTTCCAAAGCTACTCAGATGCTGTAATGGTGCTTTGGCTGCTGTCACTTCTGCTGAAAACGGGACTGAATTGGAACAAAGGAGAATATAGAAGTGGCACAGTGCCATCATAATGCAGTTAAGAACTAATGTAAACTCAGCTGGAGAAAACCATTTGCAGTGAACAACAGGGTTTATTGACCATGGCAAGCCTAAGAACATATTCTCAAGAACCACCTCTTGGCATTTTAGCTGTTGTAATGAGCTGCATTTGTAACTCTGTAAGTGCTTGCTTCTCTCAGCTCAGACCTGCATGGTGGGCAGCCCAGACTGGCCTAGGGAATGTAAACACACACCTCTGTTCATGTAAGTTTCTCTTTTGTTACTGTTTTTTGCTTGATTTTCAAAATTTGAGTAAATTGGAAATTTTGCAGTACTTGGGTGGCTAATTAGATTTCTGGGTGAGCACAAGCCCTCACTTTTTTTGAAAGGTGAAAATTATTCATCTTGAAACTACAGCGTCTATTCCAGACAGTTTTCTTACAAAGTTAAGACAAGATACAAAGCTACAGTGATGAATGGATTGAACAGTTAATATTTGACATTTCCTTTTGTGCTTATGCCATTTAAAAATAGCTGACTTTTGACAATCTGCTAGTATGTTTTTATATGAATAGAAAACCTAGACTCATAGGAAGTTCCCTGCCACCTTTCAGTTTGAGGTCTCTGGAGAATGGCTGTGCTAAAGGTCTCGTCTGCTTTGATGTTCAGCACAAGCACAATGACACTAAATTGGGAGGAGCTGTTGACTCCATTGAAAGCAGAGAGGCCCTGCAGAGAGACCTCGACAAATTAGAGGACTGGGCAATCACCAACCAGAGGAAGTTTTACAAGTGCAAGTGCCAGATTCTGCACATGTAATGGGGCAACCCTGGATGTAGGGACAGACTGGGGAATGAGACACTGGAGAGCAGCCCCATGGAAAGGGACCTGGAATCCTGGTCAATGGACATGTGTCAGCAATGCCCTGGCAGCCAGGAGGGACAACTTGCCCTGGGGTGCATCAGGCACAGCATTGCCAGCCGGGCTAGAGAGGGGATTGTCCTGCTCTGCTCTTCATGGGGCAGCCTCACCTTTAATATTATGTGCAGTTTTGGGTGCCACAATATAAAAAGACATAAAGTTATTAGAGACCATGGTCTCAAGTTATTAGAGAAGATGGTGAAGGGCCTACAAGGAAAGCCATATGAAATGTGGCTGAGGCCACTTGGTCTGTTCAGCCTGGGGAAGAGGAGATTGAAGGGAGACCTCACTGCAGAGTGTAGCTTCCTCATAAGGGGAAGTGGAGGGGCAGGCACTATCTCTTTTCTGTGGTGACCTGAGGAAACGACCTGAAGATGTGTGTCAGTAGTAAACTTTAAAAACTTGATTAAGTTTTTTTTAATTGTGTGAGATATTTTAAATTTGTATAAAAGTGAAGTCTGAAAATACCAATAGGTGCCAAAGAAGTACATTAGAACAGCCCTCTCTGAGGCAGTTTGGTAGATATGTCTGTCATAACGAGATGCAAACCTCATATTTTTGCCTTGGCAGATTTCATGAGAACATGGTTTTAATCTCTGCACCTTAGGCCAACCTGTACAATTTAGGACAAGATTTTTCCTGCTCTCATAGATCTCTCTCTCTGTTGGTAGTGCCCTCTGATGAATACGTACTCAGTGTCCTCCATGTAAGCTGTGAATGGTGGCATCCAGGGGACCGAGCCATGCTGGCACCCTTCATACCCCAACACAAAGATGGCCTCTGAGTTGGCCGCATTCTTCAGTGTTGAATTATTTCACAGTGAATTACATCCATTTCGTACCCACATAATCCAGCAGGAGGATGAAGGAGAAGGTTTATGCTCATGCAGAGACCTAAGACACTCACACTGGGTTGTCTCTGGTCTTCTTTAGCAGAGTGTTGTAGCTTAGAGCTTTTATCCCATTTATTTTTTAAGATGTGAAATTTGTTTAGGAGTATGCTGAGACATGCTTGCTGAGTGAAGGAATGATTAATCTTCCAGGAGTGTTTCCATATAAAGCATCAACTTGTGTTTGTGAGGAACCTCTACATCATAGCTATCCTAGGACTTACATAAGGTCAGTATACAAACACAGCCACCCAAATCTCTTTAGAACATCAAACTTGATAGAGATAAAATGTGCTTAGTGAATTTTTTTTTAAAGGTCAAAAAGTAAAGATCATTTATTTACTTCAATTGAAATTCAGCAGGTCTTCAGTTAAAGTGAGGGATAAAGAAAATAAATCTCTAGAATGATGTTATACTTGACAGAATATTGATCCATAATTGTCTTAGCAGGAGTTGATGGTGAGCTGAAAAGTAGTTTTACAAATTTACATAAATATTTCTGATTGGCACTTCTTGTTGTACGTAGTTGTAGGTAGCTTTACCTAGATTTTTGTTCCACATTTATTCTCCTTATTAATGTTTCGTGAATGTTAGACCATCTTTATTTTTGATTTAAAATTTTAGAAAATTCTGTCTTTTGATTAATGTTCCTACAGTGTAAGAAAGAAAAAACTTGCTTGGACATTATTAGCTTACTAATTTCATGAAGAAGAATGTTGCAGTGGTTTTACTGGATACCCCATAGAGTGAGTAATGCTATGGTAAGGAAGTTGGTCTTGGAAAGGGAATAATTTTCATAGGCATTTGATAATCACTTTGGGAAGATGTATCTATGGAGTCCTTCTAACGAGAGTACTCATATTTGAAAAATGTCATACAGGTATTTTCTTTAGTAACACCTTCCTTGTGTCTACTTTATAGTCGCCCTATGATTGCAGAAGTAATACAAAGTGCTTCCTTCCTCTTCAGGGTGGGTCATCACAGTCTTTCACTAGTCAGCTAGTATAATCTTAAAGGCAGTGTTTCTAGTGCCCCTTATTGGAGATTTGTGTCATTTTCTGTACTGCTTTCTTTAAGTGCTGCCATACTTTCCCATGCATGCAAGCACCTGAGAGGAATTCCCCCCAGGTACCTCAGTGCCTAGGCTGCCTATCAGGACGATGGAGTCAGGCAGGGGCCTCTAGAGGGGGAATTCACTACTCTTTGTTAGCATTTAGAAATTTGACTTAGGTGCTTTAAATCATGCTATGGAAGAATCAGTATCTCTATGAACTTGGTATAGAATATCGAGTCATAAATTAGGTGTCTAGAATACACAGAAAACCTGTGCTTTTTCTGCTCCCATGCACATCAGATGTATACTCCTTTGTGCTAAATGTACAGTAAGTTAAAATACGGATAATTTTTTTTTAATTTTTTTTTCTTTCTCTTTACCCCCCTCTATATTTCACAGAATCACAGAATGGTTGGGGTTAGAAGGATTTCTGGAGACAATCTTTCCATCTACATAGTCCAACACTCCTGCTAAAGCAACCTCACCTAGAGCAGCTTGCACAGAATTATATTGAGGAGGGGTTTCACAACCTCCCTGGGCTGCCTGTTCCAGTGCTCTGACACCCTCAAAGTAAAGAAGTTTTTCTTCATGTTCAGATGGAACTTCCTGTATTTCAGTTTGTGCCTGTGGCCCCTTGTCCTGTCCTTGGGCACCACTGAAAAGAGTCAGGCCCCATTGTCTTGACATTAACATGCATACGCTCTGCCATAACCAGCTTTCTTAAGATATATCATCTGCTTATGGATCTGTGGAATACATCAAGGAGAAAACAAACAAAAAGGGAGACTATTTCTTCCGGCTTACTTATGGAATAAAATGGATGTAATTGTAAACAGGAAAGCTGTAAAGTAGACTTAATAAAGTTCATCCCTTCATAATGGTGACTGAGTCTCTGCTTTCCAAGAGCTGACAGGCACTACTGGAGTATGTGAGTGCAGTTTTCTTTCATACCTTCTTTTTGTCACTTCATATCTTTTCACTACTGCAGTCCTTCTTGTTTTTACTTCCATGAAATGTCTTGGTAGGAAGAAAAGTTAGATAGAGCCACTGCTTAATTGATATTTGTTATATTACGTTGCCTTCTGCTGCTGCCATGAGGAATATTGCTTATATAGCTAGAAGCTAAGCTACATAAGCAGCAAGGATTGCCTGTTAAGTAGCTACTAATAAACATGAAATATTTCTGGATGGAATCACTCTTTCTGGTTCTTTCCTATGTTAGTGAGTCTTCGTGGATTTTCTTGTTTGCAATCGGTCAGTGATCTGTTTGGTAACAAGGCACTGTCTAGCCAAATAAACCTGCCTGCATTTCACTGGACTGTCTTTATTCCCATAGGTAACAGTGGTTAAAAATGTGAGGGAATATCAGTCCTGTTGCAGCATGACAGGAGAAAAAGAGGCAGAGCTGTTCCCCCCAAATACTGCGCATCTTAAGGAAATGCATCTTTAGTGAAAGAAAATCCATTGACAAGAAGTAAATGAAATGACGTGAGGCTTATTGAATTCAAGAAGTGCAGGTAGGAAAGTAAAAACTGATCTCTGCTGTAGTAACAGCTACCATGACATGTGGGGATGAAGGAATGGGGAGAAGAGATAGAGGGAAGAGAAAGGAAAGAAAATACATCATTGATGGGACTGATTTTTAAATTTGGGAGTTTCTTTTCAGAGGAGTTTCTTTCCCCCAGACCAACCTCTTTTTATACTGGTCTGAAATCAAAAAGGACAAAATGAGTAACAGTTTTTCAGGGATTCATGGTTCAGATGAGATAGAGGTTGAAGGAAGCATGTCAGTTTGAAGCATTTATTCAATGTATGTATACATATACAGGAAATATATGTGTATGTGTTTATCTAACAGGGAAAAAAGTATATGTCTCAGTGATGTGTGAAGATATCATACTTGACATTGAATTCATATTTAAACCAGTGATGTGTCAGGTGCTGCAGCTGTACTGCAGTGCATCCATGATAACACTGAATGTATCAGAATTGGGGACTTTCAAAGAAAAACTAACACAACTTTACAACTTAATCTGGAAAACTGAGCTTCTGGGGAAACGTAGGTGAAGCTTAGGTGCAGGCAGAGTCTTAAACAATATATTCAATAGAGAGTGCCTATAAGCAATGGTTTACATACCCATTTTCAGCTCAGTATTGCAACAAAGGAGACGGCAGCTAAAGAAAATACGCCTGAATGAAGTCATAGCTCTGAATGTGTGTTCTGTGAGTTTTTAAAATAGCATCCTGTTGAATTGAATAGAATGATAATCTCCTACGCTGCATGGGTGGTACTCAAGACTTCAGGCGAATGGATGATAAGTCTGATACTAATGGCAGTCTATTAGAAAGAGATATGAATTTATCTTGCATGTGTCATAGATGGATTTGTCTTTAGCAGACCTACGGGTTGAGTAAATGATAAATGTTTCATATTTATGTCATTGAATTAAATGGGAAAGGTCCTTCATTCAGCCACTTCCTACTATAATTATCAGTGCTAGACTGCTAATTTGGGAGAAAAAGGAAGAGAGCAGAAGAAAATAAAAAGTAACCTGGGTGATGAGTGAAGGTGTCAAGACTCAGGGCCATTCTGGGAACACAGAAATATAGAACTGCTCTTCAGAGATGGCATAATCTCCAGAGGCAAATGCAGATGGAGGGTATTTGCTGCTGGATCTTGCAGACCAGGGGTTTCATTGTTTCTGGCCATTCTTTAGTGGCATTAGGATTGCACTCCAGGGAAAGGAGAGGTTTGTTTGTAGAGGGATGGACAAGCTGTTGCCAGTAACCTGTATTGCTGACCATCTGAACTGATGTTCCTTTTGGTGGAGAAATAACCTGCATTTCTGTTCATTCCAATCACCCATGGATTACTCACCTAGGAGAGAAATCAGTTCAGGCATTTGAGCTGTGGAGGTGGAAAAACCTATACTTTTAGCTTGTGTGCTCTATCAGCAAGCACACACATTTAAAGTTCATTTTGTAAAAAAACTTGAAAATATTCTTAGCCCAGTAATATAAAAGTTGTGATATAGTCTATGGTTTATATTGAATATATTTAGAAAGTCAACTAAAATTCAAGCTGCAGCTCAGATTTTGCTATAAAGGAATCAACATAAATTGAGGACCCCGTGTAATGTCAGTAAGACACTTTTATTCATAAATTGTATAAATCTTAATTTTCAAAGCCCACACTAACAAGACACATGATAAAGGAAAGAATTTGTTACAGTTGGGCAACTGTGGTATTTTTAAGACTACCCACAGTGAGAGAGCATTTGGCTAAGACAGGTAATAGTTTGCAGGTTTCTTCTCCTTATGAAACCTGCTCTTTTTTGATTCAATCACTTAGCTTACAAAAACACAAAGTAGTTTTCCTTTTCCATTTTTCTTTTCACTTTTAGTCAAGTAGTACATGCTTGGTAGTTGCTGAATGTATAATAATTTATGTTATTTTGATTTTCTGGGGGGTTAATTCTTGCTGATGTGAGCTTTTAACTTTGCTTTTCCGTTACTTGTTTTTAGTATTTCTTTAAATAAATCTATGTTTGTTTCCTGGAGTTTAAAAATCACCCCCAAAAAAGTCTGATCAAAATTTAATTATGTACTAAACTCCCTTGAAACTTTACTGGTATCATATTGATGTGTCTAAGCTAAATCATTTTCCCTTAATTTTCTTTTCTGTACTTACTATCCTTTATTTTAGCTGCTACTCAGCCCTAAAGACTGGATACTTTCCTCCTTTAGCTACCTGATAAGCTAAGAAATAGTCAATATATTGAAAACAGTTTGGATTAATTCTAGATTCTGGATTCTGGATTTGCCTTAGGTCCCGATGTAGGCTGGTTGCTTGGTTTCTCTGCTGTGAACAAGGTGTGCAGAGCAGGCAGAAGTACTCCTGGCTCATTTTGAGGGCATGGAAGGTGTCTCATTCCCCTTTCTGGTTGGGTTTAAGTGACCACCCACAGGACACATTAGATGCCTACATGGGGTTAAGATCCACACTTGCACCCTGTGCTTGAGTCAGACACTGAGGTTGCTCTTTCATCCCCAAGAGGAGGCTTGGTCCTTTCTGTCACAGTGTGTCTGGAGAAATAGTAGTGGTAGCAGTGTAGTGCTGCACAGTTTTCACGTAGCAAGTGATGTGTTAGTTTACACACACACAAGTAAAGACCATTCATCCATTTGCCCTCTTGAGAAGACTGGGGCTGAAGCCTGAATTTCTCAGCCCTTTTGAGAGAGAGTACCCTTGCCAGCAGCCCAGGAGCAATGGGAACATCTGTCCCATTGCTATCCCATACCTATCCAGCTCTCATTCAGTCTGGGCCAAGAACAAGACAAAGAAAGAAAGAAGATGCCTGAGCTCCCTCTATGTAAAATACAAGAGTTCCCTAAAGAAATGTACCTGGACTCAGCTCTTTGGACCACTCTACTCATTTCCTGTAATGGAGTTATAAGATGCATAAACAATATTAAAAGCAAATCTCTACTGGGAATTTGTTTAGTGTGGCGTAGAGTCAGGTAGAAATAATCTTAGTCACTCACCCAGAATCATGACATCGAGCAGTGGGAACTGGATCTGAGTCCTTAACCCTTGATGCTTTCCCTGTCAGGACTTATTTAATTTCTTCTGTGGTAAAGCGGTTCAAAGATTAGTTACATTAATCATCTCTTAGCAAAAAAATAGATTCAGGCCCCAGGACAAAGGCCTCTTTATGAAGTAAAATATTACAATATTAACTAAAGTCCTGAGAAGATCCCTTATAAAGACTACTTTTATTACAACACCAAGTTGCTTTGTCATGCAAAGCAAGATTAAGGTAGAAAGATCAAGCATAACTTTCCTTTTATTTTTTCTTGCATTGTAAATGATGGTTGTTTCTATCACCATCAACAGCAGTTATCTAAAAATGCTTTATGGGGGAAATTTCTTAAGCTTGCTTACTTCTGCTTGGTTACTGCTCATGGTCTGATTTTATTCAATGAGATATTAGAGTCAGTTTCAACAATAACAATAAATGAGTATACTTGCAGTTCTCTGTGTCTAGGAGAAATACTGAGTAAGTTTAAATATGGGCAGGCTGGTAATTGTCGTAGCATTTCTCCTTTCTATTCATGTTCTTAGCTTTGCACTCTGTGCAGAGCAGTGCCTGCCAGGGATGCCACGCAGGAGGGGCTGGTCACTCTGTGCCGGATTGTAGTCATTTGCATTTCAGTATCTCTCTATGACTGTTTTATTTCTCTGAATAGCTCCTCACAGCAATTTTCAGAACTGCTGAAAATACTCTGACGTTTGAATTAAGAAATTTTTTTTTTAGAATAATCTTTCCTGGATGCTCTTTTAAATGTGCCTGGTCAATGTTTTGCACAGAATGGTGCTTTTGCTGGCCATTGTCCCATGTTTTGCATGATTCTTATGGGTCCCTTCCAACCCGAGATACTCTATGATTCTATTCCTGGTGTCTGACAGTCAGAACTGAGCAGTTCTTTTCCCAACTTGTCCTTCTCTTCAGCTGCACTTTTCTTTGAATCTGGGGGGGAAAAAAGGAGTGTAGTTTACTTCTTGCCTGTCCATCTAGTTGCTGTTGTTATAAACTTACTGCTGTCTGCCAGATGAGGAAAATACGCAAAATATCACAAGAAAAAACCCCAAACCCCTTACAGTTAAAATGTATTTCTTTATGACCTATAGTCTTCCTAAGTGCAGTTCTGGTACTGTCAGATGGGTGGTGTGCTTTCTGGGCTTAGCAAAGGTCAGTGATCTTCATATTTCCAGTGTCTTAATTCAAGCAAATGTGCTTTTGACAGATCAATTCTGAGTCTGTGAAAGCTGTGCCTGTTTTCAGTCACCAAAATCTGCTAAAATTTAAATGTAAAATGGATATCCAAATGTCTTTCTGGCAGCTTTAAAAGTCTTAGTTTATGGGGTCTCTGAAGCAATTGCCAGAGTAACAGTCCGTGAAACCTGCCAAGTTATTCAAGGAAATTATTGGTAGCCACCATTATGGTTTTGTTTTCATTGGCAAAAACATTAATATAGTAGCTTTGCTGTCTTGCCTCAGTTTTTCATCCAGACTGCCAGTAATAAAAGGTATGATTACTTCATTGGAAATGCACTGCTTGCTATAATTCCTGTAATCTTCTCTGGTGTATTTTCTTTTCCTTGTCTTAGTTTTATTTCTCTTATTATACAAATAAAAATTAATCAGAAGATGATGTTTGGCATTTGTAAAGCTTAGACTGCACCTTGGCTAAACAGCTCAATCAGGGATCCTTTCCAGTTTTGATTTTTTTTGTCTTTTACCTCCCATTGCTCATCTATATTATAATTTGTAAATATTGTCAAAAAAAGAAGAAATATAGTAGAAAACAGTTTCCTGACATCTTTTTAATTTTTCCCTTTTTTGTTCTGTACTATCTCCCAATAAAATTTAACGCATATTTATCTATCTGACTTCCTTTTCTATATGAAGAGATTAAATATTATGTTAAATGTAATTTGTAGAAACAGATGAGTAATCCGCATGAATGATATGAGATGCTCTCTCAGTATCTTTAAAATATATCTTTATATGAATGTTTGCTCATATACAAGTAATTCTCACTTTAAGGAACACTGATAAGTAATAATATATGGTGAGTTGATGTTGGCTGGATGCCATGTGCCCACAAAAGTTGCTCTATCAATCTCTCCCCTTCCCTGGACAGGCGAGAGAAAATAGAACAAAAGATTGGTCAGTTGAGATCAGGACAGGATGAGATCACTCACCAGTTACTGTGATGAGCAAAGCAGATTGACTTGGGGAAATTAGTTCAATTTATTACCAATCAAATCAGAATAGGATACGAGAAATAAGAAGCAAATCATAAAAACACTTTTTCCCCCACCCCTCCTTTTTCCCAAAACGTACAAATTCTCTACTGCCTCCCTCCCTGTTGAGGCACAGCAGGACAGGGAATGGTGGCTGCAGTCAGTTCATCACATGTTACCTCTGCTGCTCCTGCCTCTGCAGGGAGAGGCCTCCCACAGTCTTCCCCTGCTCCACTGTGGGGTCCCTCTTGTGGAAGACAGTCCTCTACCAACTTCTCCAACATGATTCCTTCCCAGAGGCTGCAGTTCTTCACAAACTCCACTGGTGGGTCCCTTCTATGGGGCGCAGTCCTTCAGGACAGCCTGCTTCAGTGGGGGTGCCCCAGGTGGTCACAAGTCCTGCCAGTAAACCTGCTCCAGCATGGGCTCCTCTCTTCATGGGTCCACAAATCCTAACAGGAACTTGCTCCAATGAGGACTTCCCACAGGGTCACAGCCTCCTTTGGGCACCCAGCTGCTCTGGTATGGGGTCCTCCAGGGATTTCAGGTGGCTCTTTGCTCCCTCATGGTCCTCCATGGGCTGTAGGGTCACAGCTGCCTCACCGTGGGCTGCAGGGGAATCTCTGATCTGGTACCCGGAGCATGGATCTTGCGGTCTGCAGAATTGTTGCTCTCACATATTCTCACTCCTCTCTCTGGCTGAAGTTGCTCAGGTCTGCTTTTTTTAAAAATTTTATGTTCCCCCTTCTTAAGTACCGTAGCTCAGAGGCACGGCCACTGCTGCTGATGGGGCTCAGCCTTGGCCCGTGGCAGGTCTGGCTTGGAGCCAGCTGGCATCGACTCTGTTGGACCTGGGTGAAGCTCCTCACAGAAGCCACCCCTCCAGCCCACTGCTACCAAACGCTTGCCATGCGAAGCCAATATATGCTAGTAGCTAGAATTCGTGTGTGAGGAAAGATTAATTTAAGAAAATATTGAAACCTAATTTTTGTTATATTAAAAACATATTTCCCATCTGTTTATGTAGCACAGGCACAAGAGCAGTTAAGCTGATTTTCATTTTATGGCAAAAAATGTAGACAGTGATTATCACTGAGTCTAAAGAAAACAAAAATAGCTATGGTGAAAGAAGACACAGAATATCTTCAGTATTTAGGTACATCTGTCCTGATAATTTTTGTGGCAGTACTGAAGTTAGACTACAGATGTGTTTTCCTAGTCATCATGTAAAAATACCAGAGAACATAGACCCTTTCTGAAAAAGCTGTCAGAGTGGTTATGACATTGTGCAAGTTGGGGGGAATTATCAAAGGTTACAAACTTTGCAGCGTTCCTAGTCACCCAGAGGAATACAAATATAGCCTAGAAGTTATCACTGGTGCCATCTCCTTAGGTGGCCACTTACTATCTTCTCCTTAATTCTGAAAGCTCTTCCAGGAACTGTCTGGAAAGCAAAAGGATCCTGTTACTTTGCTATTCGTGTTGCCTCATCTTTTACAGCCTAGTACATGAAAGGTTTATGACAAACAATAAAGTATTAAAGATCTGCTTTTATATATTTGAAAATTTTCTTAAATACTTTAGTTTGCTGCCAGTGAGGTCGCCTGCTGAGATGGAAGTTCAGATGATAGCAGTTCTGAAAACAGAGTTGAGAAAGTGGCTTGTCTTTGAAGGGGTGATCTTTTAAGTGAAGGTACAGTGAAGAAGTTACCATGCCTGTTCATTTTAAAAACCAGTTGACGGGGGACAGCTTGTTATCTCGAAGTTCTAGGATAGGGTAAAACAGCTTTGTTTTACTACTGTCAATGTGATATTGTAACTGACTTGTAGAGTTTAACCTCTCAGAGCCAATCCAGAAAAGTATAAATTTCTGTTGTTCATAAATACTCTGGCTGTTGTTATATATGTATATTCTTACAGTTATTCTTACAGCATCTTCAACCTCTTTGACAATGCTCATCTAACTCACTGCGATATTTAAAGGACAGCAGTCTTTCTGCATTTCATATGAATGGAAAATCTGAGGTTGCAACATTGTCATTGATTAAGCGGTAATAAATAATTGTACTGAAGTATGGCATCAACTGATTGCAAAATGCAAAACATTCGTCTGAAAAGTTTTATCTTCAAGGTTATTTTTGAGGTGCAGAAATAAATATTGTTGGAATGATCAAAATGAATGACCCATGTTTTCCAATTCAAACAAATTTGGAAATGCTGATTATTAAAGCTATATGTGAATTTGATCTGGAGTATTAATTTTTGAAAAATATACAGGCATGTTTAATCAAGAGCAACAGCAATCAAACCGGTAGCTATTCTGGTAGCAAAGCAGTTTGGGTTAACACCTTTATTTTGGGCTATTCATTCCATCTATTTCAAGGATTCTCTTAGAGGATAGTGCTTAGATTTTAATTGAACATAAAAATTGCAATTGATAGAATGAATTTTAATATGTATTTTATTTTGCTTCACTTAATATGTATGTTTGCTTCACCTAAATATATGTTTACCTTCAAATATTTTCAGAATTTCATTTATTCCTTGACTTTGACCTAGAAAATGTAGCATACACCGTAAAAGTTATAATTGATTAATATTGTATTCTTTTCAATTACCACTATTCTTTAAATACTACTTAGATATTCTTACCAAATTATTATATACTGTTCTTAAAATATTTACTTTTTTTCAATGGTTGAAGTCATATTCAGGAAAAAATTCCACATAAATTACATCTCTGACTTAAAAAATGGCAGAACACACAGGTCAAAAAGACAAAAAATGTGATTCTTCAAATTTGGTCATCTGTTGAAGGTGGCTTTCAAATTTATGATCAGCAAGTGCTCAAATTTGCAAAAAAAAAATTAGATTTTTTTCATTACTTTATTTTTTCCCTGAGAAGACTGACTTGGAAAGGTAGCCAGAGTTTTTGATACAAAAGGATACGAGAATAACAGACTTCTGGAGCAATAATCCAGAATGCTGTCTGATTATTTTTGCTCTCAGTTTTTTTAAAATGCAATTTTTTTCCACCTACCTTTAGTATATTTTAAATATGTGTGAACTATGTGATCATGTGATTAAAGACAATCATATGATTAAAGATAATATCATAATGAATCTTAGTAGTGTATCATAAGCTCAGAAAATTAAATCTGCAGAGGCTGCCTTGACATTTTTCTAAAATTTGCATGTGCATTTTCTTCAAACTTTCTTATCAAATTTTTAGCTTTTTATTTCTATTTTATTAAGAAGAACGTACTACACATATGTACCCACAAAAAAATGACCTGAAATTCCCCATTTCAACCCCTATTAGCTACTAGTGGAGTCTGCAGTGTGTCTGATAGTTGTTGTTTGCTGTTTGTCCTCCCTTGTGTCAGTCATCAGTAGTGCCTACTGCCTGCAGAATGCTCTGTGGATGGGTTTCACAGCTGTGTGCTGACAGCTGAGGAGCACTGAGATGTGCAAGATGTACAGTTCCATTGACTCTAGGTCATGCAGAGATGTCCATCCCAAGCCAAAGGATGCTTCCTGTGAAACGTGGAACTTGGCTCTGGAGTTGTAAGCATTATCTGCTCTCAGCAGGCAGCTAAGAACCCTTTTGTCAAAATGTCCTGTCTCCAGAAACAGTTGCTCAAAATAGCAAGATCATGCCACTGATGACATGCTATGTTCATTCTTCTTCTGTAAGTGACCTTGTAACCCCTTTTATGAACTGAGGGGTTGAAAACTCAATTGAAAGTGAAAACTTGGGGTGGGGAGGAAAGCTTTCATTTCCTGGATAGGTCTTCTTATTAATTATGATTCCAATTTCCTGAGTCTTCAGCATCTTCAGGGTCTAGAACAATGCTCAGTGTATTGCAAACATGCTGGAGGACAGCATTTCCTGTGACATCATGAGACTTACAGTATCCAGACCATGTATCCTGCCTCATACTGCACCAAATGTCTCCCTCCTTCATCTCTCTGTGCTGCACAGGGTGTCATTTTTCCCTTCCCACTTCTGTACTAGGTTTGTCCACGTCCCATCTGTTGTATCCTTGCAACCCACCTACTCTTAACTCACTTGCTTTCCTAATTTGGCCCCCTTAAAATAAAAAAGGCAAAGAGCTCTGCTCCAGTATATGGTTCAGTATTAGAAGTAATAAACTATGATGTCTCTCTTTCCTAGTATCAATTGAGTCTATCTAAACCACATAATCTGAGTCCTTTTTCATACCTCTCTGTATCTGTTCTTCTTTTTCTACTTTTCCCATTCCCTCCTACCATGATCCTTCCCGTTCCCCCAGGCCTCCTGCTTTATTTCAGTCCTGCCTCATTTTTCTTCGTATAACCTTTTTTCTTCCCTGTTTCTTATTCTGCTTTGTAGGTGTCAGGCTGCCTCTTCCTTCATTTGGTGTCATTTGGCATGACTGAAAGCAAGTTAAAACAACATTTTATTGCATTGACACAGAAAAAACCCAAGTGGATTGAAGTCAGGTGGTGCTGTCATCTGTCAGCCTCCTCGGGGTATTGCTCTTCTGCCTCAGAGACGTGTTTGAAGCAGTTCCTTAACTCCATTGTACATAGGCACATCAGGTGGAGTGGGAGTTGTAAAGTTCCTGGTACTGTTTCAAGGGAGGTCTGACATCCTCCATTGCTTGCCAGCTAATATATGGAAGAAAGATGTGGCTAGTGGAGCAGAAACCATGTCAAGAGTCCAACTTTTCCTCATAAATCAACACTCTTGGAGTGAAAAATGCATATCTAACCTGATAATTCTGTCATAAATGAAGAAGGTTTGATTGGTGAGAGAAATGTTGATTTGGAAGCAAGAAGAGTAATATCTGATGTGTACTTGTAGTCTCTGGCGTGTGATTTTCTTCAATAGATGAGATGTGGCTCTTTAAAACATGAAACAAACATGAACTTAAGCTGTTAAACTTCTAATTGCATAATTAACTTTTGGAGAAAAATGTTATCGGTGGAATGTATTTTCGTCCCACTTTACAAACTGTTAGGCAACCTTCCAGTCCCACATTTTGAAATTAACTTTGCCACTTTCTAAATAAGACAAATGTTAATTTTGAAAAAGTGCATAATGCATTCTGGTAGTACCTGTGTTGTTTATACTGACAGAGTAATTAATAAAATCACTCTGTGATTTTACATCATATAATCTTGGATAACATCTTCTGAAAGAATGTTTCATACTTACTGAAACTGAAAGTATCTCTCTGTGCCTTACTGTACATCTTATTAGAGAACCTCTTTCTGTTTGTTCTATCCATTCTTGAGTGCAAAAACCTCTGATTGCACTAAAGAAATGGCAATAACTGGGTTTTGTAAAATACTGGCTGTCAGACCAACAGAGCCTGTTAATGGAAGGGAGTGATAGACACAGCACGAATTTTTTATGCTCCCTGGAGCTTTCCAAATCTGAGGGGGTGGTGCTTAAACACTGCTGAGGCCAAGGGAAGTCACAAAGGATGTGTCCATAGTGGGGGTGAGTCATAAGCTGTGGGGTCCCCATCGGACTGGCACTTCACTGATACAGGTAGAATTAAGGTTGAGTCATGAAGCAGTCATGCACCTTAGTTCACCTCAGTTCCTGGGGGTGCTGTTTTTGGAAGAGTCCTGGCTTTGTGTGGGGTGCCCATCCAACAGCGTAGCAGACACACAAAGGTAGTTGAGTCTCACTGCTGAAGTGATTGGTCTGAATTCTGGGCAAGGAAGATCCTGAGTCCAAAATTTCATCAACAGGCCCAAGGTCTGAAGTCATAGACCCCTCCATGAGTCACTCAGGGGTTGAAGCAGCAACGGAATTACAGAGCAATGGCCACAGGCAATACTGCAACAGTCACACTATCTGAATATCATGAATTCATTAATCACAGGTGGTCATAATGTGATTGTCCCTGATCTGGGGTTGTGTAGTTGCCAGCAAGATTGTCAGGGTTGCACTTTGACTCCCCATGGAAATAGTTTTTATTTACTGTATAATTAATTGGTAAGTTAAACGGCTGAATAATACAAGGCCTGACATTAAGTTTGATGCTGGTTTTCTGGCAGCCCTTCAGGGCAGTGCTTTTCCTCTCAGTGTTCCCAGCATAATTAAATATCATTCATCCTTTGAAGGACTTCCCAGGTAGGGAGAAAAGAGAACAGTGGGAGCAGGGAGGATGTAGGAGAAGCAGAGCAGAGTGAGGGTCTTTGGGCATGGGGGAAAGGGGAAAGTGGGGATATGGACATGGATAGAATATGGACAGTATTTGGGGCAGGTGGATGTGGTTAACATAGATGTTCCAGAAGTAGTTGAGAGCAGCTGAGCGTTTCAAGTGATTCAAAGGCACAAAGGAGTTATGGGATCAGCTGATGCATTATAGCGTGCTCTGCATATTTAAAAACACATTTGTTTGTCTTTCCAGTGCACTTTTTTGGTATATATACTTGTAAGCATTAGAAAAATGCTTTAGAAGGATGAGCGACCATATTTTCAGAAGTGGCCACTGTTTTCAGATAGCTCAATTTTAAATGTATAACTTGAATTCACTGGAATATCATTTCATTGGGGTTTATAACCACGGCTGCTGTTTACTGTACTTTGAATTTTGGATACAACAGTTGATCTTAAACCATGGATTTACTTTGGTGGGATCCACGACATTGTTGTTGCCCTGCAAAAATACTGCCCAAAGTGATTTTTCACTTTCACATAATGATGGCATTGGGAAAAACTACTGGATTCTGAGTTCAATATGTCCTTTTTATTCAATTCTGAAAGAAAGTATTAGAAGGATACTGCAAGAAGAGCATATATATTATGCTAATTTACAACACTGAAAGTTTGTTTTAGTGGAGTTTACAAGTTCTGATTATGGGACTGTAGTTTCTAGAAATTAAAAAACATTTTGTAGCTTATGAAGTAAGTTAAGCTACAGCTTTGCAGTTTCCATTGAGAGTCAATGATAAAGACAGCAGAAATGTACTCTTACTCTTCTGAATGTCTATGATTAATTCTGGCTTTTTTCTCAGCAGGGATAAAAAGGAAGGCAAGGGGTGGCACAGGATGTATTGAATTAAAAAGTTAAAAATACAGAAGTGAGTGTAGAATGAACCTTAGTGTAACAATCAGAAAGCATTCAGAGAGTAAGTCTGTCAATGAGTTTCTATCTAAAAGATAGGCATTTGTAGACAGATAGATTAGATAAGTAATCAAATCCTGGAGCTCACACATTTAAAGTAGCTGAGTTTCTAGCACAGGGGCTTGCTATTCCACTGGGGGTCTGTTTTGCTTCTATTCTCCAATACTACCTCTGATCAATGACAATGAATATTATTGGCAGCATGTGGCAATCTTGACACGTATTTGGTGATATTTTTATGATAATATCCATTTTCTGCAGCTTTGCTGTTGTCTTCCTACATATGTCTGTTTGAAGTACCTGATTTTTGCTGTGAGCATAAGTGCTCAGAGCTAAATTGAGGCTGACTGCTGCCACTGCTGAGGGCGGAAGGGCCACAGAGCAGAACGTTGCTGCTTTTGACCTGAAAACTTGCCAAGCATGATCTCCTCAGGGAGCTGCAGTGAAAGGTCTGTGGTGCCCAGAGCCCAGCAGTGCCACAGTTCTGGCATATATGTGTTAGTGCCTTGCTGAGCGTGATCCAGAGCAGGGGGCAGAAGGGCTCTTCACTTCATCTTGCTTTTCACTTTGTTGCCTTCTTTTTGGTACTCTGATGGAACATCAGCGAAATGCTGTACCATTTATTTACAGTGCTGTATGTATTCATTAGATGTGCAGAATAAAGTAGATATACAGTGAGTCTGTGGGGAAAAAAAATAATCAGGGAATCAATAGCTGGAGAAACACTGCTATTAGGCTGTCAGTTGTTCTCAGCAGAGAATTTCAGATACATGGCAAAGCAAACTTCAGCCAAGTGACCTAGAAAGACGTATGCTTTATCGAGGAGTCAGCCTGCTTCTCAGGCGATAAAGTATCGCAAGTGAATGGTTGGTGGCTGTGTGCAGACCTGTGTGCTGGCCTGCCCTGCTGCAAACAGATTCTGCTCTTGCCCTGCATCTGCTAGAAAACCACACAAGGTCTTACAGCTCACGTGCACAGGAAAGGAGTTCTTTCACTGGGATAGTTTTTATTTAAGTCAACCTTTTCCATCTTTCCATGAAAACATCAAGGCTGTTGCTTGTGTGCCGGCAGGTAGGCTGAGGCTGCAGTTTGCTGTGCTGGCCAGGGTTATAGCTGTCTGATTCACTGAGGTATCTTGGCTGTCTGTACCCTTCTGCTATCTTCCTTGCATGGCATATGCTCTTTGCTTCATTTACTGTCCTATATTGTGTTTGCATTATGCCAAGTCCTGAGATCTGACAGGGATTTTACACACTACAAAAACACCACTATTACTGTGCTCTTCCTTATATAGGAGCTGTTGTAATCATCTCTCTGTTTAAAATGAGATTTTCAAAGCAACACTGTACTATTTAATGCTTTGAAATTAGGCTACTTCCAGAGCTCATACATTCAATGATCCTGAAGCATTCCTAGCAATAAAAATGGAAAGGAAATTATTTCAGGAGTCTTTGGGAGGATTTGACTTCTCCTATCACATCACTTATGTTGCTTTCCAAGCACAACAGCAATTCTCAGATCCTTCAGAAATTCAGACGTGGGGCAAATTCCAGCAGGAGCACACACTTTTCACTGAAGTAAGACATTGCCAGTCAAAATGCTTTGATGATGCAGGAATTGGGACCTGCTTTGTCCCCAGCCTACCGCCTGGCACTCTCAGGATCTCAGTGGGACCTGCAGTCTTCTGAACACATGCGGTTTTTTGTCCAAAATATATGATGGTATTCAAAGACACGAGTGTTTTGCCACACTATTTTCTACTTCTACTGACCTGCTTTGAGTAATAGGCGTGGTTTGTCTTGAGCATTTCAGAGTCCCCCTGGAAGGACTATAATGCAATTAATTAACTAAAAGGAATATCATGAGTAAAGAACAAGATATTGAATTTTCTTTGCACCTACGTCTTCTAGCTTCATAATGTATGTGATCTGAGTATTCATTTAATGTATTTTTTTCTGGATATTTCATTTGCCATATATTCCTGAACCTGCCCCCAGAAAGCTCATAATTAAGAAACATAATGAGGCCCACATGTTCATTAGTAGTATTGAAATCACTCATAACTAATTGCAGGAGAAAGGTGTTACTTTAAGTGCTAGTGGTCAGCAGGGTTTTTGAAAAACACAATCAGTGATATAGACCAAATCAGAACTCACTTTGAAGGCTTTGAGGGGCATTCATAGTAGCACTTGAACACTTAAGAGCCACCAACTGGTAAAACATCCTTACTCTGTAAAAAAAGAGTGTAATCAATAGTGTAATGCACACATACAGATGTATAGGTGCATAGAAACACGTATCTGTGGGCACATGAAGCTGGAAAGTTCCAATATCAAAGACAAACCAAGAGGGACAGAATAAATTTTGACATGAAACCATTGCATGCTTTCATTGGCTTTGCAGAACCTAGCTTATTATTTCTGCTCTGACTGGTTAGTGATAACTCCTTGCCAGATTGCATATGTCAGACCTTCAACCCAGGCTCTTTGATCAGCTTATGATGATATTTTCCTCCTCCCCACCTACCCTTACATTTCTGGATATCAGCGAGTCTGTAATATTTTTCTTTTAAATTTGACATTTGAGTATTTTCACATTGACAGTTTGTTTTGATGCGGCGAGAATGGATGGGTTTTCCCCCTTTTGGGCTTTTTGGTTTTTTTAATTACTGCCCCTGACTAGCCTAGCCAGCTTGTTCCTAGCAGATTGGTTCCTTATCTGCCAAGAAAGAGGCAATCAAAATTATGCAGAACTTCCCTGTACAAACTGGATTATCATTACACCAAGCTCAAGCTTTCTGTTTTATAAAAGATTTCCTTCCAGAGCCGATTTACTTTCCACAGCCTTTTGCTTCCTTCACTCCCTCCCCCTGCCTTCCCAATCTCGTTTGTGGGACAGACAGGCTGGGGAAAAAAAATTAATCCTGTCCTTCATTGCCCTTTTAAATTAATTCTCTGTTGTCTGCGAATGACTGAAGCAAATAGTACTTATATTAAAATCTGTAGCCCTGTGGGTTCTGATGATGTTAGAAATCTGTTCAATGCAAATCCTGGGAAACCGTCATATCATCCTCCTGGGCATCAACCTTTTACAGTTTACTGTTTTTCATAGAATGGAAACTAAACAAAGATCAAATGACTTCCTTAGAAAGTTGGTGATTTCTTTGTTAATACACTTACAGCCTTTGGGCTGGTCTACACAGTTATCTGTTCTACTCAGGGGTTTGCAATTTCAGGGACGTTTTGTGAAATTTCTAAACCAAGAAGCTGATATTGCTGATGTGTTGGGTTTTTGTTCAATTGGGTTTGTTTGTTTGTTTGTTTATTTGTTTTTCATGGAAGCTTTTAGCTCTGTAGGATGTCACCTGGTTTATTAGCTTCTAGTAAGTTAACTGCAAAGTTCTCTGATTTACAGTCTCTCTTATTTTTTATATATTCTTCCTTTGGTTCCTGAATCTTGTGTGCTAATGTTTGATTTCCATGTATTTTTCGGGTTCTTGTCCTTTTAAATAGTTTTTAAATTGTACTTCCACATTGTCTTTTCTGGATATTTTTTTAAACACTTATTCCAATAGAAGTTCACATTTTCTTACATGCCAGGTACCATGTTTTGGGGTTGCTTGAGTTTTTTTCTTGTTTGTTTGTTTTCTGGGACAGTCTGATTGTTGGCTCTTGTGCTCTTACCACTGTTTGTGATGATGCTCCTATCACTGGACTAAAATAAAATCTTTAAGCAGGCTTACAGTAGAAGCATTTTTGTTGCCCTCTGTCCTCATGTACTACAGAAAAGAAGAGATATTATGATTTGCTCTTTTTAGTCGTAATATGCAAAGAGACACTGGAGCGAAGGATTACGTTCAGGGTAATATCAATTTCCTGGTTGTTTTGTAACAAGATTAAGGGAAGGGGTGGGGGGAGGCCAATCTACCTACTCCAACTAATGACTATCTCATACCCGTTGTTACTGGGAAAGAACGTAACGCGGAGAGCAGCGGTTCAGCAGAACGGCAGACTCCAGTGGCTGGTATTGTTAGGAAGCTGTGTGATTTTTGGAGAGCTTCTCCAGGAAGAAGACCAAAGACAAAGGATTTTTCTTACAATATGAACCCTATGGTGTAGGAAATTGCTCTGCAACTCGGTGTTTCACTGATGGAGTGTTTCACTTTTGTCTTGATTGTACACCCTTCAGTGCCATGACATAGAATCGCTCCCATGACTTGTGATTTTCAGGGGCTTGGGAGCTGCTCCGTGATACTGTCCCCTGGTCCAGGCCCTTATGTGTGACCTGGTCACCCAAAACCATAGCTGCACAAAGAAGCTGGCTTATCCCAAGGTGCCGTTTATACCTGACAAGGAAGGAGAGATGTGGCAGTGACGATAAGGGTTATTCACATCTCATGAATGATTTACTTTGGCTGCCTGAGGTATAAGGTCTGACTCTTATCTCCTGACTGGATAACTAATTTACGTATGAGTCTTGAAGGCAGGTGGCTTGGGGCTCCTTCTCAAATGTGCATCATAGCTAGCACCATGTGATTCCATCATTTTCCCATAGTTGCAACTTTTCAAAAGGCATGACTTTTTGATCAGACCAACTAATTGCCAGAAATAAACCAGATTAACACCTTAGTTATCCATTCTTAATTAAAATAATCCTCAGACCTTGAGTGATTTAAACATCCAGAACAGAGGAGTCAGAAAAGTTAATTACCAAGATGGGCATGCTTAGAGTAAGATGGAAGACGGATTGTGTACATGTGTGTGTATTGGGCTTAGGTTTGATTTTTTATTCTCTCCAATGGAGGTAATAAAGAAGTTAAGATGAAGTTTAGTAACAGATAGGAAATGGGATAAGTATGGATTTTGTCACTGACATTTTAAGATTGACATCTAGGATAAAGGTAACTGTCAAGTTACAAAATGGTAGCATCTCAGAGTAAGGTGATTGATATATTAATTTAAACATCTACATTTATAAATTTTGATCCCTAATAAAGTTGAAATATGAAAATGTGAAGTTTGGGGTTTTCTTAGTGTTAGAGTTTCCACTTGAGACATTGCATTTTAGAAAGCACCTATAAGGTCTAATTATAACATCAAATATATTCTTATGCTAGCTTCCATACTCAACCTATTTGTACATTCCAAAGTAAGTAGCTATCATACAGAATCCTGTATTGAACTCTTGTGTTTTAAATTTAATAAAGCCTTTATTATGTTTTGCTTTCAACTTTTGATTGTGGCCATTTATAATTTACCCTCTGTATGATACTGCATGAAGATAATCCACTAAGAAGAATATTCTTAATTAAGCTTGGATGGATGGATGGTGCTTTCTTGCTTCTCTGTGGGATCACCTATAGGATATGTCTGAAACGCAAATGACTTCATCTAAAATACAGCCAAATCTAATTTAACTGATGTAGTTGCTAGCTACTCCTAACATCTGTGAAAATAATTTCCCTCCAGACTATTTTAATGTCAGCTTGCTATTTGGGACTAATTGTGAACATGTGATGATCTTCACGTGTTATGTAGAATAAGAAAGCAAGGGCAAGGTATACAAGGTAGGTTGACTTGATAGCCTGAAATTACTTACTCTTAATTTTACTTTGTCACCTTCTCTGTTCATATATTTACAGGTTATATAATTAACCTGTGTCTGTGTTTTCTTTGACTTGGCGTTCCAGAGAGAAAAAGGAAACATAATATCTTTGTGTGAGCGGAATAATTTTCTTTTCAAGATGAAAATAACTCAGCTAAGGTGGATAACATTGAAAAGGGTTTTCTGAAAAGACCATAGTCTCTTGCAAACAGCCCACAGATATTCTAGTTCCATTTAGTATGAAGAGCAGAAAGACATGAAGCCAAACTAGAGCAATGGTCTGGGTTTGGTTGTGTGCACATTTGTCAATGTTCTAGTGTTCACTGAGCTTAGGATCCATCACGTAGTGGTGGAAATAGGCTGTGTTGGCCATCTAAAAGCATGATTTTTCATCTAATGCATGTGCAAATCTAGACATACGATGTAACTGATGGTGGAAGAGTGTCTGTAGAATTCATTTTTTAATAGCATGATTTGCACCTGGGAGGGAGCAACCCAGTGAAAACTGGGGAATGAGACGCTGAGAAGCAATGCTGTGGAAAGGGACCTGGGGGTCCTGGTCAGTGGCAAGTTGAACAGGAGTCAGCAGTGCCCTGGCAGCCAGGAGGGCCAAGCGTGTCCTTGGGTGCATCAGGCCCAGCATGGCCAGCCGGGCAAGGGAGGGGATTGTCCTGCTCTGCTCTGGGGCGGCCTCACCTCGAGTGCTGTGTGTTGGGTACCACAATATAAGGATATGAAGCTTTTAGGGAGTAGCCAGAGGGCAACAAAGAGGGTGAAGGGCCTAAAAGGGGAAGCCATACAAGAAATGGCTGAAGTAACTTGTTTTTTTCAGCCTGGAGGAGTCTGAGGGGAGACCTCATTAAAGTTACAAATTCCTTGTGACGGGAAGAGGAGGGGCAGATACTGATCTCTTCTGGAAGCTAGAGACAGGACCCGAGGGAATGACATGAAGCTGTGTGTCAGGGGAGGTGTAGATTGGATAATAGAAAATGGTTCCTCATCCTGAGGGTGGCTGGGCACTGGAACAGGCTCCCCAGGGAAGTGGTCACAGCACCAAGCCTGACAGAGCTAAGAAGCATTTGGACAATGCTTTCCGGCACATGGTGTGACTCTTGGGGAAGATACTGTGCAGAGTTGGACTTGATGATCCTTGTGGGTCCCTTCCAACTCAGAATATTCTGATTCCTTGATTCTATGATTCTATGAACAAGAGCACCACCTTATTGACAGTCAAACTACTTTCTGAAATAACTATAATAAATCAAAGTATAAAACCTTTCCTGTGTGTTACTTCTAGCCATCCTGTGCTGTAAGTGTTGAATTTTATGTGGTTCTGACTTGAAGAGCAATTCTCTGAAAACTACATAATAAGGTTCCATTTTGTATCATCTTTTTGCCTTTCATAAGTGCACAATTTACAAGTAAAGCAATATTATTTTTTAATGCATTTTTTTAACCATCTATCAGCATACCTGGGACTGAGGACCAAGATTCTGACCATGGGTTGTTAATATTACTAAAAGGTTTTCCAGGTGAATCACGTGTTCAGGATCTTCATATTTGCATGTTAATATCAGATCAGAGTTAGCAGGCTGTCCTGTTGACTCCAGAATGAAAAGCTCCAGTTTGTGCTGTCTGTGTTAGCTCAGGAGGTTTCCTAGGACTAAAGTGCGGTTTTCATTTTCATCTCGGTTGATTACATATTGCCCTAGTGTATGTGGAAGATAATATGATGCTGCACCCTGGTTCTGCAGTGGTATTTCTTTACATTTCCCCATGGAAGCCTGTGGCCTGCCTTATGGCTGGTTTGCTGCCAAAAACTGAGATGGGCTGATTGCAGCTGATTCCTACCTGTAAAAGACACCAAACAGCATGAAGCTGTTGGTAAAATGAGTGTGCTGGAGGAGTTTAGTAAAGAGACTGCAGAAAATGGTAGGATGATGAGAAAGACAGAGTGAAGACAGATGTCTTTCCAGAATTCATGGGGTTGAGCTGTGGTGCAGACTGCAGTTTGTTGCTAGAGAGAGCAGTCATGATGCTGACTGCTTAAGCAGAATGGACCTGTTGAATAAGGAGAACTTTCCTACAATCAGTTTTTAAAGGTGTTTAAATGATGACCTAATACTGATTTCACTAAGAGTTAAATGATTAAATAATACATCTTTGTTATTTAACACACATTGATATCTTTACTGTCTTGTGTGTTACTTTTATCTGCATAGTCATCTAAATGGTAGGAAGTGCTGTGCAAATAAAGATACACTGAAAGAGAATATCCTCGTTCATTATAAAAATGACCTTTGGAAAATACATGATGTATTAGAAAAATTGCTGTCAAGGTAATATAACCTACTATACCCATGCTAGACACCAATTTAAACAGAAATTCTGGTTAAATTGCATTTTAATACCAACATCAATTTTATTCTTATGTCTTCCGTGTATTTATAAAGTGGTGATGTACAACTGACAGTACTACTCAATGGCAGAGAATTTTGTTGTTAAGCATCAGTGTCCTGGCTAGAATTCTATGTTTTCCATCAATCTTTTTTGTCAGGTTATTATAGATTATCCATGGTTGTTACAGGGTTCAGTTATTTAACAGCATGTGGTAGATATGGCACAATATCTGATGTGACAGTAGACGTGCAGTTGTGTTGTGCATTAAACATCACTACTGCCTGACATCTTAAGTCTCTCAGCATCTGGAATGCAAATGTTACTGTTCAGTGTCTTAAATTAATGTGAAGCTATCCTAAGTAGGTGTTCATTTGAATGTCATTGCTTTAATTGGTCTGCATAGACTTCTGTCAAAATTACTAGGGCTATTGTATGTTTCAGAGAAGCAGTAAATTGAATGCGCTGCTTGTAACCTGTTACTGTAAATGTATTCCTAAGCAATTTCAAAAGATACATCATTTTGGAAGTTGAGGTAGAAGTATACTGTGCTCACCAAAGTGCCTGAATTGTTGTAATGACAAATGACCCATAATTTGACCATTAATTGCTGTGAGGAAAAAAGTGGGCACATCTTGTTTTTTATTATTCATATGAAGATTAAGCTGAATTCTTCAATAAAACACATTCTCCGCAGTATGTGTGGGTAGTATTTGCAAGTTAAAAGGACATTTTTGATTCCAGACCACTGTTGTTCTAGTAGCATTTCTCTCATGTTTTCTTAAGGATTTTTCTGTGTTTCTATAAAACATGAAATGTTCATTTCAGCTAACAGCTGAAGTTGTTGTTTTAAGAATATGAAAATTGATACAGTTTAATTAAAATACAAAATACAAAGAAAGGAACTGAAATGCTACTTTAAATTATTTGTAACTGAATAGTCTGTCACTTTTACAATGTGCAGTGTACAAGCATGTGCAAGAAGCATTTTGTCTGATGCAAATTGGTTGGTCTCATGCTTTATGAATGCTGTTCTTTTTTTTACTCCGTGTTTTACCCATGGACCACTATGTTAAGCTAATACAAATCCAGTTTCAGGGCATATTCCATCTATATGATACAGTCTTCTAAATCATCAAATTTAAACTTCTACATAAGGCAGGGATTAAGCAGGCTGATTTTGCAGCCAAAGTTTGTGATTGACCAAGGTAAAGCAGCTGTAGCTCTGGACATGGAAATGTGCTCTACAGATAGGGAAGTGAGTTCATGACACAGATCTCTAAGGATACAACCATTGGGGTTCCCTGTTGACTTAGCTATTTAATTCTTTACCAGTTCTTTACCATTTGACACATCTGAAATCTGGAATGGTATATTCAGATATTTTTATTACCTTTCTTAATTGCTCATGGCAGAGAATTTCATAATGACCCTTCTCTATATTTTTTAATGTGAATGCATTTCATTTAAAATAGTAGTCTTAAATATCTAAAATATTCAGCTAACATCTTATTATGTCATCACTGTATGTAAACACAGACTGTAACTGTGATCTCTTCAGCTTATATATTCTGTAGCTGGTAGTCTTTAAGGGCTGTAAAGGAATTGTAATCATGTAAAAAATTTGATTAAGGATTTTTTTTTTGAAAACTACATGTATTTTTTTTCAGCTTGCCCATAATGGCTCCAGTGTGTAAACATGTAATTATGGAGTTTTCTTAAATGCTTACTATTTACTCAATAGGCCGTGAGGGCTACAGAAGGAGCTCTTTATTGCTTTGCAGATCATTGAACTTATAGACTACATAATAGCTCCTTTGAAGCCAACATGCACTGTTTTAATGTGGGTGCTCTGTGGAGTCCACATGCCCACATCCCATTTAAAAGAAAGAATAGTAAAATGATCTTCTCTTAATAGAAAAAGCAGTTGCTTCACACTATGGGAGACTTCAAATGTTTTGGAGTACAGAAACCCTTACTGATTTAGGCAGATAGGGTTTATGTTTTTTGTTAGGTATTTTGTGATTTTATTTTTAGGCTGTATGACCCAGATCAACATTTTTGCAGCTAAAAATTGACTAAATATAGGGCTTCAAGAAAGAAAATGTTGACATGATTTAACATTTGGGACATGAACAAAGCCCTGCAGAGAGACCTCAACAAATCAGAGATGGTTAGTCGCCAACCATATGAAGTTTAACAAGGGCCCGGGCTGGATTCTACGCCTGGGATGGGACAATCCTGGCTGTGTGTATAGACCAGGCAATGAGAGGCTGGAGAGAAGCCCCATGGAAAGGGACCTGGGGTTCCTGGTCAATGACAAGTTGAACATGAGCCAGCAGTGCCCTGGCAGCCAGGAGGGCCAACTGCAGATCCTGGGGGGCATCAGGCCCAGCATGGCCAGCCGGGCAAGGGAGGGGATTGTCCTGCTCTGCTCTGTGCTGGGGCGGCCTCACCTCGAGTGCTGGGGGCAGCTTTGGGTGCCACAATGTAACAAAGACATTAAGTTATTAGACAGCATCCAGAGGGAGGGCCATGAGGATGGTGGAGGATTTGGAGGAGAAGTCTTACGAGGAGTGGCTGAGGTCACTTTTTGTTCAGTTTGGAGAAAAGGAGACTGAGGGGAGACATCATTGCAATTACAACTTCCTCACTAGGGGAAGAGGAGGGGCAGGTGCCAATCTCCTCACTCACGTGACCGGTGACAGGACTCAAGGAAAGAGCATGAAACTGAGTGTGGGGGGGTTTAGGTTGGATATCAGGAAAAGGTTTTTCACCCAGAGGGTGGTTGAGCACTGGAACAGGCTCCCCAGGGAACTGATGACAGCACCACCCTGACAGAGTTCAAGAAGTGTTTGGACAATACTCTCGGGCACAAGGTGTGAGTCCTGTGTAGGGCTGGGAGTTGGACTTAACAATCCTGATGGGTCCCTTCCAACTCAGCATATTCTATGATTTTATTATAAACTTAAGGAATCTGGTGCTATTAGGACTTCAAGTACTGGTAGGGGAAAGATACCAAGCTGGGGATCAGAACGGACAGGAATGGTTTGGCACTTGCCAAACTGGAGGGTGAATCTAGCTGGCAGTCCATGGCAGGGAAGTAAAGTATCTGGCAGGTGGTATGGAGACATGGATGAGAGGAATGTAATGTCTTGTTAGTTCTTCAGAAATCATAATACGGTTGTTTCTCTGTTCTAAGAGCTGGCAGGAAATAGAAGTTAGTTTAAAGAAGTTATTTCTGCAGTAAAAAGGGGAGAAAATGCATAGTATTTTGAAGACCTCAGTAGTGTTCCTCAGCAGTGTGGGAGCAGAAGATCAAAGCTTCCATTTTCATCATTTCATTTAACTTCTCTTATATTTTAATTAGCTACATCCAGATGCACGAGAAATTATGTCTGAAGAGTAAAAGTGGTAAAAATTCTCAGTCTGACAAGACTAATGAGCTAAAAAGCAGCACATACTCTGATGACTGAGAAGAGGGCATTGTTCTTTTCATGAGCTTATGTCTACCAAGTGCCTGAAAGCAGAATAAAATTCCATCACAAAACAAATCTTTTTGCAAGGAAAAAGAGATGGGTCATTGCAATAAGTGTATTGTAAATACCTTAATTTCATGTGCAAGTTTAAAGGAAGGTGTTTCTCACAAATGAAGAATGGGTGAGTTTGGAGAATAACTGCCTAAATAAGAAAGTTAGCATTGAAGTTGGAGAATTTAATTAAGAATTCTTAAACTGCGACAATCTGTTGAGATATTTGAGATGAGTGTATTGTGAATGAAGAGTTTGCTGTAATTTCAACATGAATGTCAAAGTTAGACACAGCACCATCAATTAGGAATAACAACACTGTCAGACTTTATGTATGTCTTTCATTTTGTTTTTACGATGTAGTGCAATGATGTTTCATTAGCTGACTAATTTGTTGATGTTCCACTGTATACAAAAGGGCCATTAGATGCACCAACATAAAAACCTTTTCAATCAGTCATTCACAGAAGAGTTTATTAAAAGGCAACATTTTAAATATCTGATTGGTTCCTAATCCCGCTTGTAGTTTGTTGCTAGTGGCACTAATGGTCATTGACTTGGTAAAGATGAATAACGTTCTGTCTCTTCTCAGCCCCTGAATAGGCTTTTCCAGAACCATCAAATCAGCCACATGCTCAATGGATTTTACCTTTTAGTGTAGTAAAACTGTTGCATTGTATCAGGCCATTGCAGTCTAGAGCTTTACCCTCTTGAAAAATAAGTAACACAACCAGCTGTGCAAAAAAAATACAAAGAAAATAAATAAAAGACGACAACTCCTCCTATACTCACGTTGGGTTCCCCCCCCCCCTTAAAATGAACTGAAAATTACTGAAAGAGGAAAAATAATGACATTTTAGTCATCAGAATTCTAAGTCTATATCTCATAGGAACAGGTGGGTAGACAAATTCATATCCTTCAAGACAATATCTACATTTGGAAGAAACCTGTTACAAAAATTTTGTGAAGAGAGAATGGAGAAAAAGCAAAATATCCCTTTCCCTAGGAAGTGGCATGTGAAATAGGGGTGCATATTTAAAGGTGACCCATCAAAATAAAACTACATACAGATGCAATGGAGGCAGGAAAAGCAAATTGTTCTTTGGAAGTGTCTGTCCATTTCAGACTTCTGTCTTATGTTGAGATGAATTGTTCACAGGATCAACCTATTTGTTTCCACTCACCACAAGCAGCATGGAATTTCTAGTTCAGATATAACCAAATTATTTATAGAGTTCTGAAGTCAGATGACACAGAGTCATGACTCTGTTAATGATGAAAGCCCTTGTGCATCACTTTCATTCATTGTATATTGAATGTATTGCTCAGAAATCTCCATAATCTTGTGCACAGCAACTTTTAGAAGTTAATTCTATTGCTGTTTGTAAGGCAAACAAAGAAATCATTGTGTGTTCAGTATGAAGCCTACTGTGTCAATGTAAGCAACATTTCAAAATGCCTCTCAATAGAATACACATCAGTAGAAAGAGCATAGAAAACCTTTCATCCTAGCAACTCACATTTTTCTAATCTGTTTATTCCAACACTGATTCTTCATTCAATTGCATGGATAAAATCATACTCTGTACTCCATCTCCCAACTCTGTTAATCCCCTATTGTTTTGTAAGCATCTCCAGTAAAAAAGATAGAGTTGTATTTCCAGTATCACTTAAATCAATCACTGTTTAGAATGGCTTTTTGGGGATTCTCTGTTAAAAAATGGAACAAAATAATAGCATGTACAGGGAGTTCACAGTCAAAGTCCTCAGGCTGTGCCTAGTTTCAAAATACTTTTGTTTGTGTACTCTTGTAGCATTTGTAAACACCAAAATCATCTCTGAATTCTTCAGCTATGAAATTTTGTGTCATTTTACTAAAGAATATTTTTTTGCATAGGGAAAACCTATTCTTAGACATAATCTTTAATATCTGTACCTTTAGAAGAAGACAGGTGAAACACCCTTTGCACTGTTCTCCTTTTTACAGTAATGTAATGGGCAAGGTTCAGCGATCGGGGAACACAGGTGGCCTGGAAAGTGCCAGGTCATTGGACAGCACTGGAAGGAGAGCTGGGCCTGGAGCTTTCCTTGGTACAGATGGGCACCCCAGGCCACAGGGAACCACAGGAAAATGCTGGAGATGTGTAGCTAGAGCTGCTCATGTTGAGAGCAAGAGTGATTCAGACAGACTGACAGGATGGGGAGAAGGACTGTCATTAAGCATGCCAAATGGTCAGAGCTGTGTAAGCTGGAAACGTTATTGAGATTCCTGTTCATACTTGCCCCTGTCTCCACCCTGTTTCCCTTCATTAATTCCTCTCCCACTGCAGATGAGTGGATTGGAGAATGGATTGGAAGTAGTTGGGGAGGATCACTCAGTTCACAGTGAGTTGTGATTCAGCATCGCAAGGCAGTCATTACATTTTATACAAGTCTGAAGAACTTCTCTTTGGGCTGTGCACAAAGATTAGCTGAGGTGATTCTATTTCCATTTTCTTGCCGCATGCCCAAACTTACCGAGTTCCTTATATAGAGTTGTTTGAGTTCATTCTTATTTTGCTTTAGAGACTACTGATCATTACTTTATTCTTTCTCTGATTCATCCTTGCCTTTCCAGACCTATTGATTTTGCAAATGGTAGCACTCTACTGAGTTCCAGCCATACATCAGATTTGTTTCTCCCTGTTCATGAATTACAAGCCGTGACTCCCCCAGAGTTGTGAAGAAGATAATTGAATCAAGTCACCATTTACTTCTGGAGTATAATTCTCATCAGCACATATTGGCAGTTTTATGAACTTACTTAAAATGCAAGACAAATCTGAACCTGTTCACAAAATTGTAGGATTAAACCCAGTCCCTGGTAAACTAAGAAAAAAAATTGTAATCAGCATTTCAGGTATTTTAAGAATCTTGAGGGAAAGGGCATGGACTATGAATTGGTTAAAAAAGAGAAAGAATTTGGCTTCCAGTCATATTTGGAAGGCCTTTTGGAATTGCCATTAATGCTATCAGTGAGTTTCACGATCAGCTGCAAAACTAACAAAACAATTTGCTACACTGGGGTAAAAATAGATTAAAACATTGTAGAAAGGGTTAGTTCCTTCTCTGAATGTTAGGCTAGGAATGAAAAAGAGAGAGATTTGCAAAATGTTTATAAACCGGACTGTGTGAATAGTTGTGAATTTCCTGCAATGTGTTCAGCAGCACTGAATAGGTAAGAAGCTGTGGTTTGGGAGTAGCAGCACGAAGTCTGTACAGACCTCTTCTGTCAGAATGGTTTTTCAAAAAACCCCCAAAAAACCAAACCAAAACAAAAAAAAAACCCAACTGCAACAGTGCTTTGTCAGAATTACAGTTTGGGTGAAATTTGTAAAATGAACCGTAATCAAGCACCCACACTGTCTTACCCAGATATGTTTTCCTGGGATAGCTTGTGCTGAAACACCTCCATAGGAGATGAAACCAAGGTTAGTGTCTCTGCTATGCTTAATTTAAAGCTTGGTCTCACAGGTGTCAAGAAGTCATACAGATCTCAAGATTATTTGCTGTTCAGTATTGTTGCCTTAGTTTGTTCTAAGATTTGGGGTTAGTTTCTATGTTGAATGTAGAAAGATTTTGAAATCTTGGTATTTTGGTGGAGTAAAGCTCTGCTTCTCTCCCATTCTGTATTTTCCAGCTGGTGTACAGCAGAGTGATCCCAAAGCTGTACGTGCAATTTGCCAGTTGAAGAGGGAGATTTCACCAGTCCGTCCCTTCTCCTGTGCCACCTGGAACGTAGGGACAGCACAGTACCTGCCAACACTGCTGTTAATGCTCTTGGAGGGGCATGCATCTGTTAATTGTGTTTTGAAGTTGTATGAGACTGAAAGAAAATTATTAATAAAAAGAATAGCAAGTGATGATGACATCATTCAATTTGACAGGGGAACAGCAATTTGCTTTTGAGCAATGTACCTAGAATGGTTGTAACATCTTGGCTCAGGGAGGTGACAGTTCAGTTCTAGACATGGTGTATTGGCACATGAGAATATTTGAAAAGGTTGCTGAATTTATTGGTATGTTTTAACAAGGTTCTCAGGAAACTCCAATGCTTAGTGTTGGGGGAAGTTGCCAAATAGTGAACTTTTCACATAAGAACTTACACAATGTTGCTGAGCAGCACGCAGAACTCTATCTTCAGGTTTTTCCACCTGAGAAATTTGTAAACATTCTGGTGCAACCACAGTGTTTTTGTTGCGGTTTATTTTTCAGTTCTTTTTTAAAAGTGATCAGTGAAAACAAGATAGAAAAGTTATGTGTTGTGACCTTGATCTTTCACTAACATTATGTAGAAATGGAACTATTACAATTAATGAGCCACATAAATTTACCACTAATGTGCATTCTGGTCTGCATTTTCTTACCAAAATTCCTGTCCTTAAACTGAAATGATTTTTGTCCTTACATTGTTTCAAGTAGGACTTGAGTGACTCATAAGCTTTGTAGTGATTCTATGCATGATTTGCTTTTGCCTCTAGCAGAGAACAGAGCACAAGGTGATAGATAGATGACCTAAACAGGAGCATGTGGAAATGCTGTTCTGTAAGTTTTGTGTCAGATTCTTAGTCTCCAGGTTGGCAGAGGTACAGATTGTCCTATGTGCCCGACATCTGGGGAAGGAACTGGTTGGCTTCTGATTGATCATGTCAGAATGTATTTCTTTAAGACCCTTTATTCGGTTTCATCTCTTCTGCTTTCTCTATCTTTGTTCTAAAATATCTACAATAGAATCTATGAAGAAGTCAACAGCTTTCTTCTTTTTTACTTTTTCCCCTTGTATATCTGGCACATCAATCATGAATCTCAGAAATATTATTAGAATTAAAACAAATTATCATAGTATTCCAGTGAAAGATAAAAAATTCTATTCTCATCTTCAGTTTTAAAGTTTGTGTTCCTTTCATTTTGTTGGTCTCTGATCCTTTCAAATCTTTCAGAATTTTACAATAAAAACATTTACCTACAGGGAAAGAAAAAACCCCAAGCTCCCAAGACTTCAATAAAACTTTACAGAAATGTTCAATTAACATGACCCAAGCTCTTCTTTAATTGGCTGCAGTTAATCCACCCTATCCAAAAGGCATTAGTGTGCCCAGTGTCTGGAAACCCCATCTTCTGCTTTTGGAAAGGTTGTTGTACCAATCATTAGGTATTTTCTGTTGAAAGAAAAGCATTATGTTTTAAAATCTTACAGTCTAAACATGCTGCCAGTAGTCGTAGTAGGATTTCACCCTCTTCCTCAATTATCCATCTCTGTAATTAGGACTGGGTTTTAAAACTAATTGATTGGGTTTGGCATTTGTGTCAAATCACAGGAGCAATAAGGTCAAATAACTTTATCCTGCCAGGAAACATTGCCTCTAAACCAGTAGAGAGCCAACAAAGTGCTAGTTAGACTGCTCAAATGGGTATTCAGGTGAAATTCTTGGGCCACATAAAACCACTTTTGATGACTGCTGAGCTTAACAGTGCTGTGGGAATTATGGCACAAACCTCAGCAAGAAGGTCAGATGGGCACTGCAATGGCAGATTCTGGGTCAGAGGCGAAGAGATCTGTAAGAGAAGGGTCTCTCTGGAACAAATGCAGACTCCTGAAAAAACACAGGATTATGTGTTCAAACAGATGATGACTATTATAGAAGACACAGCTGGGACAAAGCCTGTACCTTATTACTGGTACTAAATATCCTATAAGAAAATGCTTCTCTGTTATAAGATAATTAGGAGAAAACACTTTAAACTGCTGTATTGCTCAGAACTAAAATGATCTAATGGGATATCATATATGTTTTGCAAGGAGTTTAATAAAAATCTCGTAACAATTTGTGAAACTTGGCAAGAGAATTTTTCCCAAATGGAAGGAAAGATTATCCTCTAATCATTATTAAAAAAAATAAAATTGAAATAAATGCAGGATATGTTCAGGAACTGTGCAGCGTATCTTAATAGACTATTGCAGAGAAGAGGTTAGATGGCATTAACTATGAACAGTAACACATAAGAAAACAAAGGAATGCCTTTCTAGCTCACACTCCAGAGATTTTCATCTATTCTGGGTAAACCCTAGCTAGTATTTGTGCATTGCTCTAAACATAAGAGAGACTTATGGCTTGAAGCTGAAAGAGGGTAGATGTAGATTGGATATTAGGAGGAAATTCTTGACTGTGAGCAGGGTGAGGTAAAGGAAAAAATTGCCCAGAGAAGCTGTGGATGCCCATCCTGGTAGTGTTCAAAGCCAGGTTGGATGGAGCTGTGAGCATCCTGGATGGATAGAAGGTTTTCCTACCCATGGCAGAGGAGTTGAAACTAGACTGTGTTTAAAGTCTCATCTAACCCAAACCATTCTATGGTTCTATGATTCTATGACTAAGGGTCATTTCTGGGAAATGCTAAATCCAGAATGAGCTATTAAATTAAAAATGAGCTCCAAAGGCATTTGAACTAGGAAAATAAGATGGTGGAAATTCTCACCTCGTGAAGATGAGAAAGGTGAATTTGACATATAGAGTATTTCCTTTTCTCTTTACATATTTGAAATAATTGCTTAGAATTTATTTTTTAAGAGCTCAGTAAATTAAATGTAACCCACCTACACCTTAAAAACATAACAGTATGACACAAAGAAAAACATGATATAAATCCATCTTTTTAATGTCTCTCATCATATTGTCTAAATACAGCAGCAAAGTGAGGGGTAAAGTTAGGATGTGTTAAACATGGAATGGTCCAAAGGATATTGCATGCATATGCCAAAGAACATATACTCTTCACTGTTTGTGAGGTGTATATTTTAGTACCTGCTGTTGAAACATCTGCAAAAGTTCCAGTACACTTTTGTCAGATTGAAAGCTTTACTGTGTGGATTTTTCACTGAGAATTTTGTTACATTAAAAAAATGTATATATTTCCAGTCAGTATTTCAGCTGGAGCTGATGAAATGGACATAAAGTATTAAGCATACAGCCAAAGTGTTAAAGGGCACCTGTGTAGTCAGCAACACTTCCTGCTATCTTCCTGTCAGGAAAAAATGGAACAGAAATGCTAATTATTTTTTCCAGTTTTGAGGTAATTTGTTTTGTTCAATTATTCTGTCAGTGATACTAACACAGGGTCTCAATGATGTTTCTTGGTTAATTACTGCTTCAAAATGGCCAAGTGGTTAGCAAAAAACATGTCTTTGCTTAATCCAAAGAGGTGATTTTGCAATAAATGTATTTTTCAGTGACAGGACAATAGGTATCTTTTAAAAGCTACTATGATAAATACTTTCTGTGGCCTTTCCATAAATGCCCCTTCTTTTAATTTTTGGCAATCTTTTTCAGCACTGATTTAAACACAACCTTAACTAGCAAGCAGAACTTGTTAAATTTAAACCTCCCAGAGCTGTCTGTGAGTTCATATTTTCTCTGCAAAATACTGTGCTTGAAATCCCTAAAGATTCTTTAACTTCTATCCTACTGATGCAAACAGGAATGATATATTCTGGTGTTCAGCAGAATATCTGTGCAGCTCCATACAGACACCTGCGATCTTCTTGTGGTTTTCTAATACTTACAGCAGGATATAACTAATGTTTTGGTCAGGATTACACTGGAAGTAGATAAATGCAATGTAGAAACAGAAGTCACTCCAGAGCAGTGCACCACTACAAATACAATAACAAAGCTGCATTTTTGCTATACCCTTTTTCACTCTTTTCTTAGCTGTCAATGTCTCTTCATTTTCTTCCCCCCAGTAACTTCCCTTAGATTCATGCACAGAAATCAATCTCTACTGTTAATGTTCTCTCTACATTGGCATTCTACTGTTTGTGCATATGTGAATTTGAGAGTTTGACTTTCGTAAAATTTTGCTACTAATGTGCATTAGCAATCCATTAGCCTTAATCGTCTGTTTAGCCCAATATGGGTTTCCATTAGCACCCTTATGGAAACTAAAATGGAAATATGATTTGCTCTTGAAAGACAGAAAAGGAAAAATTCAGAGAGATGAGTTCTTTCGTGATCTGTACATCTTTCTGATCAGCCAGCTGGAAAAGGACTAAAAAAAGCATGGTCATTGAAAAAGTTAGGATCACGGACTACTCATACTGTTTTCCCACAGGGCTCTGTAGATCTTTCATTCTTTGATTCAAAAATAATTTTTCATATAATCATAGATACTCACGACATGAGGATGTTATTTGGTAACAAGTCAGCTGCTAGTTTAATTCTCTAGCAGCAAAGTCATTCTTTAACAGTCAATAACCAAGTGAGTTATGATGGTTGAGGGTGAATCAAGAACTTCCTGTAAGACAAGAATTTGCCGGTCTTTCACAGGGCTTGGATATTTTTGTCTTTTCATTCTCAGTGCTTTTTTCCTTTTTTTTTTTTTAATAAGTATTTTAAGTTTGTGTTCTCTGTTCGTACTACTGTTGTCTTCTTCTGTGCATGTAGTAGCTCTCCATGATATTGTAGACTATAAGGAGAAGGATTGCAGGGCTGTATCACAATATTGTCAAGGATCTACAGGCACTGCTGCTTTCCCCTCCTGTAAGTCACTGTAAACTTTTCTCTCATTTGGCGTTCATTAATATTGTTAACATCTCTTCTGTAGGCTAGAACTAAGACTCAAGGAAACTGCACTCTAGGTCTGGCTGTGCTTGGCCTTATCATCTAATGCCCTATATGGCTGTTTATGAATTCCTGAGAGTAAGAAATAATTTTTGACCAAATTTAGTAAATTTTTAGATGTATATATTAAAGTACAGACAAAACCTTGATGTCTTAACTAGCCATTTTCAACCACTTTGTTGAATATATTATTCTCTTAAAATGTAAGAAGATGACATTTTATAGAATCCTTAGCAAGCATGTAATATTTAAAAAAAATCAGGAAATGTAGGCAACTTACTACATTGTTGTATTTCTCTCACTTATCTAATTTTTAGTTTTTCCTCTTCAGTGAGGATAGATTGGAGAAATTATGTAGTCGGAGAGCAGTTCTGGTATGGCTTCAAAAAAATTATATCAAACTTTACAATCATACGATAAAAATGTCTGGAAGAGGATTATTGCTTTGCTGAAAGATACAGAAGTAGATGCTTCTTGGTCATTAGGCTTTAGTTCCAAGGGAGAGAGAACTATGTAAGGTAAAAATGATAGAAATATGATAGAAACTTTGTCACCTATCTGTGAATTGTTCTGGGTGTGTTTTTTTGCATTGTGGGTTTGGATATTTTTCCCTCCTTGGGGTTTTTTAATGCATACTTTGTGAATTTAATGACATAATTTAACATACATCCTTGCCTTTATCTCTGTGGTGAAGGTAGCACTCACTGGAAATGTTACATAGACAATGCTGAAATAAACCAGCTGACACTGACAGAAACAAAAGCAATCTTTTTTTTTGTTTTTTTCCAGGTGAAATTACCGGTACTGAAATAACATTTCAACAATAAAACATAAAAGTGATACACAGTGGGAGATCATTAAAAAGTCTCCTGTCACTTGAATCAGACTGTGTATTGTAATGCAGATTATATTGATTTGCTGCAAGTTTCACATTAAAACTAGAGTTTCCCTCAATTGAGCACAAGTACTAAAACTCTGAATTACAGTGGCAAGCAGCAGGGTAGTTGGTACTGTCTCTCTTACCAAAACTTGAGATCATAAGAATATTAGCAGGAGGTTTTCAGACTTCTTTCTGGAAGCTCAATAAATTATTAACCAACTCTATTCCTACTATTTGCAGTACTGCTGATGGATGGTTTTCTTAAAAAGAATAGTGAGGTGTTGTGCCATTATTTTTGTTGTAAAGTAGAGTATTATTTATGTTGTTCTTTTGAAAGATTAAGAGATATTATCTCAGGTAGAGGCAAGATACCCTTTCCCGAGATCTAAATTCAAATCTCCCATGTTATGCTTCCCAGCGATTACCAAGGTTGTAAGAACATCCCTTGTTGCTTTTTGAAAATTTCCTAACTTTATCAGTTTTACCTTTGCTGAATACTGAATCCCACAGCCTTGAAGGATATGAGCAGGAATAGGAAAAGCCATAACAGAAAGACATCTTGCAACTATTGATGAGGCTGCTAGAATTATCCTCTCAAATGATCCACTGTGACATTTGAAAGTACCAAATGCAATAATGAACTTTTCAAAGTTTTTCTGAGTCATGCAAAATAGAGGTTTCCTCTCCTTTAGGTGCTGTGATGCCTTGTTTATGTCCTGAAGCCCATGGCAGTACAGCCCATCCCTTTTTTCATGATGAGTCACAAAACGTTTTGGGAACAGGTATGGTCATTAATGTCCTGCTCTGGGGAGCTGAGGGACAAATAAGTAAATCTGCTTCTGCAAAAGGCCAGTAGCAAGAAGCCTGATTCAGTTAGATTAAGGTTTCTTTAGGTTGCCCTACTGGTTTGAAGGAACCTAATGGTCGTAGAAACAATCTCTGTGTGCAAGAAGTAGCCTTCAGCCAGAGCAGAGAGTGTAGTACTGTGTGCGTCTGCTTACAGCCCCTAAAGGGTGAGATACATCAAAGACTGAGCTCAGAGAAGCAGAGACATTTAAGGAGAGAATGAACCTAGGGCTGTACTGAGCATCACTTTGGCAGCCTTTGGCAAAGAGAGGTCAGTGGTTGAGGACCACACGAAGCAGAGCTTCAAGCAGAGCAGCCCGAACCCCCACTGACTTTTGCTTCTGCGGACGCGGTCTCAGCCTGTGTGAGAGTGCTGGAGTACTGGTGATTCAATGCTCATCTTGTCTTGTCAGCTCTTCATCTGTCACAAAAATCACATACCTGAGAGCTGGGACCAGGGAATAGAATAAGACCAATAGAATTGCTCAGTAGCTGGTGGTGATTCCTTTGAGGATCAACCACTGCCACTAAAAACTACTGTACATTTTCATCAGTTTTCAAAGAAACTGCATTTAGTTTCTGCTTGCCTTGATGTATCATATCAGATCTGTCAGATTCTGTTTCACATTAGATCTGGCTTTGATAATATTGTTTCACCATTACTTTTCCTGAAAGACTTTCCAACTAAAGAGAAGGAATGTATTGTGATTTCATTTTTTAACTTGATTTAGTACTCTAGAGCAGGCTTGCTTTGTAGTCATGCATTTTTGCTCTTACTGAATTTAACCCTCATAGAAGTATAGCCTTTCAGGCTGTGTGTCCCTATCACATAAGAGATACAAGTTGAGCAACTGCTTCCCTTTCCTAGCATTATTTTGTCAGCATGCTTACCTTCCACCTCGAGCAGCCCTACACTCAATCATGATGAATAGTTCTTTCTCAAAGATTTGTTTCATCTTGGGCATTTTTGCTGTGCCTGTTGTGATGGTACAAAGTTGGAGGTGGGGTTTTTCTTGTAGTATTTTCTTAACTGGGTTTTGGACTGAGTCTGCTAAATTTGTCAAATGATGTACAGGGAACATGGTGGAGGCACTTCAAGTCATCCTACAGCCTTAAGTACCTGATTCTGTCAGTTCCTGTCAAAATTCTACCTTTTGTAATTTTGGAAGGATTTCTTATACTAAAAATGTAGCTGATCTCTGCCCCCATATTGTGCCAAACCTTCAGCTGAATGTGTGTTTCTTTGTACTTATACGGTGATTTTGCATAATTTGTGGATTTTTAAAGAGAAGGAGGAGAGATGTCTGGCCAGGTGCAAGTCTGAGAGCCTTTCAGCATTGTTAAATTACTGATATTTCAGTACAGGTTACTGAACACTGACTGAAAGAAAGTTCAAAAGAATTACAGGAAGTACAAAATCTAAATTGCAGACCTTAAAGTAATAGGTTTGTTCTTAACTGTTGTAGATTTTTGTGACTATAATGACATCCATGAGGTTACATATTTTATAAGTCTTTTAATCTCAAAAGCCTTTCCTATTAGATTATTCAGTTTCCTTGAAACACAAAGAAGAGAGAATTAATACTCTTTGAAAATAAAACTTTACTTGTCTTCTCTTATGTGATATTCTATGTCCCTGTTTGTTTTATATTGGTTTTATTTTCTCTGATGTTCAAAATTGCTAAATAAGTGTTCTAGCTCTTGCCTGTTTTTAGTAGGTTGATGTCTTTACCAAATGTTTGATTTTTAGCACACTACGGGATATGCCAAAAGTAATCACTGCCTTTTTCAGAAAGATTCCAGAATTCAATTAATTGCTGTTATGTTATTACTACTATTTTTTAGAAGACTTAGTAAAACATTTGCACCATGTCATAGTGCTTCTGGAGTAGAGCTAAATTAATGTTAAATTCATGGAAGAGAGCTAACTGGCAAGAGAAACCACTGAATGTATCAATGTGAGTTACAGCTTAGGATAGACTGTTCAATGTGGAGCTCATACGTAGCAGACTTAGACATGACAGAACAAATGGCACTAGGAACTTTGATTCTGTAATTCTTTGATGTTTAAAAAGGGTAACTTGATCTGTACAGTTACAAGTTATAAATTAATTTTTTAGTCAATGTAATTTTTGTTTCAAGCCCTCACCCCTAATCATGCTGAACTGCATTGAAAAGAGGCTCATAATTTAGATTCAGGTTTTCCTGGAACATATATGTTCCTTTCATCTGGGGTCACATCTTCCTCCTTTTCAAGCATTTAAATGGAGATTCTTTGCACCCACCAAATGCTAAAGTGTTTCACTAACTTCTTTTCCCCAATGGAGAGAAGCAGCTACATCAAGCAACAGCAAACATTTCACATCCTTACGATGAAATGAAACACATTTCAAATGTGCCTGTTTCTCTCATTGATTATAGAAGATTAACTAGAGCTCAGCCAGTCTTAGCTAACCTATTGATGCTTAATTTAGGCAGAACGATTGTATTCTTGATCCTTCCAAGTTCATAATTTGGCACAGAAGCTTTTCAGAAGAGGCGAACCAAATTGCAGGAATGCTTTTTAAACTAATAAGAAATACCTTTTGACTAGAAATTGAAAAGCATTTCCTTAGCTGGGGGTTAGGCTGGTCCACCATTTGAACTCGTCCTTAAAAATGGTTAAGTCCTGGAAGCATTGACAAACAGTGTTCTTGAAATTGCAAGAACTTCACCATATTACTGTACGAACATGTTACTAAAGTGAAAGGGCTGAAAGGAAAACCTAAAACTTAATGTGAGTTAGCTGTTGGGCCAGCTTAGATTCAAAAGAGATGTAGGGATCCTGTAGACTAGAAACACACCCAATAAGAAAGCAGGGCAAGAACAGTAAAGCAGTCCCAAGGATATATCTTGCTTATTAATGACCCTTTAATAAAATATTCTGGAAGAGAGTTTGTAGTATTTTTATTCTTTCCATTTAGGAAGTTAGCTGTCAAAGCTTGTGAAGAGAGAGAGCTTTGTCAAAAGATTCGGCACTCCACAGTAGTTTTGCTCATGTGATGGCCTCCAAAATATTTCTAGTTAATAAAGTGAAGTATACAATTTATCAGCTAAAGGGAACACACTTAAGCTGCTTTCTAAAGATGAAGTCTATATTGAGAAAGAAATTAAGCAGCTTGTTGTAGGCTTGAACGTATTTTTGAAAAGGTAGAGGTGTAAGTATGAAAGTCACAGTACTTTTCCTAAATTATTCTGACAGTTAAAAATGATAAACCCTAAGAAACCCAGGCTTGCTTATTTGTTCACTAGCTAAGCTTGGGATGTTCTTTTACTCGGGAGTCATAAAACAATCTGCACATTGATAAATGGGTAGTGCATTTTCACAGTTGCTTTCTATAAATAAACAAGCAAAGTAGCATTAAAATATGGCAATAGCAGCACCAAAGTTTTACAATGACTTACTTTTTTGCATTTCATAGCTCTTTTCTTACAGTAATTGTATATCACATTGCTTTGTTGTATGGAGAGTGAAATCTTTGTTTCTTTTGTTTTGAGAAGACATCATTTTATTTGGTAGTCCACCTGTAATGGAAGGTTGTCTTTTTTAGCATGAATCCAAGGAAGTTTTCTCACTTCTTTCATCTTGGAGTTAGTTCTTCAGTTTATCCATGCCGAATATGCTTTTAATACTGACATGAACCCAACAGCAGGAATACCCTCACCTTCAACTCAAAAAAAAAGTTTTTTGCAAAAGAAAGAAAACAAAACCCAAACAAAAACCAAACAAAAAAACCCCCAAACAAACAAAAAAACCAAATCAAACCAAAATGAAAAAAGTAATCCAACAACAAAATCCACAAAATCCAATCCACAACAAAAAAAAGTCCAAATCCCCACAACAAACTACAAAAGAAGAACAAACTTAAAACATTAACTGAGCAGAAGCATAGAAAGCCATTGTATTTTAAAAGATTTTCATACTGCAACTTCTAGATTGTGTGTCAAGAGACTGGCATGTTCTACTGGGGATTGTAGGCAGCACAACCAAAAATTTAATTGACAGTCAAAGAATCAATCTTTTCAACTTCATTTGTGTTTAAAAGGAGTTGATATAGAAGATCTCTGTGCAAGCTTAGGGAATTCTACAACTTCCCTTGTTTGTTATCTACTGTGCAAATACTTTGTAGTTCATCTTCCTTGTCCTGCCAATGTTGTAATGTTGGTGTCAGTAGCAAGGTCAACCAGAATGGAAAGTTCAACAGAAAAATGGGGGAACAAAAGCCTAGGAATTCCTGCATAACAAAGCACTCCAGCATAAGCATATTGGCAAGCTCTGCATGACATGGGTTGAGATGCAGTTTCATGCAAGGTTGAAGTGTGTCTTGTTTGGTGAGTGGCAGCAGTGTCAGTGCTGCTGTGCTTTATCATCTCAGTTACTAACAGAGTTTTGAAGTGCAACCCTAATGATAAAAGCAATGTTAATGTTTTGTGACAAATGTGAAGTTGATTAAATGTTTATTTACTTTACAGGATACACAAAGAAGCTGTGTAAGTGGCTATTATTTATCCCAAAGGGCTTAAAAGATACAGCAACCACAGGAAAGCTAAAAACAGGAAAATGCTACATGAAAAAGGCAGAGGCAATGTCAGCCTTCCTCCAGTATTTCCTACTCTTCCTCCAGTATTTCCTACTCTTCCTTGTTGCTTTCTCTTTTTAACCTCTTTTAGCTTTCCAGTGATATCTCTATACTCATGCCTAAATAATTTCTAGCAATGTTTCCTTATTCCTTTGCTTTTAACATAACCTGTTTCAGTACAGGCAGTACAGATTGCTCAGTTTTGGGAGAGGACTTCAAGCATGACAACTGGTAGAATTTGAACTCTATTTTTGAAATGCCTCCTTTATGAAGTCCTATAAAAGAGCTAAATAATATATCAGAGGGGACTGGTTATTATTATTATTTAGTCACTTGGTTTATTGGTTCATAGACACTCTTCTGTGCCTTTCAGAAAGCAGCTGTCAGACTAAATAAAAATACATGATAAAAAAGCCCCCATCTTCTAAATTGATTTTATTCTAGTTGCATCCAGCCATAAAATGCTCACCATTGATGATATGGCAAATAATGTGACTGCAATTAGTTAGCAATTCAATATGCCTTTCAGAAAACTGTCTCCAAACCTTCCTGGAAATAACTTTCTTCTGCCAAAATGAAAAAAAAAAAAAAATACTGAGGCATATGAAACCACTAGGTTTTAGAGTCTTTTCAGATCTGTATTCTGACAATTTGGATGCTCTTTCTGAAATTAATGCAGAAGCTTTGGTTGGTGAGGCAGTGGATGCTGGTTTTAAAGGGAAATAAATAACTGTGGCATATCCTAGCTTATTGAAACTCTTCTGAGAACATTACTGAAGGGAATGCTTATACACCTTGTTTTTATCTTTCTCCGGTCTGGCAAATGGATGATCCTGGGTCTGTAGAACTAAGTAACTTCTTTCACATTATCTTAAAGGTAGCATTGCCATGATTTAGAGATAGCCTTCTATGTGTGTTTCTATTTATTTTTAGTATTTTATGCTAAAAAGGGACATTATATTATAATTATTCACTAAATTTTGAATGACAAGTGGTAATAGATCCATTAGTGTACCACAAGACATACTTAAGTGATTCTGGAGCATCCTTTGGTAAAGGGGAAGTCCTCAGTATCAGTCAGATACTGATGTGGCTAGTGATGTCAGATTGACTACACAGGTTATTCTTCTGGCACTAAATCCATTACAATTAGGTTTTTAGTATCCCCAGCCACTGTGCTACCCTAAAGTATTTGTTTGCTCTGGATGACCACAGATCATTTGCTGCATGTCTTGCTACATTCAGAAGAGGGAAAAAGAGCACTTGGTATCAACAAAACTTAGCTCAAAAGACCAAAAGCTACAACTGGGAAGAGCACTGAAGTAAGTCGAGTGAGTACCTCTTGTTAGCTTCCTTGTGTTTACCAACCAACCCACCACCTACCTTTCTGTGGTGCAGCCTTGTCATTGCTGATGACATGACAAGCAACAGTTTATAATTTCCAAGCTGGTGCATCTGGATTTAGATTGTTGGATGACTGTCATTACCCTTGTTCCTTTTCTTTTTCACCTGAGGCAGTTTGACTGGTGGGAATCTATTGTGGTTTTGCTACACCTGATT
>WBMZ01007764.1:0-272480 GCA_013400975.1 Atrichornis clamosus
CTGCTGCCGCCTCCGCCGGGGCAGGGAAAACCCCGCTGAGGGGCACGAAATCATGACTGATTCCACCAGCTATTCCTTTCTTCCACAGCTCTGTGCTGTGTTACCTCTCCGTTGTACAGCACACGCAGGTGTGGATTGGAAAGCAGAATGAGGTGTGTTTAAGAGAATCCTTTTTTTTTTTGTCAAATAAAAGAGTATTTGTTGATACATTTTACAGTTTGCTCTGGATGAGTTAAATTCAAAGTAGAATAAAAATAAGACTTAGATATAGTGAGTTGTGTTGTTAACTGTTGAAATGTTTTTAGACTAGTGATAGTTTTTGGTCAAGGTGTCTCTATCTTACCTTGACTGTGCACTTTTAATCTCCTGGGTCTCTGTGTTAAGGAGCTGACAGCTGAGGAAATAGAATCATACAGCTTGACGTTGTTGTTGTTGTTGTTTATACTGATAAAATATTTAAATTGCCTGAAGACAAAATAAAAAAAAAAAGAACCTGCGGCAGGAAGCAAAGACAGCATATCAGGTCATGGAAGCTTCGAGTGTGAGTTTTCTTCACGGAGACTCAAGGTATCGCTCCCAGAAGGTGTAATCAGACTGTTACTTACTGCCACGGCACCTGGGAGTCAGAGAGAGTGCTGATAAGTCCAAGGTTAAATTATCATTGATGCTTTGGCTGATTAATTTTCCAAAGAAAATTTTGTAAAGTATTAAAATAAAGGGTGGCAATTCTGCAGTGACAAAAATACATACTTTGAGAAAGTTTTTATAACAGGACTGAAGGTTGAATGAGGATTGAGGGTATATGGTTTTATGGTGAATGGTTTTTGGGTTAATGTATGTAGCACTTAAATAAGAAGTACCAAACAGAGCCACAGGAATAAATATCTGTGAGATAATTCTGCTGTCCTAAATGAAAGAAGCCTCTTGGAATACACTTTTGTCAAAACTAAGATTGATCAAGTTAATTAGATCCACTGTCTTATTTCTACATACCATACTTTTCCAGGTATAAGATGATACCCGCTAAAAATCTGTTAAGGTGACTTGTCATTTGTGGGGGAAACTCTGTGGCTTGTTCTAGAAATGTGTCCATTTATTTTTAATAAGTACGCTTGCTGCTCTTTATAATACTTGTTGTTTTAGAGGTTAGGTGATCTTTAAATGGAGGCAGAACTATGAAGCCACTGGCTTTCTCTACCGAGGACGCATGTGCTGCATTTTGCAAAATAATATGAGAATATGCAGTACCTTAATTAAAAGTTTACTTGAATTTCATAATTGAATTTTACATTGTGCCATCTCACCTATCTAGTAATCCTCTGCAGAAGAATTATTCTCAGAGGACAGTTAGAATATATGGAAAACCATTCAACTTTTAACAAAATTGCGTATCATTGTGTATAGTTAACTTAGGAAGGCTACTGCGCAGAATGCTCACATTTACAGCATATAGGATTTCCATAATCTTATTGCCATTATTGATGCTGCATCGCATATTGATTGCCATACCTGTAGCATTCTTAGGTGATGTGTAGTGAGAAGTGTTTGCCTAATTTTTTGAATGAATCCTTAATAAAATAAAAAGTAATCTTAAAGCGTTAGATTAAAAGGTGGAGGAGTAAAGAGAGAAAAGTTGAACATTTGTCAGTAATTTATTTGAATATAATATTTTCCTAACTCCCATCGCTCACTCATTCCTGACTCACTGACATTAATTAACTCTCTCTGGTAAACCAAAACCTTCTAAGGATGCTCTGTTTCAGTTCAAAATGTGAAAATAGCTATTCTTGCATGTTTCACTTCTAAATGGAAAAATATGAATTTAACTGCATTATTAAACACCAGTTTACAGTACCTGTCTGTCTATATCCTGATAAACAGAAAGGACAAGAAGTGGTCCCTGATTCTGAAGTTAAGTAGCCCAGACTGGCTCACATCCATGCTGCCTGGGGCATGCTGTCCCTAGAATAGACTGGCCATGCCCACACTGCACAACACAGGGGTGTCAAGAAGTTCTCCTGTGGCCCTAAAACTGGTATTTTGGTATGGGGTTTTTTCAGTTAATTGTGTCTGAATGAATGTGAGACTTGTGCTATTGCCCGCCACGGTGCTTTCTGCAAAACACATTGGTGCTGTGCTAGAAACCTCAGATGTGGCATGAGGAAATGCAGAGGGTTTGAAGGCACAAATTGGGAAGGGCTGGAGGACTGTACAGGTTGAAAAGAGTCAAAACTTATGTAGTGTCTTTCATTCTGCTTATTGAATCACACTCGGACAATCTCTGTGAGATTCAGAGCAGAGCCAGGGAGCAAGCTGTTAGTTAAGGAACAGTCAGGAGCCCTGTGCTTGGTTTCACTCTTTTGTCTTTTAGAAGTGTGTTTATGTACAGGCAGTCCTTTACCTCAGCCCTGCTGGCATCCTTTACCTCGTATATCTCTGAAAAATTTTGTGGATTAAATTCAGTATTGCTTTGCATGGTTTTTTCCATTGATCAGCTCAGCCTTTTTTCAGTTTCTAGAATTTAAAGTCTGAGTCTATTTTTCTTTTTCTTTCCCTCTAGAATAAGTGGAAGGCACCTTAATTTTCACTTGCAAAATGAACCTTGCAAGAAATATCTATCAAGGCTGCCTGTTTTCTGATTATATCTGTGAACACTGTCTTATGACTATAGATGCTTTTCATCGTTTGATAATCATAGGGTTGTTTTGTTTTGGGTTTTTTTGTGTGTTTACTTGGGGGTTTGAATCTTTTTTTTTTTTTTTTTTTTAATAGGAGGGACTTAAAACAGCCCTGTTTTAAATACTGTGGTTATTTAGTCAAGTACAGGACTGACAGCAATGTGTTTAAAATCATAAATTTTGCAAAACATTTGAACTTCTTGCAATCTAGTTATGAACCAGTCTCTCTCAGTACTACAGCTCCTGTGCTCCAGCAGTGTTATTTTTGGATAGCTGCTGTAATGATTAAGAATTACTATTTTCCAGCAACTATTTGATCCGAGAATCTAAAACCTTGACTACCACTGCTGGCTGTTTATATCAGAACTTTCTAATTTGATGTTTCCTGATCTCTCTTCTATAAACTTACAGTGAATAGAATGTAGTTCTTGGTATAATTAGTGCTTTAATGCATCCGATTCAACAACCCTTGCTTTAAAGTTTTAGAAAGGGCCAGTGCGATTAGCTTAAACCCACCTTGACTGAAGTGCCATGTGTGTGAAAGTGTTTTCTTCTCATAATGTTTTAGTGCATCAGGAGATATATGAATAATTCCAATTTTGACATTAAAAGTAATATTAATCAGTCCTGCAGTTTCTTCCCTTTTTCTTTTTTTAATCCTTTTTAATCAATCAAATTTGTCATTAAAATTTTTATTGCCAGCATTTTTTCAATGCCTCTGTGACAGTACAATTGAATTCTGTCAACTGAATTTTATAATCTGTTGTCAGCTTCCTTGCACTAGTAAAGACATCCTGGAATCAATCTTTAACATTTCACTGCCTTTCTACATGAATGGTCCCAGAACTAGATACAATATTTGACATGTTTTTGATGTACTGTAAACAACCCATTTCCTGGAAAAGCTACAAATATCAACATTTTAGGTTTTAGCTTCACCTTTGCATGTCTCACATATCCTGCAGTACAAAGGGTACGCATCAGGTGGGCTAAAGCTTTCCTGTGTATTTGGGGAAAATACTGCAAGGAAACGTCAACTATCATATTGACTTGCAGTGAATGGTTTACACTTAATCAGAGCTCAGTTCTGTTGAATATATTAACAATGTACCTCTCTCCTGAAGATCTCTCATGAATATTTTTCTGATTATACACCATGTGGAATCTCTATGACATGTTTAATTTTCAAGTCTTTCAGTGCTTTTGCAAAATTTTTTTAACCTTTGCAAACTATGGCCCTATTTCTGTGGCAGAAAACTGCTCAAGCTCATTAAATTCCATATTAAGAGTACTTTTTTCCTGTAAACCTAGTTTATCTACACTATAAATACTCTATGAAAATACTAATGAAATTCCTTTGCCCCTCTGTATTACTATGTATCTTTGTTATTTCCATCGGATTCCAGGTGATATTGTTTTTGTCTTCCTACCAAACTTATAATGTGGCAAAACGCTACTCTGCAGCTTGTAAAATTTTAATTTATTTATTTAAAACCTTGTGACAGTTGTCTCCTCAGTCAGATGATCTCAGCTAGGACCCAAATATAAATTAGGATTTCAGAAGCAATCTATATACATCTGTGATTTGTTGATCTAAATGCTGATATAAATAGCTGTGGAGTTTTTTCTATTTCAAAATTATATGCAAAATAGTATATATCAAGTTTTTGTTGTTCTTTACATCTCCACAGGACAGCCTGGAAAACTGTATCAACATTTTTAACTTGGCTTTCACTACTTTTTTCAGAAAGAAGGAAGAGAGAATAAGGTACTGTGTTTCCAAACAAGGTAGACTGACAGAGTTTTCTTGGAAAATCTGTAGACAAGGAAGTTCAAAAAGTTGAAATTAAGAAAAAGAAAGTGGATTTTGCTTGAGACATTTATTTGTAGACTGTTAAATCTATGTCAGAAAATCAACTATACACTTTTTCCCTGGTGATGGTTTCTTGCCAGGTCTGCTTTTTAGTGGCTCCAGATATCTACATGAACAGATGTAATACTTGCTTAAATAATTTTTAGGTGTCTGTTGAGTTCCTTGAGCGGTCCAATTGTAACTGAGTGTTGCTTGTTGACTTTATTACCTATAATTGTCACCTTTTTGTTTCATGAAGCGCTATTCTTTTTCCACATGACCTTCTGGTGTCATGCAGGTACAAGAAGCACATTCCTAAAAGATTTTTAATAGAGGGTTTGTATTTGAGCTCATAACAATGATAAGGCTTTATCTCTCAAACCCAGGAATCTTCAAAGAATCAGAAGAAACAGAAAGGGAGCAATAACTATGTCTCTCATAGCTTAATAACAAAATAACCAATTGGCAGCTTAGTAATCAAAATTACCATACCAAAAGTTTTCCATGACTTGCATTTTACCCTGTTGTACACAGGATTTGTATGACAGCCTGAGCCTGCTCAAAGGAAACTATTATTATGATTCAGGTTAGACAAAATGAAGTTTAAGAACATCCAATTGCTGCCTTTTGATGTGGGTATTTCAGTGAAAAGTAATATTAAGCTCTTGCTGAGAGCTAACATGGTCCCGCAAAAAATAGTAACAGCAAGAACTGTTTTCATGAACCAGCCATTTTGTTAAAAGGGTATTAGAGCAAATAGTCTTGACAAGATCCATTTCAGCTGAATGAGGATATCAGGTTGCTTTTACTGATTGATCAATGACCTGTCATGATACAGTAAATCTGTGAGCACCAGGGTGGTAATGACTGACCCTACAGTATGTATATGAAAATACATAACTTATTTTCTACATTATTAATAGCATAAGGCATGACACAAGGTGGGTCAGGAATCCTTTCTTAGCATTTGTCTGGAAATATAACTGGATGGAATGTCTTGTGATAGGACAGAGCAGGGAAAAATGATGCATGAATTTCAAAAACAGGATCATAAGCTGTCAGGCAATGATAGCAGTGTGTAATATTAATATATGCATCTCACATGGGGAAGTGATAAATGAGACAGCTCTGTGACAAATTGCATAGGCATGTAATAAATAAGTTTACCACATAACTCTGCAATTTATCAGATGCCTTTTGCCATTACCTGCCCAATAATCCATCTCTCTGGGATTTATTTTCACAACCCAGATTTCCTCAGCAGCTTGAAACACCCTACTTCTTTTAAAGTTCAACCTGTCAAACAAAACTTTTCTCCTGTTCTCCCTACAGTAATTGTGCTACAAGCACACAATGAACTAGGCTGGGTTGTTGAACATTAGCAGCTTTGCTGTACATGAAGATATCCTCACAATTCTAACATAGATTAATTCTGAAAATCACATCCTATACTTCGCAATGGGCTATTTAACTCTTTATTAAAATCAGTTGCATACATTTTTGAAAATATTTTACTTTTCTGTGTTTTTCCTTCCTGGTGCAGTTAGCCATGTACTGCTTCAGCTGCATTTTTGTAGATTTAAAACACATGCAATATTCCACTGCTTAAGGAATGTGGCCAATTAGCTTTGCCTGCTAAATTAATCTCCCCGAATTTATTAACACCCCTTCACATCCCAATTAGTCTGAAACACCAACTGTTTCTAATAATAAATATACTTCCATCTTTCAACCCTGCTTTCTTTTCACTGAGGAATTGTGTCTAGAAAATCTCAAAGCCACAAGCCTGTGAGGATTACTGACTTCAAATGTGTTACCTCATAATTATTACAAGAGAATGTCATTTAACAGGTAAGGACATCCTTTAACAGGAGCTGACTTAAAAATGCTTAGGCAAATTATAATTTTTTTCATTTATAAGTGAGATGATTTTGTGGGTATGTTTTCTTTGTCACAAAAGTAAGTCTTTTTTAGTGTGACATTTTGGGAGGGTTATTAGCATTTATGAAATTTCTCAAAGTATGGATTTTTTTTTTAATAATTTTGAATTTCTCTATTTTATCCATTATTCATCATAGAAAAAATCCTAGGAAATCTGTCATAGTTTGCCCTTGCTGGATGCACAACAGTTCTTTACTCTTCGGTTGTTGTGTGCTTGGGTTTTTTTCATAAATAATCTTGTGAAAATTGACTTAATTTTAGAAATTTGTGATAAATGTTTCAGTGTCATATTTTAAGGGCCAATAGCTCCAATTTATTGTCTTATTAGCTCCATTGTCTCAAATACTTTTTTTTTTTCCTTCAGATTTGATTTTGTGAAAATGTTGTAAATCTTTCATGGTTATCCTCATTTGGGATTAAATGAAACTCTAAAAACTAATACAAGCTTTTGTGTCTATGAAAGAAATAAAAATGAAATTTCCATCATTATTTTAATTAACAAAAAAGGTTAAAGAATCCCATAATACTTAAAAGTTCCTATGGTTTTGTACATTATTGTATTACATTTGTAAGACAGAGATATACAGATAAAGTTATGTGAAGACACTCGTAAGTGTTTTGTGTCTGTTTTTGAACCCTCTATGGTTCAATTAGTGGAATTCTATTATTCTGATTTTATGCAAAATATTTCTAAAAGGAAACAGTGAATAAAAGCTTGTGAACAAAAATAAGTTTGGATAAGACTGTCTATATTAGTTTCTCTCACTCTTTTAGGTTTTGTGAAACCTCTCCAAATTCATACTGATTTGTGTTTTCTGAAATCCTCTACCCTTTATATTAAAGAATTAATTTTTAGATTTGTTCACATTTCTCTATCTCAACGAATGTAGTAATGGTAAGATCTCTTTGAAGGAACTTGCCATCTCCTGGCAATATGATCTACAAATTATGATAGATTTTAATTTACTTGGTTTGCTGTTGTAGAAACCATTTACACTTTATTTTATGGGCAACCATGAGTTGCCTTTTGGGATAACCAAAAGTAACTGCCCAGAAACGGTGTGTGTCCATATGTTTTATGTTCATAAAGATCAGAAACTGCAATAATGTGCATAAGGTAAACACTTCTAAGTTACTTATCCTGAAAGCATTTCACCTAAGCAGTCTTTAAACCTTGAAGGAGTCTATGTAATTTTGGTTTCTGTAATAAGTACTGTGTGTTACTTCTTTATGAAGGATTGTGCTGTATCCAAATCACAGCCCAACACTGGGATATGGAGGTCACTCTAACTCCTCTTTGTCAGGGTTTGCAATACATAGGCATTCAGCCAGCACAGTGTTAAAAGGTCATAAAATGGGAATTAATGAGGTTTATCTGAGAGTGGGTTATTCCAAATGTCAATCTAAAGCTTGGCAAAGTTCTCGACATACTGTTCCTCTTGTCTCCCGTTTGGCTAGACCAATGTACTGTAGGCATTTTGTACTCATAGCAGTACCAAAATACCTCCTTCTGTCCAGATACAAACGAAATAAAGCAAAGTGTTTGAACTAAGTCATTCTTATTCAAAGGGGTTTTTTGGGTGCTTACATAGATCCTTTTAATATGTAATGTTGTGTAATGTAATGGATCAATATTCCAAACACTTCCACCGGTGATAGGTGGGCTCCAACTAGCTTTTCGAATTCTGTTTGTAAGGTTTCAAAGTCTCCAGTGTTCATAATTCATAAGATGTAGCTGTTATAATAAAATTCTCTTTTTAAACGCTAGTGAACATTCACAGAGGTGTGTGCTGCATATGGTCTACAGACCTGGCCCCTTTGTGAGCGCTGGGACTGCCTCCTCTCCTACCTCACACGTGGATAGTCTACTTTAAAATCAATATATGGGAGAGGAGAGATGGATTTCATTGAAATATAGTGTAGAAATCATCTGAGTTCTGTACTCAGACAGGGAACAGAGTTACACTTTTGTGCCCCTGGTTGAGCTTAGCCAAAGACCACGTGAGTTGCCTGTCTTTTAGTGAGAGTGTTAGTGTGGGGAGAGTAAGAAAGCCAAACCTAATTCTCTTGTGTCCTAGGTTGTAGTAACTGTTATACCATCCTCATACTTTGTCTTGTCAGTTGTAGGTAATGAAAGCTTCCTGTGTCCCAGAGTAGAGCTTAGGTTTCTGTCTGCTTCTTAAGAATTTGGTTTATATGTTGGGGGAGAATTTAAATAATATGAGGCATGATCCTGAAAATAACTTATTATAGATTTCCATTAGTGCTACCAGTGTGAGGGAGGAAAGTAATGTCTTTTTTTTAGTGTGTCATTTATCAGTGAGCACAGTGGCTCAGAGCAATTTTGTGCTCTTCTCATGTCCCGGGCGTCCTGATATGGATTTTGCTTCTGCTAGCAGGATGGAACCCCAGAACACAGCCTTGATGCTTTGTCTTGGTGAGTGCTATTTATTGACTGCATAGGTATTTGTTCTTACTGCACAGGGGTAAAGACAAAGTTTGTCCTACAAAGCAATCCTTACACTTTTTTGTCTCTTTCTATATCCCATGAGCAGAAGTTAAACCTTTTTGATTAAGAACATTTCATTATTGATCAAGAATCTATCTAAACAGGCTGAGTCTTAACCATAGATTTTGCTGAGAACTTGTGATTTCTGAGGACACTGAACAGTAGCAATTTTCTTCCACAGCCTGAAATCATCAGCAAAGCTAGAAAGAGTTTCCACAGCTGATTCTGTAATAAATATAATTTGTGTGAAGAAAACTTGAGAGGTATTTATATTCAGATCAATCAAATTTTAATATCTGTGGCAATCAGTAAAATCTTATTAGCGGCACTTGAAAATATGTCAGAGGCATCAGATCCTGTTGCTTTGTATTTAAGCCAAGAAAGATGGCACCAGGCTCTTCTGGGGTTTCATGAGATTTCAGAAATCAATATTTTTTCATGTACTTTTATTAGTTTTTGTGTTATTTGCAGATACTGGTAGGGACATGACTTTGGGAATGAAACATTGTTTAGCTGCTGTAAACATGAAGTATGTTGAGAGAAAAAACCCGATTCTTTCTTGGTTTTAACACTTCTCTTTGAACTACCATTATTTAAAGTGGCACACAGAGACTACTCTTCTTATTTTCTTGTTATTTCTATTGATCTGGCCAAGTATCACCAATTGCAGCAGACTTCTGATGGGGAAAAAAGAAGGAAAATTATTTCAACTAAGATAATTTCCACTTCTACTTTTCTTAGTCATGCAATCCCAAACAAAAGTTCTTTGAGCACTTTGATTCAAATTTTGTCTATCTGTGTTTATAACAAATCTTATTCCTGCAGTTTCATCTAAAAAAAGTAATGCATCCGATTCACTCAATATGTGAACGCCCGTACTCTTGTATTTTGTTCTGATTTGGACTTTGAAGCATACATTTGCATATCTTATTTATTTCTAAGCTTCTGAACTAATTTATATCCATTGAAGATCTGGATTTTTATGCAGAAATTCTTGAACCCTATTATTTTTTCTTTGTTGTCACCTTTTGCATTTGTTCAGTTATATTCCTTTAATTGAAAAAGTTTTCAATGCCATTAATTAAAAAAAAGTTAAAATACACTTGTTCATACAGTGAAATGTGTCACAATATGAAGGGATATTTTTTGATGTTTCTCCACTGAGTTTTTAATATCCCATTGGCTTTGTATTTCATTTGGTATGTATATTTTAAATAAAATAGATTAAGATGCTAATATCCTATTTTTTGTGTTCCTACTTGTTTTGTTAATACTGTAAGAGATAGGAAGGGAATAATTCTGATGCATTCTGAAAGTAACTAAAGGCAATGAAGAGTTCTGGAAAATACAAATCAATACCTGAGTGCTTACCCATTTAAATGCTACTTGTATGGAGTACACTTTGTTAATATTGTGTTCATAAGAACTTAAAGAAATCTCATTTTGCTGACAGGGAGCATGGAATCAGATTTAGCATTTATTTAAGCTACACTTCACTTTTATGACTTGGGGGAAAATAATGCATATGTGCTTTAATACATATGTTTTTGGGGAACAGGGGGAGAGTAGTGTTTGTTCAGTTCAATTCCAAAGATGAATCAACTACTTAACTCTATAAACCAGTAATTTTCCCTATCCAGTGGCATGTGTGGGAGTAATATTTTGTAGTGGAAAACAGAAAAAGGTGATAGCTTGTGAAGGAGCACATTGACACCTCTTTTCTTCTCCTGCTAGTAAAGTGGCTCTTTGTAGAGGCATTTATTGTGGTATTGAAGGGTATCTTTGTGTGATGTAAGGAGATATATCTGTAGTATCCTTTTTTATCTACTCATGGGGTAAAGTAGTAGTGGCTCAGTCACTGTCACTCCAAATACATCACTAGAAAGCATTATTTTCACAAAAGAAGAGATTGCTGACAGCATGTGCTGCTGGAAAGGTGTGAAAATGGTGTTAGCAGTGAGATAAAATGATGATGACACTTTGAAGGTGAAACTGATCTTTGTTGGGTATGGGCATATCCCTTTGAATCTGTCAAACAGGAACAAGGAGCTAGTCATAAGGTTCCCTGTGAAAGACCTGATTATTTACCTCATTCTCTCATAACAAGGAAATAAGATAACCAAACATCACTCTGGTGGTACTGTACAAAGAAATGGCATTAAGAATAGTTTAGATGAGGAGGTAAGTGAATTTAAAGAGAATATTTGTATTATGAAAAAGTTAATTGGGAGAAAAGAGTACATGACAAGTTTTGCTGAAATGTTTTTCTCACTGGCTGGTGATGGAGAAAACATCTCTTTGAGCACTATAGCAGTCCTTCTCTATTTTTTTCTAGACAAACAAAATATCATCTCTTCTCTCATAAGAGCTAAGTACATTCCTTATTTTTGATTGAGAAGTGTCATTTAAAGATGACAGTTGCAGTTAATATGGAAATTTGACATCAAATCTCTTAAGTAGCTTTAAGGGATATACCAGTTCTGTTCCGAACAAAATTACTTTGAAAATGCCCTCTGTGTGTATGTGGATCAAGAGAAGTACAGAGGCGCTGTTACTTTGCATACTCACTTGTGTTCTTTACAGATGATCTGATCTCTCAGGGTCATCTTGTATCAACCTCTATTCAAACAAAGACTAACTCAAAAGTGAAATATTCTAGCTTAGGGTGTTGTCATCAAATTTTAGTGTTTAATGGTGGAGATAACACCACTGCATTGAACAACCTTTCTGAAGAAAGTGGTAAGATCCTCCCTTAGTCTTTTCTTTACTGAAGAAACCCATCTCTCACCTCCTTACCTCATGTCCTCAAGTTCCCTTCTAGCGCATTGCTAGCCCTGTGTTGTCGTCACTCCATTTTTCCAATTTTTAATACCTTGGAGTCCAAAGTGGCATGGTATTCCAGATGTGGTCCTGTGGTGTCAAAAAAAGGGAGAGTGCTGGCAACACTTGTGCTGAGGCAGCGCAGTAGTCTGTTGTTTCATTGTTGCAAGGTACTATTTGATATCTGCAAAATTTTTTAAAGTATCTATGTCTCTCAACTCCAAAATTCTTAATTCAAAGTGGAACACTGTGCTCATCTTTCTGTAGGGAAATGAGCCATACTTCAGGATAGTCCAGCTCTTCTTCCTTCAGTGGTATCTGGCCCATAGAGGTGATGCCTTTTGACCAGTTGCTGACAAATGGTTGTAACAGTGTAAGAAGCAAAACGATGCTTTCTATTGTGTCTGCAAATAAGCACATATTTAAAGCTGGAAGATTTCACATTTGCATGAGAAGAAATGAAATGACACCTGGTATGTCTGAGAAAGAAGCAATGAGTTTTATGTTTGTATGGGCTGGTAGGAGAGAAGTAGAAGAGAACGCTCAGTGTAGGAATTGCTGAACTCCCTTACATGAATGTAAGCCTGTATATAAAGTGGAACCTGCTTATGAAAAACTGCTATCACTTATAAAGAAAAGCAAATACATTTTTTCAGTGAGAATGTTTGGGGATGTAGCTGATAATACCCTTCAGGTGCTAATGGACTCACATATTATTTTCTTTTGGCAACGTTTTCATAATGCCAAAATATCTTTTACAAGTTATATAACATCTTGAATTTATAACAGTTAATTTTTGTCATTTTGACAAGCTAAACACATTTGTCCTTGACTGTAGAGGAGATCATAGTGTGAAGAAAAAAAAAAAAAAGTGTGATATTTCTAATAGTGGGTGGATTATGGTGTTAATTCTGAGCAAGTTAATGCTGATACAGGTTTTAGTATGTGCTGTAAGAGAACACCCAAGGATTCTCCTAATTAGTACAGTGAGAGATCACTTCAAACCCTTCAGAAAAAGCTGGTGCTTAGTTCTTTTGGTTAGTCTGTTTTTTAAGGATGCTATGTTGATGGAGAGGAGGGAGGAGAAAACGTGGAAATCTTGTAAAAAATCCCTACATGAGGAATAAATAATACAGAATATTAATGCATCTGTTTCAATTAAAGACTGCTTCTTTTCTTCTTTTCCTCCCAAAATCTACAAAAGAAATTTCAAGTTTTTTTCAAGTTTCCAATAATCTTCCACTTGCAAAGAAATACAGCTGTATTCTTCCTCACACCTATTCAGGAAGTACACTGATGTCAGACAAGTATTCACTCATTGTTTGCATTATTTACTTAAGACACGCAAATATTTTGCAGTAATCTAGTATCCAGAATTAAGGATGTTGTTTTTAAATGACAACTAGTTCCTTTAAGGAGAATTATAATAGTAGCTTTCTGTAACAAGAGAGATGCTGATTAATATCTTGGTCAATCTTGTATATTGAGCCATTGTTCTAGCTACCTTTTTAATATGAAATTCATGGTATAATTAGTGACTTTAGTAAACAATAAGTAAATTTATTTTACTAAATTTAATTTAGTAAGTAATTAGTGAATTTTAAAAACTGATAATCTGATGATCAGCAGACACAACAAACAGCTGAGCTGGTGAGACTTTTGTTAACTATTTGTATGGTTGTCAGTAAGTAAAAAAAAATAAATGTTGCATTTAAATGTTCAGTTTTGCAGTTTTGATAGATTTTGTAAAGACTGTTGGCAGAACCTTATTGGTTTTTATGATTAGTGAAAAGTAGAAGGGGAGAAAAGCAGCTATTCCTTGAAATCAAGGAAGGTGAAAAGATGGCATATAAATTCATTTCTGTGTGTTCTTTGTGTGGGCTATAGTTTGTGTGCTGGCTCCTGAAGCAAGGCTGTGAAGAAACCACAGCATGGTATGAAGTCCTGGCTGATTAGGAAGAGGCTATAATAGTGCAGCTTGCTTTGGCAGGAAGGGAGTGCATTTTATTATGTAATAACAGAAGATCCTTGAATCTTTATGATTAACTTTATGCTTTCTTAGATCATATTTGGTTAAAACAGCATCATTTGGAATTTCTGGTTTTTTGGGGTGGTTCCCCTTCTCTCATCTATGGCAGAAAGGTGAGTTTGTATTCCATAACAGTATTGTGGGTTTTTGCTCTGCTTTTTCATTGCCATTAATGTTATTTACATGTTTGTTTGTGTCATTTGTTAAGAAAAATCTTGTCATCAATTCTTTGTTTTGATTTTGTTGTGTTTTGAAATGAAGAACTTCATCTGTAAAGTTGCCAGCAGACAATCAGGTTTTTGTGACGCAGACAAGCTCTAGAGAACAGACTGCTTTTAAAAACATAATAACTGAAAATACGTGTTTTACTTTGGGTACAGACATTTGGATGATGCTTTGACCTGAGGGCTTTGGATTATTGTGAGCAGAAGCTCTCTCCAATCTTAAGGAACAGTGCTTTGAGGACACAGCTTCTGCATCGTTAATGTGAGTGATGTTTTATTGCAGTACTGTTAGGCAAGTTGTAAGAGAGCTGCAAACCCAGTAAAGCATGGAAAGGAAACCTGTAATTTTGTCACATTCCCACTCTGCTTTGGGCAGAGTGACCCTTCATTTAACTACCATTTTCAGTTGCTTCAGAATATTGTTCCACAGAGACTGTAAATATGGCACTGAATGAACACAAGTCCGGATGAGACTTTGATCTCCCTACCTTGAAGTCCATGATTGCATCCTTATCATCTCCTGCCTTGATGAATGAAATTTATTCCTCCCTAATTTGTGTGCTATGCAAATCACAGCCCTCCAGCTTCCCACACAATTGGGCTATTACGATAGCTTTGTGCACAGCCTATTTTCTGTTAGCTTTTTATTGGCCGTCAATAGAAAAAAATTCCATGCCTTAGAAGTTTGAAACACAGATTAGATTTCTGCAGAAATTTTTAATGCATGTACTCTTCTGGCATCAAAAACAATCTGACCTAAATATACATGTAAAATCTGTTTGTTATAACCCCAAATTACAGTCTATTTCTCTGCCCAAAAATTTGAGCAGCTGTACATAAACTATTTGGCAGGTGTGTGTTTTACCTATTTAAAAAGTTCTTTATCATTTATTTACTTTACATTATGTGTGGGTCTCTCAGGGCTTGTTTTAATTTCTGACAGCACATCTGTAAGGGCTTTCTTCCTTTTTCACTTAATGGCTTCTTTTTCTATCATTAAGGCAAATTTGAATGTCCCTTAATGAAGAACAGGCTAATGGAGTAAGTGTTGATTGTTTGATTTCTTTAGAAGAGATCCACTGAGAAAAATAACACCCATAAAATTTTCTGAAAAAGGAAAAACTGTATATAAATAAGAGGAAAACTCTCTGCAAAAGACCAGCCATTTACCTCCACTTCAAAAGGATTTATACAATTCTTATCTTTCAACTTGGACATTTAGTCAACCATACTCTTTTTTCAAGTTTTTTCAGGCATGTTCTACCTCTTTTTTGTGTGTTTAAACCAGGAAAATTCATGTCTTTTATTCTTTTTATGTTTGACCCAATTGGCAAAACCAGTTTTAATCTTTCCTCCATTTAAGTACATCCTACTGCCTTAGTCTTTTTATTTCCAATGTAAGTAAAAGTGGGAACAGTCCTTTATGCTGTGCCATCTCTCAGCTTTGAAGCACTGCCAAACTTCTACTTCAAAGCTGTTTCAAGGCTTCAGCTTTGTCACAAAACCATCATGTGCAAAGCTTTTAGCATCCCACACAACAGTTTTGTTTTTAAAGTCTACCTTTATTACTGAATAAAGGTTTACTCTAGTGATTCCATAAATTATCTCTGCAAGTATAAACTTTTCTCCAATATATGGGAAATACCTGCAGACAGTACAGTTGAATGGAAAATGATTCATTATTAAATTAAATTACAAAAAATTGATGATGTTATAACCTTAAAATTATTTTTATCAAGTAATTTTCCATTTGAGTAGTAATCTGTTTCTAAATACCTGAAAGTGATTTTGAAAAAACGTTCTCAGTAGATACCCTAAGTGTTATGTAATATTGAGCCAAAATACGCAGTAAATGTAGTGGGATTTTTAAAGTCTTAACAATTCTTTTATATTTAGATTAATTTGTATATAAGGAGATAATACAGATTAGGTTTTAAATATTCAAATTAGGTTTTATAAACATATTAATAAGGTTAATACAGAGGAAAAAATATATATTCTTTCTGGTGCAGATACATGGATGTGGGTAGATGTATCAGTCCACCCTTGCTGGAGTAGGAATCATCCAGGAAGGAAAATCTTATGTTCACATAACTAGATTCTGCAGAGAGAAATAAACTGAGCAGGGTCTGACTCTGAGGCCTGAATGCCTTACACTGCATACCTAGGTGGCATAACCTGTAGCTTGACTTTGGGAAATTTTTCCTAGTAAAAAATCCCACCTTGGTTTTGACCATAGACTTACACTCAACATTCAAAACAGAAGTAAATATGATAGTCTATGATCTGACTGGGCCAGAAAAAGAGCTGAAAATTAAGAAAACATATGATTCTTGATTAGGAATTGTATGGTTTTTAGTGGATTGCCTGGTTATCTTTTTAGAAGTGGAATCTAAATTTTTATTTCTATTATTAAGGTAATCTGTCTTGTGGCTTTTTAAGCAATGTAATGAAAAAGAGAAAATAAAGAAATGGCAAAAACTGCATCTTCTAGGATAATATGGTATTAATTGCAAAAGTCTTACCCCTGCTTATAGTACTTGAAATAAACTTTAGTGGTCATGTCCATAAAGTTCTTTTCTCTGCCACTCAGTGATTGCGTTCTGGGTTACTACAGTGGGTCTGCCAACATCAAATGAATGAATGCTACAAAAGATTTACATGAAGTCTAGCACTATCTGGTGCTGAATGGCCTTCTGTGCCTGATTAATTGGACAGATTATTGGGAAAGCAAATGGATAATTTTAACTTTGCAGTTACACTTAAGTGAACAATGCACAGGTTAAATCACACACTAAATAGGCATTGTCCTTAGCTGCCTTGATCAACTAAGTGAACCCAAATTTAAGGATCATATCAAGTCTCTCATAAAGTGGAAAAAATGTGCAATCCAAGTGCTGTTTAGTTTTTGTTTCTTCCCCCCTCCACCCCCAAGTGCATTAAAGTATAAAATATAAGGTTTTATCTTTATAAATTTGTAAAGTACATTACAACTTTTAACTAATTCTTGAAATTTAATTTCTGAACACACATGCCAAAGGAATGAATATAGGAGGTTTTGTGCCCAGATAAGCTTAGTACAAGCTCTGCCAAAGTGACATTAAACAGAATTGCAAATTCAGTGAAGCTAAATAACTGTCTAAATTGAGTGGTAAATAAAATAATGAGGAATGCTTTCAGATCTATTAGCAGCTAATGGAAAAATCAAAAAACAACTTCAGTCTATGTGCCTGATGTGGCAGGAAACAGTAAAACATGCTGACTGCTGGATCAGTGCAAAATATAAAGGACTGCTTAGTAGAAAGCAGGAAAATCTGAAAAGTGTTCCAAATAAATCAGTTGCCAACTATATCCATGCAACAGGGTTAACTGAACACTCAGGACAGAGATGAGCCAAGCCATTATCTGGAGGAATACCTACTGTCCACAAGTCAGTCAGTATTTCCAAAAGTGGAGAACTTCTAATGGATTAATACTCTCAGAAATACTACCTAGGTCTAATATCCATTTATCCAGACTTTTGTTAAACTGGAAAAACACAAAAATGCCACTTTTGAAGGAAAGCAGATTACTATAAAATATTATCTGTTCTGATCCTCTGAGATAATGGAAATAATGCTCAATGGTTGCAGTAAATCATTAAAAGTAGGTAGAAATTAATTTCTGCTTTTTCTTCTTCATTTTTAACGCTTGCCCCAATTACATTTAATACAACATATGTATTTAAAAACAAAATGTTGCTTTGAGCAAAAAACTGAAAAAATTGCCTCAAATTTATTTCTCTATAAATTTGTCAAAAATAGGTTTTGTGTATGAAAAGAAATCCATTTTAAATGTGTCATACTTTTAAACTAAAAAGGTCAAAAGCAATTTTCTCCATTCTTAGTGTATTCCTAGGAAACTTAATTCAAAGTATAGTTCGGAATGTAAACACAACCATAGACCTGTGAGGCTGCTTTGACTTTCCACCCTTATATGAGAACAAGAAATTCTGAAATGCAGTAATTTCCTTCAGGATATAAATATTTGTTCAACTGTAATAAAATGCAGGATAGAATATATGTCTCCCTCACTCATTTGATGGGGAGGCTGTTAGGAAGGGGTGTTCATACTTCAGCACTCTGCTGTTTGCATAGTGAGTTGGAAAGGTCTTAGAATAATTGCATTTGGCTAATGAACAAGACATACACCTATTCACCTCAGCTCTGGTGCTTTTGTAGACCCAGATATCTTCCTTTCTCTTTATATTTTTTACTGTATATGAAATTTTATGTGAAGTATAACACTTCATACAGGATGCGTGACAATTTTAAACTTAATGCTGACACTTTAAGTCCTTGTTGCCCAAAAGCTACTAATTTAATTAGAGACTGCTATGCTGGAATTAACAGCGAAGTAAAATATCCCTTCAGAGGAATTTCATTGAAGATTAAGAGAACAAGTAGAAAAAACCAAATTACATTCACAAGCCTGTTTCTTTCCACTGACTACAAAAGGAGTTTAGGAGGACTAGGAGAGTTGGACATGTCTAGCTGTGGTGAACTCCCCTTTGTGATTCAAAGATTAATCTTTGGTGTCCCTAGTGGATTGCCATTGATTTTCAATGGAGATACTTCCAAATTTTCGTTGGGATTTTTTTTCCTTCTTCTTCTTTTTTTTTTTTTAAACTCATTGGGGCACCTAATTTATATTTTGTCCCTACTCTTCTCCATCAGTAGTGAGATCTATCTGCATGATATCTAGTTGAAAATAACCATCAGAGCCACATCTGTGGTAGTTAGAACTCTGGCTTTTTACTTGCATGCCAGAAAACTCACACAGGAAACTCCTATGCACTCATCCAATTGTAGAACTAAATAATATATTATGAAGTTCACCATCCTTGTTCCGGTTCTGAATACTCTGTGAAAACAATTTGTATTTAAGTTACAATGTTAAAAATAACATTGGTGCCTAATACTTCTTGATTAGTGTGAACGAGTATAATTATGATGTTTCTTAAATCACTAAGAACAAGATTACTAACTGAAAATAAAGAAAAAACCCTCTGGTATATCTGCTAACTTGATTTTGATCTCATTTTAAATTTATTTTAAATGCTGTGAATTTGCATTAACCCCACTGAAGTACTGTACTAGGGCAAAAGCGTAAGACTCAATGCCCTAGGTTTCGTGTTCCAGAACTGTTTCAGATGTGGTGGGACCTAGGCCACTTCTCTTGAAAAGCTATATGAACTCTGAAACATCACTGCATTTCCTGTTAATAGAGGAGAAAAGAAACCTTATTAATTTGGTAACCAGATGCTGATGTAGATTATCATGTTTTTTAATAAAAAATAAATATCTGCAATAACTCTGTCAAAGATACAAGCAAGAGCTACTTAAATTCTTCCAATGGCCTCACCAGATCCTTTATAACTGTCTTGATGAAATTAGGTTACCCTAATTAAACCCATTATGTGTATCAAAGAATAATTATTTTATTCATGCATATGCAGTAGCTAAGTAAATTGTAATATATTTAACATGTTAATAACAATCCTTTTCTTTCTCTTAATATGTTAATAAGATAGCTGAACTGTCACAACCTCAATTCTCCAGCTACAGATGGTCTTTGTGTTGTCAGATCAGCAGATCAGGAACTTTTCCCTCACCTCACCAGTGACCTACAAGTGACCTGCAGTAAATTGTTAAATCAATGTGTATTTTATTGCAGGTTCACTGGAGATCCCTATCCTTAGGCAAAACCCTTACACGCTATAAATAGATGCTGAGTACCTCTTTCTTCTTGTCTCTGAACTGCTACAGCTGTAGGAGATAATGTATAGGCTAAAGAGAAGCTGTGTTTGAACCCCTCTCAAACTGCTGACAGCTTGGGCATGGCAGCACAAAGCTCCTGATGGTGTTGCTAGTGAATTGTTGCAGGCTGTGCTGTCGCTGCAGCTCCACTGACAACAGCATCTTACCTGGTTTAAATTTAGCTGAGACAAACGTACCTGAGGAGCATACATAGCATTAACTGCACTCTCTATGTGTAAGTCAGGACTGTCAAACCAGTGGCAGCCCACCTGCAGGATAGTTTTATATATCCTTTGCCAGCGCTTTGGAAGAACTGCTGCTGTCAACATTTAAGTGATGTTTAACAGTGAAAGGGCAGGCACAGAGCCCACGGTGTCCGGGCAGGGCTCAGTGCCAGAAGGCAGGCGTTAGCCTAGCACAGAGCCCGTGGCCTGTTTATTAACAATTATGGTGTTGTGTTTACTGGTTTGCAGGATTCTTGTGGCAGTATGTCTGAGCTGATCACCCCAGCAAAGGGCAGCTACCTGGCTCTTCTCCAGTGAAGTTCATTCTCACTTGGTCAGTCTCAAGTGCTACCAGCACAAAAGCCTAGTCATGTGTAAGTCTGTTTTGCTATGCATCGTCCTGAGTGCAGCATTTACTAAAAATTGTTTAAATTCATAGAGTCATACAGTGGTCTGGATTAGAAGGGACCTGAAAGATCAGCCAGTTCCAACACCCCTGCCATGGACAGGGATACCTTCCACTAGACCAGGTTACTCAGAACTCCATCCACCCTGGCCTGGAACACTTCCAGGTATGGGACATGCACCACTTCTCTGGGCACCCTGTTACAGTGCTCCACCACTCTCACAGTAAAGAATTTTATCCATCTAATCTAAACCTACTCTTTCAGTTTGAAGCCATTCCCCCTTGTCCTGTCACTCTATGCCCTTGTAAACAGTCTCTCTCCACCTTGCGGGTTCCCTTCAGATACTGGAAGGCCAGAACTAGATCACCCCTAAGCCTTCTCTTCTCTTGGCTGAGCAAAGCCTATTCTCACAGTCTTTCCTCATTGAAGAGATGCTCCATCCCTCTAACCAAAAGTTAGCAAAACTTTTATCATTGAAAGAACTAGTTTATGATAATTTACCCTGCATGCATGAAAGTAGCAAGATGGTGTACAAAAATATAATCAGAGATATGTAAAGTGCCTGATTTTCCCAGCTTTCCTAAGCTCAAAGGTTATTACTTTTTTTGTAGAAATCAAGATTTTTCTGCACAGAACCATTTGCTGCATTAGAGCTTGTATTAGGATAGCACTTTAAAAATCAATTTGAAGAATACATTTTGTCACTGTCAAGAATTGAAAATAGTATTGTTTTCAGTAGTTTCATAAAGCACCTGTCCAGCCATGAGTAGTTATATTGTGCTGTCATGAAGCTATAACAACAATTTACAGATTTTTTCTAGAGACATGATAAATATATAACATAGGAAAGTTGACACAAGAAGTGATTATGACTAATCAATTGACAGGCCCAGTGCAAAGTGCATCTAAGGTACAGATTTAGTGCCTTATATTTTATTTTAAGAGAGTCTTCTGTCCAGGAGATTGAAGAAGGATCAGACTTGTACTCTTTAAAGCTTTTAGATAGATGCATAGACTGGGAGAGAGTGTAAGCTGCCTATAACTTCTTATATTGCTGTGCTCCACATATGAACTGGTTCCAACAGAAACAGAGCATAAAAATATCTTTGAGCGTTTGAAAATGTTGTCTAAAAGGTCTGAACAAAGAAACACAGTGTGCCTTTTCTGAGGAAATTCAGGGTCGCTCTGCATGAATAATTGCAGAAGGGAAATGCTTGGCACCGGAAGCTCACAGCTCTCTATGCTTTAAGTGTAATGCAAGCATTAGCTAATGAATCATAAGACATTAACAAATTCGGCTTTCTGTCGGCAAAGAATTTGAAGGATATATACGGAGATGAGAATTTCACTCGTGTTTGAAACCATGCAGTATATACTGAAAGAAAGAAAAGGAATAAAGCAGAGCAAGGTACAGTGGAGGAAAGGTGTTACATCTACTAAAGGTGCAGAGAAATGAGAGGACAGACAAAAGCAATTTAATGAGAGGTAAGAAGACCGGAGAACTTCCAATGGTAAAACAGAGTTCACGAGGATTTAGAACCATCTTATTCTTCTGTCTTTCACATCCCCATGCTGAATTTTCATAATTCTGAGGCTGAATTGTCACAAGGAACTTGAAAACTATTTTTCTTCCTCTTATATGTTTCTAAGACCAGCTAGGTTCATACTTGACTGTTGTACCCTTATCTGTAAATTGGACATGGACTGCGCTGGCAGCTACAAAATCTCTAAGGAACCTGAACAGAAAACCTCCTTGGAGAACTTCAGTTTAATTTATGCAAAATAGATTATTTGGCACCAGCTACTGAAAACTGAGTTTAAGCACATTGCGAGAGACAGATTGTTTTCCAAAATTTTGTCTTTTGAAGCAGGGCCAACGGTTATTATTGGAACTGCTATAATTCATGAGATGATCTGAAGCAGTTTCTTCTACATGGGGGAGATTTGAGAAAGACATCTGAGAATTCATGTCCTCTCCTCTCGAAGTCACTGGTGAGAACAACAGAATGTCATCCGAAGACCATTGCTGTCAAAGGGACTCTATTATCTTCACTGGACACCACAAGGAGCTCTCAGTCTCACATAATCTTTTGCAAAGGAATTAAAAATAGGTGGCTAAATTAGTGGTGCTGTGTAGTCATGGGTATATTAAAAACATATATTATATATTCAATATAATAATGTTTTGTTTTGTCTTATGCATGTGAAAATAGATGAACTAAGTTTTCTGTAAACCACTACTAACACTTAGTGTTAATGCAATTCAAAATGAAAAAAAGTCTACTGCAGGAATGTACAAATGTTTTTAAAAGAAAGGAGGATGCTTCTATCTTTTAAAATTCATTTATTTTAAATCATAAGTTTTCAATATTTTTACATTTTATTCCAATTGAAGATAAAAACAAAACCATGAAATTTTCACATTTCAAAGGAATATAAGTATCAAAATTCTTGTGCTTTTCTACTTCTAATTTTCTTAATGACTATGAAAGTTAAAAGAAAGCTAAATTAAATAAAAAATTAAATACATCCTAAACTCCCCCACAAACATACCTCAACTCCATAAATAAATTGTTAAATTGTTGAAAATTAATATAATCTAAATACAAGAGCAATAATTGACACATTAGGTAATTTGCATTCTAATCAACAGTGATTTGTTTCACAGAGAGAAGATTTTTTTATAAATCATGTGGACTTTCTTGTAAATCTGCTTTTGTGTTGTTTCATTTTTTTTCTTTCATTCTTAAAAGTCTGATCCAAGTTCATTGATACAAATTGAAAGTTCCTTTCATTTTAAAAGGCTATTGGAATTGAGCATTCTCTCCCCTAAATTACTACTATATCTAAAATGTATTGTGAAAGGTAGACAGTAAAGTGCTCAAGATGCAGGACATCCTACAGTACGTTTCCTACTGAAATCTATGGTGATAATTTAATGTGATACTTGTGCCCTTATGTTCTATCCTGAATCACATAAATGTCTTCAGCTGCAAGATGTTTTTTCACTGCAAAATTTAACTGGGCTTTTAAATGAGTCCCATTCACTTATGAAAAATCTCATCTAAATTTATTATTGCCTTCATACTGGCTTATCTTGGACTAAGAGCAAACATACGAGTTCAACTTTTGCTCATGTCTGATAACACTGTGCTTTGCAGGGAAATTGGAGTTTAAACCACTCTGATGTAGATAAGAGTCCTTTAGTTTTAGTACAACCCTGCAAAGATCTTCAAAGTGATCCTCCAAAAATCCAATAGAAGGGAATTGAGGGGTAACTCAGCTTTTTAACTCAGTCCAATTAATCATTGGGTGCGCTCCTGCGAGGCTTGAGAAAAAGCACAAGTGAATGCAGCACAAGAAGAGATGGAGCGGGGGATTTGCCCTTTTTAACATTTTACTTAGGAATGCATCTTGGCTGACATAAATTATAGGATCATTTTATTTATACCACTCAGTGCCATAGAGGTAATTTTTCCAAGTGTTGTCTATCAGTCACAGTGTAGTCTGCTACCATTTATTCTGTAAATATCTGGAGGGGTACCTTACTATGAAAATGGAATGGGTGTTAAAGGGTATGCAAAATGTGATTTTTTTATTTCCCACTTGATATTGTTTATCAATACTGTAAATGCGTTGTTGAGCAGATGGTATTCATCCCATAGAAAGAGGGAAGGAAATCTAGTAAGTACTGCTTTCATCTCTAGTGATAAGGAACAGAAAGAGCAGTAACATGCCTACAACCTTTCCTCATATATCCACACATTTTGGATTATCTAATCTAAACATGAGTCCAGGGTGAAAAAGTACAAAGCAAGATTGGGACTCAGAAAAGAATGCAACTTTCTGATCAAATTTGGCTCTGATAAAATGTAGTCCTAGAAGGTACTGGGCTAATGTAAAATTCATGGTTACTCTGTCTGACTTTCCAGTCTGATGGGAAATCTTGCAAGGGATGACAGCAAGGAACCAATGTGGAAATACTGTTCAGTAAAAACAAAAGTCTGTGTAGTTATGCTGTATTTTTTGTGTTTGTTCCTAGTTCATTTTTGTTTCTCTGTTAAAAAAAAAAAAAGGGGGGGGGAGATGAAAAAAGCTACTTATAGATCCAAATCAGTTCTTGAATATTGCTTGTATACTCGTGCTTTCTTCTCAGAACTTGCCCCTTATATGCCTTCTGTATAGAACTAAGTAGAGACATTGAAGATGGTTGTTGTGATATTTTTCAAGGTGGGTACAAGATACACCATAACAATCAGTTTACTAAGAAAGGGCATGGTTGCATATCCTTGTCTTACAGTGCTGTTTGAAGAGAGATGCACAGGGTGAAATTAACTATTTTAATATAATCAGAAGCAGGCATTGGTTTAAAAAGTCTAATTCCTGGTCCAATGGATATGTTGTGCTTACCAGTCATCCTAATCCATAACAGGTTTTGGATGTGCATTGACTGAAATGCTGCTTATTTAGACTGGAGGTTTTTTTGAGAATGTTTTTAGCCTGCATAGCTAATTATTCAGAAATCTATTGCACATTGTCAGACTGTGAAGGAGCTGGTAGACAAGTGCAAATTCTATATTCAAGGAAAGATTTAGAGGATCATCAAAGCAGAAAGCACACAATATGCTGAATTTCTCAGACAATAAGTAAATCAGAAAACATGGGAAGAAAACCCTTTAAAGCATTCCCAGGATGTGTTCATGATTTCTTTTATACGAGAATTGCAAAATTACTATTAGCTATGGGGAGAGAGAGAAGACTTGGAAGGGAGAAGCAATGAGCACAAAAAAGAGTCCCGAAAGAGACCCCCAAAAGGAGAGAGATTTTTTCTAGACACTTTGATTAATCTTGCTTTTGTCCTCACAACCAGTACAGACATCTTTTAAGGTGGTTTTGTTTGTTTGTTTGTTTTGGTTTGATTTTTTAAATTATTTACTTAGTTTATGCAGCATTGCATTGTAAATATCATGAAACACTGCCGCTTTTAACTGACACTTACTTTGACTTTAGAGATGTCTTTGTTGTGTATTGATGGAAGGAAATATTTTAGAAAAAAATCTGAGTGAGTTTAGATTGAAGGTTTCTTGCATGCAGGGTCCTGAAACTGAAGTATAAAATTCATGGATTCTAAGTTGTGGAAAATATACTCAAGTTCATCTGGCTGTTGCTGCAGCTGTTCCCCTTACTCAGATAAAACAGAAATCGAAGCTGTAAAGAGTTGTGGGAAGAAGGGAAAAGCCAAGATATGTTCACAGGTAGGAAAGGAAGCTAGGAGGCCAAGGCAGTGTGTACTGGTTTTTGGCCTGCCTTTTAGTGCCACCTACAAGCAGACATTTACTTCTCCGTATGTCTGATTCATCAGAACTCTGTCCTTTTTCTCCCTATTTGAGTGTTTTATGTCCCCTACTCTGTCCATTAACTTCATTTTGTCACCTCTTAACAGTTTAATCTTTTGTTTAATCTGAGTGTTGGCTTTTCCTGGTTTTGTCTTGCATTTCCCAAGTTTGTTATCCCAAGGTGTTCTGGGACATTGCTCATTTGTTCATCTAGATGCCATCACTACATGCCATTCTTATGGACTGCCCTCTCCACTTTGTTCCTTCTGGTTTTTGCACAGGCAGACATTGCCCTTCATTCTCCATGTATACCGATTTTAGCATTACTATTACATTCCTCTACAACAACTCTTGAGCAGATTTTCTGTGCTGTTGGGATATTGCACTTCAGAGTAAAATACACAGTATGACCCCCAGGCAATGGAAGTTAAAATCAAGAGGATCAGCTTTAGGGATTACAATAATCCTACATGTGAATGCATCCATACTAGCACAAACCACTTATTATACTGGCAGAAATCTGGAGAGCTAGAAATTTAGAAAATTTGAAATTTTATATTCTGCTGTGGTTTAACCCCAGCTGGCAACTAAGTACCACTCATTTTCTATGGTCTGTGGTATGGAATATCCCTTTGGCTAGTTCAGGTTGTCTGTCCTTCCCATTCTCCCTCCCAGCTTCTTGTGCAGCTCGTTGCTGGCAGAGTATGAGACTGAAAAGTCCTTGATTCAGAGTAAGCACTACATAACAACAGTCAAAACGTAAGTGTTATCAACATTATTCACATACTGAATCCAAACCAAAACACTGTACCAGCTCCTAAAAAGAAAATTAACTCTTTCCCAGCAAAACCAGGATATCTGATCAGACTACATATCTCATGACTCTCAGAAGCACATTCTACCACAAATACTTCCTCTGTTAGACTCCCATTTCAAATGAGAGATAGCATATGAGAAATTAAGCTTACATTCAGCATGACTAAAAATATCAGAATCTACACCTCATTGAAAAAATGAATTAAAAAGCTGAAGTAATATCTCTGACTCTAAAATAAAATAAGACTGTTACCTGAGAACTAAATAAAAGAAGATATGATTTTGACACTGTAAAAGACAGCAGTGATGAAGACAACATTTGAAATATATTGAGCAGTACTTAGCATCTCATTATGATAGAAGTATTAAGGAAATGAGGCAATAAAGGAAAGGGCAGGAAAGAGCATTTAGAATTGAGACTCAAGGATTTTAGTTATTCAGGAAGTTATATAATCAAGGTTCAAATACTCTAGAAAGAGCAGATTAAGAAAATACCTTAACCATCTATGCAGTGAAGAGACTGCAGAGGACAATTGATAGAAGATAATTCAAGCTGGTGTCAAGTTAAAGAATCAAGTGGCCAAAGTTCAAGATCACCTCCTTTTCATCTACAGTAAATCATAAATGAAACAGCAATAGGAGCTACTTTTTGCAAAGTACCACAGTGTGTAGCGCTTTCATAGTTACTCTGCTTAAGGGATTAATTGATAGCACTTTCTTAGAATAAATAGAATACAAATATTCAAATGCCTTTCTTTTTTGCAGAGAAAGGATAGTAAGTTTTAGGAAGCAGAGAAAGAAAAATAGTGTAAAAGATGCTTCGTAAGGTTCCATGCATGTCCTGCACATAGCCAAAACTTCATTTTGCTCTGTGTTTTCTCACTCTGACCCTTGTCCTGCTCTTATTAACCTGGAAAAATACAATGGTCTTACCTTTCAGTTTTGTCATGTCTTGTTATGTTTAATTTTATGCAGTACAATTTAGCAGTTAGTATCTTTTAACAACATAGTAAGCTTTCTGAATGACAAAGTCAAAATATGACCTTTGTTATAGGTTCTGGAAATTTACTTGATATTTTTTCTTAGTTACTATTATGACTCTTGGGAGGTTTTACTCAGAATTTCTGTACACTGAGGATTTGGAAGAATATAAAAACTTTGTTAATTTTTGTCACGTCCCACTCACTGGGGAAAAGGTATATTGTTTTAACTCTGGCTGCTCAGTAACAGGAGGGATAATAATGTTTATCCAGTGATCTTTGCAAATATAACATTACTTATTGGCAGCAACTGAACTGATTTGAATTTGAAACTGAGCAAAACTTACAAACACTGTTAAAACAACATATGTTTGGTCTCACAGAAGGGAAAAGACAAAGAAGGATAGTGATAGGGGCAGAGAAAGAGAAAGGTATCACCAACTTTGGATCCAGCAATGCTGTTCAGTCTGTCATGGTTGTAATGTGATAGTGGATGCACCCCTCCTCCTGAGACCAAGTCTTTTGAAATTTTTTGTCCCCAGCTTTTTGTCTTCAGTTAGATGAACAGGGCTGGCCTCAGAAAAGCACCACCCTGCATTTGCAAGCTGCTGGGTGTTTGGGGCATTAACCTTTTGACCTGTTGATTCTCTCACAATTTTTGATTAGGAAATACAACTGAAGTACTTAAGTTATAGTGATCTGTGCGTGTGAAACCAGCCATGATGTTTGAAACACTAGTGAAGCACATAGTGAAGCACTCTTAGATCCTTACCATCTCGCTTACTCCCTTTATGTTCAGTGAGGGTTTATTCTTTGACTCAGAGGAACTTCTGTTATCTCTATCTCCATGAGTTGTTCAGGGGTCATTCAGCACCAAGGAATCTGGTGGAGGGTGGCTTCCTTCAGTTGTGCGTTCTTACTGATGCACTGAGCAAGATAAACCTCTGAACTTGAAGAGCTTGCACAGAGCTATCAGTCACAAGTATTTATTTCCATGTAGAGGTGTTTCTTTTTAACTATCTGTATTTGGAGATGGTACATTTTCCTTGTCTGTTATCTACATAAGCTCTCCTTGTCTCGTGCATGTGAAAAAGTGCCCTAAAATGACTTTAGATATGTGCATCAAGCCTTCCTACATAGTGTTCAGTATTTCTGTCAGGAATTTGTTGCGAACTACAAGGGCATTTAGTCTGAGGCATCTGGAACAATTTGGAAGTCTTCATAGATGTACTTCATTTGTAATAGATGTGTGTGGGAGTTCCATATGTCCTTCAGACTAATCACAGAAACTGTTTTCTGCCAAACTTTATGTCATCCATGTACTTCAGGAAATTATCTAAAATCATTTTTTTTTTTTTTTCCCCTCTCCTCTCAGGACAGAATTGTGGGAAAGAGGAATGTTGTTTGTGGAAAACTAGGATGTTTTGTAACCCTGACTTACATAAAGAAAAGGTCAGTTAGTGTTTTAAGGCTTCATCCTTGGTAAGATAGATCTTATGGACTAAATTGCTTTAGTATTTAAATAAAGAAGGAAATAGCCATGTTTTTTGGATCATAAACATTAAATTGGCTCTAATAAAATTGTAAATCGTATTTATAAAACATCAGCCAGGCTGCTATCTATGTTATATCCAGCTAATATTATATGTAGAATCAATCCTCCAAAATTAAGTAAATGTCTAGATTATTAAAAGTTTTTTTCTATGCCCCTGTATTGCATGGAAGTCTTGTGGAAGCTTTGTATTGCTATCTGCCTTTCCATGATAGGTCCTGTTGTACTTAGCTACTATAAAACAAGGTGTGGAATGCAACAATTTAACATCTTTAGCCTTTGTTCTTCATAAACACCTCAGCCAAGAGATGCTTTCTCAGTGCTTTTGGGAACTATTCCAACCCATTTGGTTTCTCTAATTCACATTTCCTATACTCATACTTCTGATATTCCCTGAGAATTACATTTTTAACAGGTGGTCAACATAGTAAACATTATTATCCTTTAAAAAATAGAGAAGTTTTAATTCATTGCCATATTTATCAAAACAGTCTATCAAAATTATTTAAGATGAAGATAAGCTGAGAGAGCTGAGATTGTTCTGCCTAGAGAAGACTCCATGGAGATGTTATATCAGCCTTCCAGTACCTTATGGGGGCCTACAACAAAGCTGGAGTGGAACTTTTTATTAGGGCACATGTCAAGAAAATGAGTAAAAAATTTAAACAAAAAAAGAGTAGGTTTGGATTAGATATTAAGAAGTTCTTTTTTGTGAGGATGGTGAGGGTGTAAGAGGTTGCCCAGAGAAATTGAGGATGCCCTGTCCCTAGAAATGTTCAAGGCCAGGTTGGATGAAGTTCTGAGCAACCTGGTCTAGAGGAAGGTGTCCCTGTCCATGGCAAGAGGGGTGGAACTAGATGATCTTTAAGGTCCCTTTCAACCTAAATCATTCCATAATTCTATGTAGTTGCTATTAAACCAATAGTTCTTCAATAATTAGTTACAATGAGAATTAATGCTGTGCAGTGCAAACCCTCTTGCAAGTGACATATCTTCAGTAATATTAAAAGGACCTCCCCTGCACAGTCCTGACTTGGTTCTTCAATTAAGCAGTTAATAGGATTTTGGGAAAGGGGAACTCCATCCTGATCTTTTAACTAGATTGTTAAATTGCAATGATCTACCACAGCTTTCTCTCTTTTAAAAAATAAATTGTGTTTGTAAATATAGACTAAAATGCTAATTATTCATGTGAGCTTACATGAGAAATCATAGAATGTTCAGAATGCAAAGGTCTTCTGGAAGTCATTTATTCCCACCTTCTGCCTGGAGCAAAATATGATCTGACTCCTCAGGGCCTTCCTATATGTAGCATTTTCCCATACCTGTAAACAAGCGAGTTATCAAATCAAATGTACTACGACTCTTGTATTCATTAATTTGCTGGGTCAGCTGTAGGCTTCTTAGTATTCCAGTCAAACAGCTTCTTCTACTTCTTTTAAAGCTCTGATAATTTTTTCAGTAGTTACAGAATTCTTTATCTGCATCAGATAAAGAATAGAATGACTTTGATAACTACAAATTACCAAATTTCAAATTAAAATACTGAGCAGAAAATAAGCCAGAGAGATCCATTAAGAGGCTCCCTTGATTCAAGGTCTAATACTGGTTCCTGTAAATTGTTTTAATCTGTTTAGTATCATACTTTTGAATGTTAGTCACTTATTAAGATCAGATTTTATTGCTGATGGGTTTAGAGCATCATAATTTTTTTTTGCATTTGCAATATTGTTAATATATTTTAAATACTAAGTACTTAACACTTAAAATCAATTAATCATCCAGATTTAAAAGACATAACATGAACTCCGTACACTATGCACAAAAGTAGCTGTTGTAAGAACAAAGGTAGTGTTGTTATGATTATAAATCCAAGAGTGAGCTTGTCAGATCTTTCTTAGAACAACTCTGGTGCCCATAAGGATCTTTCAAAATATTAAATCATCACTTCTACCAACTTTATTTTAAAATCAATAGTTAAACAGTCAAATTAATCCACTTATGCATATGATTACCTCGCCAGTGGCATCTGTTGACAAGAAATTATTTTGGGGTTGGCATTGTCCTGCATCTAGTACACTCTGAGCTGTTAAGAGCAACTAGGCTTTTTTGTGTTGTTGTTTTTAACTTTGTGTACTGAATTGTTGGCTGTTCTTGACCAAACTGTTCAAAACACTACCTGACAAAATGAAAAATGACTAAGTAAACCCATGTCCTTTTATAATTTTTGAAACCACACCAGTCAGATAGAATAGCTTTATAATCCTTTTTCCCAAAGTGTAGAGCTGCAGAACAGATGTTCTCCTGCTGTTTCTTTTGATTTTAGGACACATTAAACAATATAAGATTGTTTTCTCAGTGAGATCTCATAGCAAATATAGTAGCTACACACTCACTGCAGTTCTTCTCACCCAACTGAGTTGCTAGGAGAAAGAACAGCCTGGTAATATCTAGGTACATTTCTAACTTCTTGAAAGTAAAAGAAACTCAGTGAAGTGGTAGAGGAGATCTGACAGAAATAATGGTCAGTGGTTCCTGAAGAAAATTGTTTTGCCATAAAAAAAAATTACAATATTCTCTTTAAAACAAAATAATTTGTATTAATTGTGTAATCATATGTGGTGATCAAAACTTGCATATGTGCTACAGTACTTGGGACATTGGAGTGCTTAGATAAAAATAGGTATTCCCAGACTGAAAATCATCTGAAAGTGACCATTTTAGAAGGCTGCATTCAGATCAAACATGAGATTAAAGTTTTATGTGCCTGATTTAAGAGCTTGCAAAGGATGACAAAATTGTCACAACAAAGTTCACATAGAATAGGAGTTTATGTGTGTTGCTCTGAGTGGTATTTCCTCTTTTTTTGTCTCTCAGAAGTGGAATTACAGGTTAATTGACACTAACACAAGTGCTTGCTGCAGAACACAAAATAATGCTGAGTTCACAAAGGCATTTGCAATTGCCTTTGCGGAAACGTAATGCATTCCTGTAGAAAATGCTGTTTTAATGTAGCATAAAAATACGATTTAATCTCTAAGCAGGTGTGACTGTAAATGGGGAGAAAGTGTAGTTACTGTTCTTCCTTGTCATAAATTCCTCTAATTATTTTGCCTCATCATAAGAAATATAGTTTTTATAGCATCAGAGCTAATTCATGTACCTAAAATGGATGGTGATATTTATCTTTTTATGCAGAAGTAATAATTACACATTTTACATTAACAAGAAACACTACTGGTTAGAATTTTCATTTCTGAAGTTGGATAGCTAAAATACAAATGTAGGGTAGGACAGATGGTTAACTAGCTAAAGCATTAAATTGCTGAGCCGTGACGGTGATGCAATACTTAAACAGGAAATGTTCCTCAATCTGGTCACCTGTGAGCATGTGTATCCCTTCCGTTACCTTTTTTCTGGAAAGCAGAAACTGATATTTGCAATGATATGATTACAAACCACTTCACTTTTTAATTTTAAATCTGCAATGCTTTGACAGTTGAGAAATAAGGGAATTAAAATGTACTCATTAACTTTTCTTTACCCTGTTATAAACTGATTGAAGGAATGCATACTGGTTTTATTCTTACAGAGAATTTATTAACTTTATCTCCTCAACTTTTCTTTATACACTATGTTATTATATATAGGCCTAATTTAGTTGATCTACGGCAATAGGAAATTTATTATTGCAGTGAACATACTACATGGACTATCAACAGAGATTTCTCTCCTTTGCACTTAATTCATTAATTTATGTGGATACCTGAAAGATCGATTGTTACTAGTAGTAGCATAAAAAACCCTTGGAGAACCAAGAAACAAATATTATGATAGAAAATTGTCAGAAATACTTTATGATATTGAGATAACAATTTTGATACATCAGTAATCAGTTTTTAAAAACTGTTTTTAAAACAGTTAGAAGATACAACAATTTGAGGAACCTTGATATAAGCCATAGCTGCCATTAAAATTATATAGTATTCTCTATGGTGGGCAAATTCATGAGGAACATATAATTATTGACTTCCTGAAAAAGTCTGATTTATGACTTAGGTCCTTTTAGGTATTTAGATGTTTAAATCTTATCAATGAGAAATCAGTGAGAATTAGATTGGAGCTCATGGTTTTACTTTTGAGGATCTAGCCTAAGTAATAAATCTGTATTACTCTGCGCTTGTGATAGAGAGAGAGGGAAAACCTACTTATTCAGGATCATACTCAACTTCCTTGATGTGCTTTTTTCCTGAAATGTTCTGCCTCATTCATCATAAACTTTACAGTATCTACAACATATGAAGTACAGATCTAACTGTAAACAGACACTTTCTATGCTTTTTCTTTTTAATGGAAACTAGTTTAATGAAGTAGCAGATACCACTGGGAAATAGAATGGAATCTGTAAATATATGATAACATAATATAGTCACAAAGTGAGGGAAATAAATTTGCTTTAATTTTGGTGATCACTTCATCCTCTTAATGCTGTTGTAGCATCGTCTTTCAATGTAATGTACGTGTTAATGCTTTTTGGTTCCAAGACTTATTAATAAGGCTACCACAGTACATTGAAACATAAAACATGAGATCTACAGTGGTTAAGATTTCTGAAGAGAGAACCTGGACTAAAATTATTATAAAAAAACCTAATTTTGACTGTCTGCTCCTTGCAAAAAAGGATTTAAATTGATTTTTCTGGCTCAGTTTTCAAGGAGTGCCATACTCCTTTCTTTGTGCTCAATGTCCACTTACACTGTCATTTCTCTGGAAAGATAAAAATTGAAAGAGATAAAAGGGTCAACAGGATGGAAATATTGTTCTGGTTTGAAAAAATTGGAATTTGTGACATGAAGAGATAAAGTGACTGGTTTAGATTTTTAGAAGAAATCTGTTATAAAGCCAGAAATATGAAATAAGATCCATCAAGTTCCAAAAGGTAAGAATTTCATCTATATAGTACAACTATCCTTATCATATTTTCCATGGCATGAATTCTTAGTTTCTACAAAAACATTAGTATAATTTTCTCATTTTTGCTGTATTTCTTAAGAGAAACCTAGGGGATGCTCTATAAATGTGAGGCTGCTCATCTTCTTGGTGACAGGATTAGGTGTGGAATCTTCTGTGATATTGGCTCAAACCCTTTACAACTCCAGTGAATTCACAGCAACTATGGTAGAAAATTAATATGAGGAGTGCATTTAAATTCAGATAGGAATTTTTTTTTTTAAGAATTATAAAAAATCCCCTAAAAATCCACACCTCAAAACCTGAAATCCTACCTGCATATGTACCAAGTCTCTGTAAGGATTTGGAACTCACAATCTTCAAGCATAATTCTCCAACTTGATCAAAAATTGTGGCAGCAGGAGATTGTTATTCTTTTAGAGTGAGCAAAAGGCACGAAGAGGATGTGATGGCCCACTGAGCAAACAATCTCAGAGTCATGAGACATGCAAGACATTCTAGGAAGCATGATTTTGACTTTGTTATTCCTTGTGCTGGAGAGGGGAGACGTGCTTACACCCAGTGCAACATCTGTTCGTGCATTCAGCTTTGCTCAATTGTTCATAAGTAGCACAGAAAAGTGCATAACTTGGTGCATTCAGCCTCAAAGTTAGTGGAGTTTTCTGCATATCTATGTTACACATTCTAAAAGAGGAAAATGTATTTACCATCTTCCTGGCATAGATCTCTGAAATTTTGTTGTGTAATACAGACAGTAAAAAGAATTATATTGGAAAGCTTCCTCTGCTTCTCAGCCCTAGGCATTGTTATTTCTGTCTATCAATCTATTTCTGAGAATAGAAAAAAGTATTACATACTGGTTTATAATCAAATTCCCATTGGCATCAGCTGAAAGTAATGATTTTTCCCCAGAGATTTCACAGAAACCATTAGGTTGGAAAAGACCTCTGAGATCATCAAATCCAACCTATTACCTAACACCACCATGTCAACTAGACCATGGCACTATGTGCTACATTCAGTTTTCCCTTAAACACCTCCCAGAATGATGACTCCACGACCTCTCTGGGGAACCTATTCCAAAATGTCATCACTTTTTCTGTGAAGAATTTCTTCCTAATGTCCAGCCTAAACCTCCCGTGGTGCATCTTAAGACTGTGACCTCTTGTCCTGTTACTGGATGCCAGAGATAAGAGCCCGACCTCCACCTGGCTAGAGCCTCCTTTCAGGCAGTTGTAGAGAGTGATAAGGTCACCCCTGAGACTCCCTTTCTCCAGGCTAAACAACCCCAGCTCCCTCAGCTGCTCCTCATAAGTCTTGTGCTCCAGACCCTTCACCAGCTTTGCTGATCTTTTCTGGACACGCTGCAGGTCCTCAATGTCCTTCCTGAATTGAGGGGCCCAAAACTGGATGCAGGACTTGAGATGCAGCCTCACCAATGCTGAGCACGTGAGGAGAATCCCTGCCCTGGTCCTGCTGGCCACACTATTGCTGATACAGGCCAGGATGCCATTGGCCTTCTTGGCCACCTGGGCACACTGCTGGAGCATGTTCAGTCACCATCTACCAGCACCCCCAGGTCCTTTTCCATTGGGCCACCTTCCAACCACTCTTCCCCTAGTCTGTAGTGCTGCATGGGGTTGTTGTGGCCAAAATGTGCAACTTGGCTCTTGGTTTTGTTAAACCTCGTGCTGTTGGTCTTGGCTCATCTATCCAGCCTCTCCATGTACCCCTGCAGGGCCTTCTAACAGTCCACCAGATCAACACTCTGACTCAGCTTGGTGTCATCTGCAAATTTCCTAATGGTAGACTCGATCCCCTCACCCAGAGCATCAGTAAAGACATTAAATAGGACTGGACCCAACACAGATCCCTGTGGGACACCACCAGTGACTGGACACCAAATGCATGCAGCAGCATTAACCTCCACTCTCTGGGTCTGGCCATCCTGCCAGTTCTTAAGCCAGTGAAGAGAGTACATGTCCAAGCCATGAGCTGCCAGCTTTTCCAGAAGAATGCTATGGGAACAGTGTCAAAGGCTTTGCTGAAGTCCAGGCAGACTACATCCATGTGTATGTAAATGTAATAAGCTTAGGTGTGTGTCTCTTCTCCTCAAGGAATTCTGCTGTCTACAGAGTCATTACAGCTCTTTTCTGCTCATCCTCTATTTGGAAATTTCTATTTTATATTCTGTATTCTATTTCTCTTCTGTGCAATTTCTGAACAATATTTTTATACAGAATGGGAGAACACAGCAGCCCTAGCCAGTATATAAGATTTCCAAAATTGTACTGGGAGAGGAATAGGTAAGCAAAAATACCTATGGGTCATGAAAGGAAGAATAGGAACATTACTTTTTAAAAAGAAGTGTTGATATCGGATGGATTTGCATGTCACTCTTTCTTATGAATTAATTGGAATCTTAACAAATGAGAATTGGGACATATATTAAGTTTCACTAAAAATTGGTGGTTCCAAATAAAAATGCTTTAGTGCTTAACCTAATTTCTGACAATGGGATCAGATATATAAACTTGTTAAGGATTTTTGAAAATATAATACCTTTAGTAAAATTAAATTTATTCAAAACCAGTGACATTCAAATTTACAAGGTTACTATCTGCTAGCAGGGTAGGGTGTTCTCAGCATTTTGTGTTTATCATGAGATGAATCACAAAACAGAAAAAAGAGCAACTGACTTACTGTGGATGTGATTTGGAGCATACTTAAGTATTTGTTCTCTTGATCATGTGAACAATCCAGTTAATTTCAATTTTCAATTATACTACTAATTAGGATAAAATGTGTGTTTAAGTATTTGTGTGTTTTTCTTCTATAATAAGATGAAATCTCATATAAAAAGAGGGAGGAAAAGGTTGAAATGTTTGAAGTTATTTACAGATGTTTATGAAAGATACAAAAAATAATGAGATCAGGAGAGCTTTTTGACGTACAGCCCTTTCTGTGTAGCTGTGACATAAATCTTTCTTAACATGTTGTCTCACTGAAGTGAATGAATTTGCACTGCTGTGAAATTACCAAAGACATAGAGAGAATAAGGCCCTATTTCTGCCATTGAAATATCTGATAAACATGCTGTTCAGCATACTTGTTATTTGATTTGCCCAGCCCTAATAACAAGTCCCATCTGTTTTGTGAGGCCTATGAGTCATAGTGCCTCCTGCATAAGTCATCTCTCTGAATATCTCTCATGATTTTTATTTTTAACTATAAAAGATGCCACATCAATAAAATGTAATAAATGTATTTTCTGTTTCTAGTTTATTATAATTGACTGAAAATAATTTTTATATCATAACACTGCAGTAATTTCTCATACTATTTTATTATATTGAAAGAGTAGTCAGATAAAGTGCACAAATTGCCATTAGACCTTCAGAGTCCCACATCACTTTTTTTCTCTCTATAAAATAGTCCAGATTAATGTCTCCTTACCCTTTTCCATTTTTCAGTTGAGAATATAGTTAAGAAAAATCTGCGTTGCAGAAGTACTGCTTCTCTGGAGTGACTGGATGTTTATTTTAGTAGTATCCTTATCTCTAGGCAGGTTGTCATTTGTCAGATGTTTGTCATTCTGTGGTAACAAAACGTGGTGACTCATCCAATACAGAAACCTTCAAGTTGTTCCCGAACTCCTTTGCTGAACCAAAAAGCCAGTTAATTTAATGCATTTGAAGTCCCAGCAAGGGATGCAAGTACTTCCTTACATATGCCATTGCCCTCGAAATGACAGCAGTAAGCCCAACTAGAGCCCACCTACACAGTCATATAACGAGGAGAGGCAGAAAGAAGCAGACTATGTACATTAGATCCACTGCGAGTAGATGCAATTTCCACCTGTAATGTTAATGGAGCAGATAGAGCAAAGATATTTTTCACAGACAGCAAAACAACTTGCCAGAGCTGCAGAACAGTCTGCATGATGGCAGAGGGGAGGAAGTGCTGGCAATACACTTGCAGAAAGGGAAAGGCTCCTTCCTTTCTCCTCCTTTTTCCCTCAAGCAAAATATTTCATCTTCTCTTACACTAGTGGCAAGAAAAATAGACAATACACCACTAATATTTTTAGTGTGATAATTTAAAAACTGCAAGAGCATAGTCTTGTGTTTTCAAAATGCATCTTTTAACAGACTTTTTCCATTTCATGTTTTTGGGGGTTTGTTTGGATTTTTTTTTAATAATGCAAGCATTTCTGTAACTTAGGGCAGATATTACACATATACAGTGTTAATGTATGCTTGTATATATGTTTCATAAAGGCTCCTGTCCTTTCTACCACACACTTCTGTAATCTAGAGAATAAATATAAAAACCCTATCCTATTTATCTAATTAATAGGATGACTTTACATTTGTTACCAAGAATTTCTGTTAGGGGCAAAATTTGTTTATATCTTCCATATGTCTCTTTTAGGAGTAAACAGATGGTGAGATCCTATGCGTAAGGTTTTCTGAGTGCTTTCTTACAATATCTAAAGCTTTGATCTCAAGGTAAAATTCCTCAGGTTTGAATTCTGCCAAAATTCAGAGCCCATTTTGCTTTTTGTCTTTTGGGGAAAAAAAAAAAATCAGTGTTTTTGCTGTCTCCTGTGACCTGTGATGGATCCTCAGTGAGCTTAGCTTATGTGTGCTCTAAGTCACATAGAACATCATGATAAACTGCAAGTACTTCATCTGGGAAGTAGGGAGTGACTGTTGAAATTTCACCTGCCTGTCTGAGCACCCAAAGCTGCTGCTTCTGCCAGAGAATTCAAATTCAAGGAAGAAGGGAGGTAAGAAATATAATTCTTGCCTGTGTGTGTGAATCTGTCATTGCAGGAGCTGATGTTCTCTCTGAAGGAGGAGGGAAAGAGGAAAGAGTGCTCTGACTAAAGCATGGTTGCTTCTTTGTGTGTATTTATGCACACACATGTGTGGAGAATTGGATAATGAGGGAAGGAAAAAGTTTTCTATTCAGACATAGTCTAATAGAGCCCAAACAGATGGTGCTGCTGCTATTTACCAGTATAAGATTTCCTGTACAAATCTCTAATACCGGTTATGGTATCTTAAAGATCAGCTAGTTTCAACCCTCTGTGTGGGGCAGAGACACCTTTTACAAAACCAAGTTGCTGCACCCAGCCTGGTCTTGAATACATTGGTGCCTTAAGTACAGACAACCCACTGACATAGTTTTACTTTTTTCCAAAGCCTGTAATCAAAGGGCAGCAGTCTTAAGCCGAAAGCAGGTAGATTTAGATTGGACATAAGGATGAAGTTTTTTAGGATGGTGGTGGTGAGAGACTGGAATAGGTTGTCCAGAACTGTGGATGCCCCATCACTGGAAGTGTTCAAGGCCAGATTGGTTAGTGCTTTGAGCAACTTGATAAATATTGATAGATGCTCCTATTCCTGGCAGACGAGTAGACTACATGATCTTTAGAAGTCACCTCTGACGCACACCATTCAGTAACCTAAATTTTTATGGTTTCTTATCTCCACAGACATTATCTCCAAAGACATTGTGAAAAGAAGGAAAGAAGTATGGAGAGCTTTAAAAATTTGGAAACCAAACTGTTTATAGAGTCCACAAATGCCTAAAGCATGGACCCCATCCCCATAGCTCTCTTGGGTAAACCTGAATAGGGTATTTGTGACTAGAGGCAAAACCAAGTATCAATAAGATAACAAATGCATGTTTCATCAAATAAGCTTCCCAGAGAAAGCGCATTGAATAAAATTACCTGTGCCTTCCTGAAAATGGGTTTATATGTATTTACCTATCTCTTCATCACTCTATAAATATTTTAATTTGAAGAAATCTAACTAAGCCAAGTCTGTATTTCAGAGTGCTGGAAAACACAAGTCTTTGGTTGAGCGAAAAGAAAGTTGTTTGACTCAGCTGAATGTTTATTTATGCAATGTCTATGGCCAAAAATAAAAACCAAAAATAAAATAAAAAGAAAGAGGTGCTTTCACTCTACATTTATTATTCTCTGAATGCTGGCCGATAGTGGTCCTGTTACATAGCCATTGCATCTCCTATGGCTTTAAATAATAGCAGGAATAAATTATTCTGATTTAGCACATACTCAGGTTTATTGATGAGTAGTATTGTTGTTGCTTTAATTTCAAAATTGGTCATAATTTTTTAGATGGGGATAACCCAATGAAATTTTTGAGTGAAACATACAGACCCATTCCTCATAAACTGATGACTTACAATGTTTGTTCACATTCCTACAATAATTACTGTAATGAAACTCATACAGAAGCAAAAAAAAGGCATTGTATCTGATTAAAACTGACATGTATTTAAGTTTAATTGCATTTTTGCTCTCATTGTTTGTTAGTGCCCTCTCTACTTGAGATTTGTTTTATACTAACATTTTACACATTTTAAGTAAATACAGCTTTAGACAGTTTTCATTATTGCTTATGGCAGAACACAGAAATGATTTAAGCCAAAAGATTTACATTTTAGGTTTGCCTTTCAAAGATTCCTAAAAGTCTGAATGCAATCAGATGCAGAACCACCACTGTGGTTTCACTCCTGCTTACATTCTGTGTGAAAATATAGGCTCTGTGGTCAGTAGTAAAAAGAACAGTTACAGTACTTGAGGTATATATGACTCGCATCTTTGCATCTCCCTGCCTGTCAAGTCAACAAATTTTCTGAAAAGATGGGTCCTCTCTTTCTCTCCCCACTTGTGTCTTCTGCTGTCAGCCTTCAAGGCCAGACCAGAAAGGTCAGTATTTATACTGGATTTGGATTTGATGGCAAAGCCATCTTAAGAAGCTCCTGCTCCTCCTCTGGTCATTTGTCACTGCTACAAGACTTGTGTTACTGTTACTCGGTATAGGCTGTGTTGCACACCACTGAAAGGGTCCATCTTAAATACAACCCCAAAGGTGGGTTATTTTAATTACTAAAAGTTCCCTTTTCTTTTTTTTCCTGTAACCGCTATACTAGCACAGAGGAAGGTGCAGATGAGGTGTAAAGATGTGTTTCGTATCAGAAATTTTAAACTGACTTTGAAGAAATCTATACCATGAATCACGAGGCTAACCTGTTTAGTCCATTTTCAGGTTCCACAAAGCTTTGCAGAGACTATACCAATGCAATGTACAATCTGTATAGTGCTTCTTAAAATGGACTTTTTTACCTTCATCCATGTTTTCAGTATTCAGAATTTTGGATAAGAGCAAAGAATTGCACCAGAAAACATGTTACTAGAGGTGACAGGATCTTGTATTTTCTGTGTGGATTTTCTTTTTAGTTTTTGCTTTTATTTTTCTCCTTTGATTATTTACATAGTTATTACCCATAAGTCCCTTTTAAGCCTTTAATTATAGAAGTCCATAGCAAAGGAAGGCTTTCTGATAGCATTTGTTAGAGCATCATGCTGGACTAGATTAGGTTATGTTCATCAGGAAGGATAAAATGTCCAAGTAGAGTTGGATGACTAGAGATAATAGGGAATTGGTTTTTTCAGCTCTGAGTCACAGATGCAAACCTCAAATAAGCTGTCGAATAAAGTCAATTTTAGCCAATTGTGAACTCCAAAGAGAATTGCAAAGACTTACACTGAAATTTACTTTGTAATTAATAACATATGAGGTAGTTTAATTCCAGATGGAAATTAAACTCCAAATATACCACTCCCTTTCCCCCCTGCACCTCTGGCAAGAGATGGACAAAGGCAGAGGCTGTGGGCTGAGATAACAATTTGCTGAAACCACACCCCCGCAGCAATGACATAGATGGTATAGAACAGCAACCTGGCCATGCCCACATGTCTCCTAAGTTCGAGCCCCTCTCTCCAACCAGAACAACATAGTATTCACATATTTAAAATACAGTTTAAACAGTAATCCTTGAGAGCAGAATGCTGTGACATATCAGGGCAGCTAGATAATGTCTTAGGAGTTGCCATTTAAAACCAGAGCAGTTTCCTATGAGGAATTCCCTTTGTGTTGCCAGCGACTCATTCAGCAGCATTTTTGATCTGCCTCTTGGATGACCAGCAGTGTGTTACAGCAAAGGTCTTTCAAGCAGCATAAAAATCACTAACCACTGAATTGTAACAGAGAAGCTGACTGATGGAAAGAAAAAAGCAAGCATTAAAACCTGCCACAAATACCATTCCAGAGATGTTAAAAGTCTAAGGGACAGGCAAATTGCCTAATAACCGAGAAATATGAGCAGTCATTTTTATGGACAAAAAGAATGATAGTAAGTATAGTAAATATTAATTATTCTTATGAACATGTTATCATTCACTTTTTAAATTAACTCAAGCCATCTATTTATAGCTTTTTCTTTGTAGCTACAAAAATACATTTTTCAGATAATAACCATTCTTCTTGAGTATATGTTCACATATTATATGGCTTTGCATACTAAAAGGAATAAATTTTCAAAGAAACTAGAAAAATAAATATATGAAAACAGAAAAAAGCAATTTGGAAGAGCCAATAAGTTTTATAAGAATCCTAATAAATATAAACTATACCTGTTGGAAAAAAACCAAACAAATCCATCTCTGGAAAAATATTGTAAAAGGTAAACCATTAACCAGTACACAGTTTAAAATCACACAAACAAAATAGTCCTAAGTATCCTTTTAGTGCACACATGGAAAAATTAATATCTCATATAAGCACTTGTGTTTTTCCTTTGAAGAATGACCTATGAAATAAGGGGTTGGAACACAGGGAGACATCCTTGAAATAATAATTTTACTTAAATGAGAAAATTTATTTGAAATAACAGGAAAAAAAATTGCAAATTATCCTTATGCCTTTTTAGATGTTGAAAACTATGTTCTTATGTCACTCATTCACTGTTTTTTAAGATTGCTTCTTTAGTATTACCTGGTGCCAGTAAAGGATTACAATCTCAATCTTTTTCCACAACTTCATGATCCATTAATAAGCAGATTAGTTGCTGAGAAAGTCAGCAAATACAAACCTATATTGTTTTGATATTGCGTATAACAATATTAGTTTAATATTATTTTTCCTATTTGCTTAACTATGTCTAGTAGACAGCAATCATGGATTGCTGAACTATTTTACTAGGCTACTTTCCCAAACAGTACAAGTTTCCACTTTCTCTTAGCCTGTTGACATATGTTCTGTTTCCATAAAACCCATGAACATGACAATCTATAACCTGAGTATCCTTTTTACAGGCGTAGGGGTTTTTTTCCCAGCTGCCTCCACTCATCTGGGTCGGCCTGTGAACAGCACTTTTGAATACGTTTTTGTATTCAGCAATATGCAGTGTGTTTAGACATGAGAGAGAATGGGATTATGTCCTTAATATGCTCTCCATTCAATTTCTTTCTTTGAAAAACAACGATAAAGGCCTTCAATTTGGGCTCAAATCATCCTCAAATACATAGTCTGCTCTTATAGTGGATGAGTGTAAAGAAGGTGGCACAGCTAAGTCTATTGGTATCTAGAGGGGCGTTTTCACTTATGTTATGTATTTATTCATGTTACAAGAGTTTTTTGAAAAGTGCTGTCTAGTACTTTGCTGTCAACATGCTTAGGAGTAGCAAGCACTAGGATTTTTTGGATCTCAGTAGCTCAAAAATAAGTAAATATTCCAATGACTTTTTTGATTTTGTCACTCAGAATGAAAAGATCTCTCCACTGTTTAACGTAGATACTGTGACAGGATAGAATCAGCTGATTCTAGGGTTGGCTCTTTAAGCAGTCAGGCAGGTATTTTTTATTTTTATTCTAAGCCTGGCAAGTTGAAAAGCATCAAGTGGAAAAACAGCAGAGGAAAAAGTACCCTGTGGTTACCGAGAATACTGTTATTGTTAAATTCATCTGTTTTAGTGCCTGATCTTCATAGAAATAGTTTTCTTAAGAAAAAGAGAAGCACTCACTATTAATCTGATGTAGTTGTAATCATTATGTTTATTGGAAGGAATGTATTGATTAAATAGACAATGAGAGTTAAATAACATTACAGTTCTGACCCATCTTCTTCCTGGTCCCAAACTATTATGTTGCAATAACATGACCTTTATTGCAAACCACCTCATTCCATGATCCAGTTCAACAACTGTTTTGCTATATAGATCATTATTCAGTAAAGGTCACATATCTAATTTGGTAAACGCTATGCACATCCATCATTTTAGAGTCAGTGAACTTTCTGGACATGTATTTATTAGTTAATAGAGAACCAACGTTTCTGTAATTTTCTGTTTGCTGGGACTTACCAAACTACCTGCAACAGTGACTGTCATCATGCATGTTTTGTCACTGTAAACCCTGAAGATGTTTTATCTCAGTTACAATACTGTGGGAATGGCAAAAGTTTTCCTGCTGTTCAGTTCGAAGGTAAAGATGTTATTATAAATGCCTTGGTATTCCCTTCTGTCTGTCCCTAGAAAATCTTACTTTAGAGTCTACAGAAGTGTCTCCATGATATTTTTGCTACAGAGGAGATTTAAAAATATTCTTGAAGGAAAAGACAGCCTTAAGATTGAAAAAATGTTTGTTATGGATATTAGGTTCTCTGGAAATTTTGTGATAATGGCATTACCTCAGGTATAATTGTGCCCATTTAGCGTAAGAGCCAGTGGTTAAAACAACCAACACCTAAGAAACCCTCATTTAGTTCTCTGCTAGTACACAGATTTTCTGCATGACTGAGCAAGTACTTAAAACAGCCCTCTGAAAGTTTTCAAGGCAGTTAGGGGAAGTTTCACAGAGGCAAAGTTGGCCAAATTTTAATAATTTAGAAATATACTTTAACTCTCAGAGTTTTATTAACACACAGTACCAGTAAAAGTGCCTCCTTAAAACTTTTTTTGTTAATTTATACTGTATGTAGGTATCCTTACACTTTGGTTATTAGCTATTTGAAGGCTTCAAAAGTTTCTCATATATACTCACACAATCTGGAAAAATAGTTGACTATTCCTCTCAGTCAATGAATTCTCTTCAAACCTTTTTTACTTAGCCTTTCTTTATGGTTCTCAGTTTCTCTGGCTGGAAGCTCCCCGAAGTCAACAGGTGTCCCTTTTGGGCTCTACACATAATGCCTATTAAGGTTGAAAAAAAGAAAAAATTCACTTAAATCCAAAGGATGATTGAAAATCCCACTGACATCCATTAAAGGCTAACAAATACAGATACCCCCTTTGTAGGAATGCCACCCCTCCCCATAAATTGTCGCAGGCTGGTAATAATTAATTACCAACAACTAAGTATATAAGTCTTTCTTTAGATGCTTCTCAAGGCATCTAGTCTGAATGTTAGGCAGACCTCCAGCCTATTCAATAATCACAAGTGCGAGGAGCATGTCCAACTCCTCATTATTTCAGGCAGACTACTTCACGTGCTGAAAGCTCTGGACTGACTGAAACTTCCCCTTTCCCTGGATTGCCACTTCTTTCTTCAGCATCACACAGCTTTTCCAAACATTATATTTACAGACTTAGAGGAGGGAAATAAAATGAAAAAAAATCTAGATATCCTTTTGGTATGACTTGATATTCTTTCTTTTAATTTCTTAAATCAGTTTCAGTGTCTTCTTCTAGGATGGTATTCAAATGTTGACAGTCACTTAAGGGTGAAGATTGGTTGAAGTGTGGATGTCCTATGGTTGTCCATAGTCCTAGGTTGCCTTTTCTTTATTTTTCATTCTATTACAGGGTAAGATCATCATCTACAATCGTGACTGTCTGAGGTACTTGTGTTTTCTTAGAAAAACTTTACATTGGATTCACATCCCGTGATACCTACAAAGAAGGCATGAGGAATATTGACACAGCATGTGTAAAATCCCAGAACACATTTAGTGTCACAAGCACTGTGAATGATGTTGCCATGGATAAATAAGGAAGTATGTCTCAATGTAGATTCTGTTTCCTTAAAAGCTGTCTTGCTATGCTGAGCCCACTGATGAGTGTTGCACTAGTCTCAAGGGATGAAATGTGCTTCTTCCTCACTGACTTACTAACGTTTCTTCACTGGTTTGTCTTTGCAATTTTGTTGATGTGCACAAGGAAGCTTGCTCTTCATATGAATTTACTGAGAGGATATATTCTCTGCACATCCTATTAGAAAGCTGAACAGAAACTGCAGTGATGTCCTCCCTCGTCCAGCACCTTGGTGTGTTAGCTGTTGCAAACTCAATGCAGCTGTTATGAACTCAGTGCAGAAACATGTCTTGTTCTGTGAGATTTTTACTGACAGCCTGAATGTATCCACCCACCACAGAAAGGTTTCATTGTACATCTCCTAACCTTTAGCCACTATCTTCCAGGCTGCTAGAGCTTCGTACTATTGGAATTGCATTGCTGCTGGCTTTACAATGCAGCTGAAATGGGTCATTGATCCAATAGCGTGATTGTAAATATGGCAGCTGGATGGTTGGCAGCTTCTTTACTGCTCACTGTGCATATTGAAGATGTCTGTGTCTGCGTTCCAGTGTAGATGTTTTCCTCTGTTGCAGGTATGTATTTACTCTATATGTAGCTGCGTTTTTCTTTTTTCCCAGAACATGGGAATAGGAACCAGCCTTTTGCATTAAGAAGTGAAGTACTTCTGTACATAAAACAGAGCTTCATAGAACAGCCCAAATGCGGAAAAGCCTAAGAATCTATTTTATTATAATGTTTAGTTTACAGATTAAAGCTAAGGTCAGAAACACTATTTTCTTGATAACTTTCTAGCTCACAACATCTCTGTTTCATGCTAATAGAAGTAGCCACTGTGTATATACTGTTTTTCCTAAGATAAAATCAGAAACTGAAACATTTAGTGGAAAATTCAGGGGGACAGAATGGGAAACAGAAAAGAAATTAATGTCTCACTGCTGCACTTGTTTAGGCCTTAATTCACAACTCAGCATCAGCTTCATTCCACTTGATTCCTTCTTATCTTTCCATTAATGGGGGAATTACTCTATTGCAGAGATAAGGTGTACCTAGTACCCCGCTTACAATATATTTAATTACAAGGAGAGAGAGTGAAAATAATTTAGAATGAAAACAGATGCTGAAACTGGAACACAGCCAGGATGTCTGGTCCTGCCGTTTCCTGAATGAAAAGTGTTTGAAGTGTATTTGTCTCTCACTCTTTTTATTTTATCATTCTCTAGTAATTGCTTTTGATTCTTTCAGGATCAGTGCAGACATAGACTCTGTAAATCCATCCAAAGACTTGGTTTTAGCCGGTGTTAAAGGAAATAAATAGAAAGGTGGGTTTTTTCTCTCTCTAAACAGGAATTCGATGCAATATATCTAACATTCATATTGAATCTTCTTTGTACTGAATTCTCATCAAATTGAATTTATATAGAACTGATTCTTTTTGTGCTTAAAGGTATCTGCATGGCATTAACTTAGAGAGAAAAGTGTTATCTTTATCTGCAGCGGCCCTGTTGTGAAAGGTATTGCAGTGCATGCTTCTTTTCACCAGGTGTTTCTGGTGGGATCTGCAGTATTTAGCACAACAGACAGCAAAGAGAAAAAAACCCTCAAAATGTGCACTTTGATTGTCTTTCCTTTTGTGCTTATAAGCACAGTCTTTAACAAACATTTATAAGGACCTGTTTTGCTTTTATTTCATAAGATTTTTTGCTTAATCATTTCACAAAGAATGCAAGGACAGACCTTTAAAATTGTGTTCATGTTTTGAATCCAGCTTTATGTTAAGATCTTTTTAGGTTTTGGCTGTGTTTATTTCCTTCCTGCTTTATGACTTGAATTGGAAATGCTGAGATACCATAAAACAGGCTTGGACAAATTTGATAGATTCATATCCAGACCTAGAGCTTCAGTGCGCTCTTGACTGTAAACATGCCTCTCACTCTCCCAAATTACTACCCTTCTGTTTATGTACTGAAAGGAAAGAGAATTCCTATTCTATATCTCATTAAAGACTTCATGCTCTGGCTTTCCACTTTCCCCTGTTCACATTATTCTGCGTTGTCATATTGTTTGACATCTGTCTTTTGTTACACTCTACTGTGCCAGCAGTGATTGTTTCCACACCATCTTACTATGTGTCTTGTGTACAAAGGGCTTTGTGCACAGAATATTCTGGTCATTATCTCTTAAAAGGAAAGTTTCCTTAGCGCGTTATTTACTCTTACATGAAAGGGATTGCAGAATTCTATTTTATATATTGTATACATAAAAAAATATTACAATAATGCAATGCTGTTAGGAACGTCAGAGATACTAATATTTTTAATAAAATGAAATGAAATAAAAATAAATAAAATAATAATTTAATTAATAAAATAAAGTTGACAGTGTTAAATGTAGAGTAAAAAATTTAATGCCAATATATTTGTAATTCACATTCTACAGCATACTATAAGACAGAAAACCAAATATTTTTTCCCTATTCTGAATTATTTAGAATATCATCTGTTCAAACTTTGTTGGAATTAATGTTGAAACTATGATTTCTGCATCCCAGAGGTTTTCCATGGGCTTCAGGGGCAAAGCTGCTTCACCATGCTCTTCACTAAGGTGAATCTCAGAGGAATCTCAGCTCCAGTGCCTGGAGCACCTGCTCCCTCTCCTTCCCCATATGACACCAGTGTTTCACAAATTTACAATTGTTCCTTGTTGGTTTTTAACATTTTTGCTTGTTGCCTGAACATGCTGTGTTCTTAGATGAGTAAGATGACCAACCTCTAATGCCTTTGGTCAGGCAGCCTGATACCCAATGTACACATCCAGGGGCAGAATCTGCCATGTGAGTGCAAACAAAATAAATCTATCCTTTCAACAAAAGACAAATTACAATGTTACAAGGTTGAGCCAAGCATATTGCCTAGGGTATCTGCAAGGTGCTTGCAGACTGTTCACCTACTAGTTGTAAAGTAAGAAGATGGAGGACTAGAGGTCCTTGTGCTGCAGTGGTACAGCAGACCTGAGGCACTTGAATTTTTAAAAAAAGCAGTACAGTTGAAACATTTTTCAATTCATTTCACTTTTTTTGTTAAGCACATATTTTCACTTAATGATTTTTCTTTACTCCACATGAGGGTTCTTGAATCTGCAGCCCATGGAGGAGACCCACTCCAAAGCAGGTGAATGCCTGAGAGGAGTCTGCGAATCCATGAGAGGCCCATGCTGGAGCAGAATCCTGTCAGGGATCTGCAGACCCATGATAGAGAGGAGCTCATGCTGGAGGAGAATGGAATCATAACATGAGGAAGCTGATGGAAGTGCTTAATGAGCAACTTTCCATCAATTCCCAGCAGTCCTGGCTAACGGGGGAAGAACCTCCCAGTTGCCTGGAGGTTACCAAATGTCAATCCCATCTACGAGAAGGGTCAGAAGGAGGATCCAGCGGACTACAGGTCTGTCAAGTCTAACCCCAGTGGCAGGGAAGGTCATGGAGCAGATCATCTTGAGTGCCATCACACGGCATGTGCAGGACAACCACAAGATCAGGCCTAGTCAGTGGGGGTTTATGAAAGGCACTTCCTGCTTGACTGACCTGATCTTCTCCAATGACAAGGTGTCCCACTTAAAGGATGAGGGAAAGGCTGTGAATGTTGTGTACCTGGAGTATAGTAAAGCCTTTGACACCATTTGCCTCAGAATTCTCCTGGGGAAACTGTCGGCTCATGGCTTGGATGGGTGCACTGTTTGCTGGGTAAAAAAATGACCGGATGGCTGAGCCCAGGGAGTGGTAGTGAATGGGGTGACATCCAGTTGGCAGCTGGTCACAAGTGGTGTTCCCCAAGGCTCAGTACTGTGGTTAGTCCTATTTAATATCTTTGTTAATGACCTGGACAAGGGTATCGAGTGCACCCTCAGTCACTTTGCAGGTGACACCAAGTTGAGTGTGAGTGTTAAGGGTAGAAGGCTCTGCAGAGGGATCTTGACAGGCTGGATTGATGAGTCAAGCAAGGTAAACTGCCTAAAGTTCAACAAGTCCAAGTGCCAGTTCCGGCACTTGGGTCACAACAAACCCAGGCAGTGCTACAGGCTGGGGGAAGAATGGCTGGAAAGGTGTGTGGTGGAAAAAGAAAAAGGATGTTGGTTGGCAGTGGCTGAACGTGAGCTGGGAGCATGCCCAGCTGGCCAAAAAGGCCAAAGTTATCCTAGCCTGTATCAGCAATAGTGTGGCCAGCAGGACAAGGAAAGTGGTTTTCCTCCCATGCTTGGCACTGGTGAGGCTGACCCTTGAGTCCTGTGTCCAGTTCTGGGCCCCTCACTACAAGAAAAACATTGAGGTGCTGGAGTTGATCCGGAAAAGGGCAACAGAGCTGGTGAAGGGCCTGGAGCACAAGTCATATGTGGTGTGTCTCAGGGAGCTGGGGTTGCTTAATCTGAAAAAAAGGAGGCTCAGGGGAGACCTTATTGCTCTCTGGAACTACCTGAGAGGAGGTTGTAGTGAGGTGGGTGTTGATTTCTTTTCCCAGGTAACAAGTGACAGAATGAGAGGAACTTGCCAAGGAAGATTTAGGATATTAGGAAAAATTTCTTAATGGAAAAGGTTGTTAAACATTGGAACAGTCACTATCCTTGGAGGTATTTAAAAGATCCAGTGGTGTGGTGCTTAGGGCCATGGTTTAGTTGTGGGCTTGGCAGTGTCAGGTTCTTGGTTGGACTTGATTATCTTAATGGTCTTTTCCAATGTAAAGGACTCTATGATTCTATGACATGGTGTCTTAAAAACAGATAGTGTTCTGGTGTAACCAATTAATTGCAAGCAGACACTGCAACATGTTGCACAACAGGGTCTACTTCCCCTTTGGGTCCTAAATCGGCAGTTTTGCTCTTTCACTCATAGTAAGGAACTATGCAGTAAGACGCTCTTTGCAGCTTACAGTAAGGAAAAAACACTTTCTCTACAGAATTGTGTCTCTTTCATGAATCCTGTTTATTTTTGCAAAAATATGATTTCTTGGGCTTTGGGGTTTTTTTCTTTGTTTTGTTTGATTGCTTTTCATTTTGAAGGTTTATTTTGTACATATTTCACATAAGGATGTTTACAAAAGAACAAACACACCACAAGCTTGGACTAAGTAATATTCCTGTTCACTCATTTCTCTACCCTCATCTCCTCTTAACACCTGTTCATGCTGTGAAATGATATTCAGCATGTTCATCTTCACTTCCCTCTGGTCTTTCCAGTAACAAAATTAATACTGTAACAAACCAAACTAGCATGGCATCTGCAGTGGCAAAGTCTTGTTTTTTTGTTTCTCATGCCTTACAGTTTCTGAGAATATCAAATTCCTGGGTTTTCAGAGACTTTTTTTCCAAAGACTGCTCAACATCTGGTGTAACATAGATCAGACAGGGTGTTGGATCAAGAGGAAGTGAAATAGCTTTAAGTGTGGGAAAAAGGCTTAGACCTTCATGTAAGAAGAAGACAAGCAATGTTAAAGGATGGAGAGGCCATGATGGTACTGCAGAAAAGGAATGGAAAAAAAAAGGGGGTTGTGATGACTGAGCAGAATGCAATTCATGGATATAAGAACAGGCAGGTTTTATTGTTCAATCATAGGTTTCAAAGCTGACTTTTTACCTCATACATTCTAAAACCCTTCTGCAAATACACTATCTGCAAGGTTTTGACAACCTCAGTGCTCCAGATACTTAAAAAATGCCTTTCTAGGATCAGATAATTATTGTTTGAGTATCTATTTGAGGCTCAGTTTGAATATGACCTCCAGTGGCAGTACAGCTCCTTTGAACTCAGACACAGGGTTGCCATTACACGCTAACTCACAAGAGAAGAAAAATTGTTCAGTGCAACGCTAATCTGCTCCCTCTAAATTCTAAAGCTAAATTTAAATAGCTCTGAGTTTGTTGAGAAAGTGTTTTTCTTTACTGATATATATTGTACAAATTTTTGTTAAATGCAGAACAGATCTTAATTTACTTAGAGCTGAATTTACCAAAGAGCTAAACTAGAAAACCATTAAGTCCATTTAGGAACATTAATAAGAAAAGAATATAGATTTCTGGCTTGTTGAATTTCAAACTTGAACTACAGATAGAACAGTATGCATTCATCCTTACTTCTGATTTTAATTTCTTTTGAATGTTTCTTTTCATGTGGTTTTGGCTACTAGACTTCAGAGACTTACAGCATCCAGCGTGTCTTTGTGAAGGCAGTTGTACGCTGCAACCTAATTACTTCTAAATTTTTATTTATTTTCATTTTGTAATGAGCCACATGTACTGAGTTTTCCTACACTACACTTCCCTTTACAAAATATTTCTTGCCAACCCACAAAATGTGTTTTAAGGTTTTATGTGTTGTCTTCTCAGTTTTCTGACAATTTAGTTGCGGAAATAAGCAATCAAATCACAGTCAGAATTACCTTTACTTATATTGCAGAGACATAAAAATACCTCCTTACTTAATCCCTTTACTGGGACATCAGCAAAGTGTTCAGCACTGTTTCCCACAGTCTCTCTTCAACAAACTGGAAAGCTACAGATTTGATGGGTTGTATGTGAGGAGTATAGGAAATTTGCTAACAGTTCCCACCCAGTAGGTGATAATCAATCGCTTTTACTCAGGTTGGCAACCTGTCACAAGTGAAGTCTTCTGGGGTTTGATACTGGGCCCCATGCTGTCCCACATATTTGTAAATTACATGGATGATGGGATGTAAAGCACCTTCACCAAGTGTGTTGATGGTACCAAACTTGGTGGTGAGATGAACACACCAGAAGAGTAAGCCATCCCACAGAGAGAGACCTGGCAGGATGGAAGATGAGCTAGCAAGAACAGTGTGGCGTTTATAAAAGACAAGTGCTAATTCCTGCACCTGGGATGAAATAACCAAAAAGCCTATCACAGGTTAGCCCGTGTGTTGCTGGGCAGTGGCCTTGCTGAAAGGGATCTAGGGGTCCTGGTGGGCAACAACCTCAACATGAGTGAGTACCAAAAAAGGCAGGTCTGCTCCTGGGCTGCATCTACCGAGGAGTTACACTCCTTTAAAATTACTCCATGTGGCCTATCTTGCTGTTGTTTAATTTGTTGTGTTTTGGGTGGGTTTTTTTCAACACTTTCATTATTTATATAGATATAAAAAAGTACTTTTAGGAAAGTCTAAAATGGATGTTCTTCATCTATACTATAATAATGCTATTCACAGAAGGAATAGGGAAAAGGGATGACTACCGTGGCAAATCAGATTAGTTGATCAAAATTTAAGATCAAAATATTAGTTTAAAATAACATATTTGATTTGATACTCTGCTCAGTGCTTACATAGACAAACTAGAGAAAGATCTTTATAGTAATATGCAACTGCCAAAGCCTAAAGGAATCTGAAAAACTTTTGAGCAATATTTACTTATTATTTAAGTATGATCTAACTCCTTAAATTCTTACCAATAAACATGTGGATGAAAAGGACCAAGAGCTTTTTGCAGCTCTTTGTAGCTTAGGCAATCTACCAAATGTTTTCCCAGGCATAGAAATGATAGAGATATACTCAAACACTACATGGAAGTGGCCCGCAGGGAGTCCTACTGATGTTACAGAGACACTTACAAGTGCAAGGATCTGTCAAAATTACTTCCAGATCTGGAGTTTAGCTTGTAGGTTTTATAGATAATGCCTTGGTAAAATATATCTTAGTTATTTTATTGTGATTTCCTTTAAGCAAATGGTAAAATCGTGTGTTATAAAAAGATGATGTAACATTTGTATTTAAGTTAATGTTGAAGATCACAAGCAATAAGTGCTTGAAAGCCTCATCAGTCATAATTATCCTTTACTTTTGTGCCTTAGTGCAGCACAATATGTATTATGCATACCTGCTGGTCAGAGGGACTTTTTCTTCCTATGTTTTTGGGTGTTGAAAACAGTACAAAGAAGTTAAAATCTTACCGGAGTTTTTCATCAGGCAAACAAAAAAATTGAAATATTTTACTTTTTTTTTCCCCCAAGGACCACAGGTGTTTCCAAAGTGCAACATGATTTAAAGGTTAACTGTCACTCCAACCCCCCAGTTCCTTACATTTAAAATGAGTAAGTGTAGACTATCCATCAGCATGAGACTGTATGAGGTAAGGAAGTATAATGACATGATGTAAATTTTTCCATTAAAAATCTCAGCACAGTGACTGTAATGGATGGGGGTTTTTTGCATTTAATACTATTACTGTGATGCAGCCGAGGAGCAGCTGCTGTTAGGAATTCTGGGAACTGCAGAGATTTCACAGTGGAATTAAACAAATGTTCTCCCCCACTGTGATTCCAAGGGAACTGTACAAACCTTCTCAGAGGGAAGCTGTGCTATTTTTGAACAGCACAGCACTCTGAAAACCTCTAAGATGCAATGCGTCTCGCACCATATATAAACTGTGAATTCCATTTGAAAATACTTCTTTTTCTGTGAAATTCAGCATTTTGAACATTATCCTCGTGGCTACCACTATATTCTTGTGTTGAACTGAGGTTTAGACAGCCTTCCTGTGAACGAGCATCTAAATAGTGGCACTTGCAGATGAGGAAATGACAAAGGTTGAAATCTACTGCCTGAAAGAGTGTAGGAGCTTTCCTGTTATGTACAGTGACCCATAGTCATACTAGGCAAGACTTGGATAGTCACCATTTCCTTAACTTTCCACTAGTTATTCACACAGTGTTTTTAGGAGCTCTCTCCTGCCTCTTGCTGACCAACGCAAGTGGAGTGCTCTAGCTGGTATCTTACCTCTGTCTCTCCCCCTTACCTTGAGTGCTGAGTGAGGTCTAGGAAGCCTTTCTTCTTCAAGTGATGTCTTGTACAGCTAAGAACTGTGAAAAAGTTAGGAAAACAAGAATGGAGAGAAATAGCTGTGGATTGAGAGTTTTGTGGGACCTAGTAGTTTATTTTAGTGATTGATTGCATAATTAGGTCTGAGAATTGGGAGGAAAGATCTTAGAAGAGAAATAACTTGTATGATAGGAACAGTGTCAAGGACACTCAAGGTAAATATTCAGAGTTGGGAAGCGATCCAAGAATGCTTTGCTTTAAGGAATGCCTAGGGAGCAGAGTAGGTTGATGTTCCAGGGAGGATGATAATCCAGACCATTGAGCATGAATTTAACCACAGATTAGTTACAGGCCTATGAAAAGATCTTAAATTTGTGCAAAATTTTAGGTAAATACCATTCACCAGTGAAAAACAGAATGGCCAGCAGACAGAGGGGCTGCAATAAGGAATGCCTGTTATGATGAAAATTCCTATGTACTCTTACCTTGACAATTTAATTTTTTAAATTTAGGATTTACACTATTGATAATATAAAGTAAGGGAGAACACATTTAAACACAAAAAAAAAGATATTCAGGGGAAAAAGTGAGAGTGGAGCTGAATAAGTAGAAGTAGTAGTAATGGTCTTCAGAACATGTAAGCCCTTAAATGTCACAGAAAAAGCAAGCAGGCTGTAACAGCTCTAGAGACAGTCTGAGATGCTGGCAAGGTGCTCTGCCTTCTGGGAACTCATTTACCAGCAGCACACCCTCAGCGATACATCAGCTGAATACAGAAACAAATGGCTGGCTAGGATGTATGCCAAGCTCCAGAGTGAACTTCCTTACAGTCTTTCTATAGGCTTGATGGGGCTCAACAGAGTGATAGTCATAGATAATCCTCTGGGATGAGTTGAGATAATGAGGCATGAATGTGTGTTAATGCCTGATTTAATGATTTTCTAGAAACCAAGGCTAAGTCATGGCTGAAGTGGTAGTCTCAGGAAAATACTGACTAAAACATTGCATAATTATTGTTGAAAGAGTAACAAAGGATCTCATGTTGATTAGACAGCCTAGTATACCCAAATAATGATGCTGAGCAGGAAGGGTTGTATACACAAGCCATCCACATATTCTGAACATCTTAAACCATGCTACTTTAATCTTGCTGGAATTCACTTCATATTACAGTTTGTAGATGCCTTTTTAACTTCTTTTTAAAGCTTGGTTTAAGGTATTTCTACTGAAGTCATCATCTCTTAATTTTATTTTACTCTACCACTTCCTTAACATATTACAGAACTTAGCATTATGTATTTCAATTGAAGAAGTCTCTCTCTCCTTGAAAATACACACCTCTCCCAGCCATGTAACCTCTCATGCTCTAACTTCTCCTTTTTAGAATTGTGGATTTTTGCCTACAGCCTTTGTGAGACAAATTACTTCATAGCGCAGAAGGCCACTTACACCACAGGAAAGAGCATCCAATTTGTAAAATGCTATATATACCAGTGGCTTATAGATTTTTAGACCTTACAGAAGACTCCACCATATAGAATGTGTGAGTACCAATGGAGAGAGAAGAAACCAAATAGTTCACTGTCTTTGAAAAAACCTTTCTTATATTTTAATTCAAACTTATTCAGGTGAGTTTTTTCCTAGTTTTTCAAAGAGCCAAATTCAATAAAGAAAAATAACAGTTAAAGATCTGGGGAATACTCTAAAGCCATCACAGATGCACTTAAGATGCATTTAAATTCCTTCGGTTTGGAATAAACCTCTTGATCACTTCCCATAGAGCATTGCCCCTCATTCCCATAACAGGAGACTATATAAGAAAACTTTTTCTACCTCAGTTTTTCTAGAGCCATTCATTGTATTACAAGGGTTAAGTAATGTCCAGGACTTTACCAGATGTACAAAGTTTAATGTTTTTATCACATGTCTTAAAAATGTGAATACATGGAGACTAAAACTCCCTTCCACCTTTCCTGTAAGTTTTGTTTGCTCCCTGCATATTTTGAGTCACTCAACTCTAGATTATTTCCCAACAGTCACCAACATGGATTGTGTTTCACATATTCATAAAAAAATTTTATTTTTATGATTTCCCTTTGTGAAAGGTTTCTTAAATTGCATTTATTCCTTTGTTAATTTTCCTAGCTTAATAAATGCTTCTAAAGTGCTCTAGGTGCTGTACAAACACAGGCTACGTTTCTGTTGAATTAGCAACTGTCCCTAAGGACTCCTCAAAAAGGACAAATAAAGATCTCCATGTTCTATTAAATCAGTGCCTACAAACCATCTCTCTCTAATGAAAATATTAGTTGTTGCAAGTCATACCTTCTTCGTAATTGATTGATCCTTAAAAATTAACACCTAATATGACTTTTTTTCAGAGGTATTCATTGCTTCAAATTTTTCATTGTTGCCTGTTGTCTATAATGTAACTACTTCTCATCTGTGATAGCAGCACAGATTTTAATATCTACATTATTGACACTGGCATAAATATAAACATAGTCATATCTACTATGTAACGTAGCTCTTGCCATGGAGTGACACTAGTGAGAGCAATGTTCTGACTTGTCAGGGTACATGTCACTTTACATAAACATAAAATGCTACAAAATCTGCAAGACAATGATTTAGACAGAAAAGTGATGACTCCAAATAATAGAAAAATAAATTTGTTTGTCTAATTATTTTTTTTACTAATCTTGCAAACAGAATTGAGGAAAGAAGGCGTTTATATAATATTAAGATGTGGATTATTAAAAAAAAGTTATTTTTAATGTGTGCAAATATATATAATCCTGTATTAATTTTATTTGCTTCACCACTTCTTTTGCATGGTACAAAGTTTAACATGCTGTCACAAATATTCCAAAGATTTGTGTCATCCACTGTATCAGAGGTCAGAAGTGATGCACCTGTTATGTCCAAGTTTTCCTGTAAAGCACTTCCAAGTAGCATCTGTTTCTCTACAGATATACTATTTTAAATTAAACTTTAATTGTAACATCATCAGTGTAAGAAGTCTTCTGAACTGTGTAAGAGTTTGGCTTACAGATAGGATTTCTATATGCAACTTTTAAAACATTAACAGTTCTAATAATTTTAAGTAAAAGGGAGGCTTCTGATATCTAGCTTCTTCCACTCTAGTCAAATATTTTGATCTGGGGTATACATCTTGCCAAATATTCTTTCTCACTTGGAAGTTCTTCTTTCCCTGTGACTGAAATAGTTACAGCAAAAAAATAACCCGACTTGAATTTAAGTTCAAAGCCAACATTATTATTTAAAAAAAAATCATAATACCAAGTTTAGAAAATATATATTATGGAGTATATATTGAAGAAAAAATAGTCCAGTAGAAATTCAGTTAATTTTTTCTATACTTTGTAATTCCAGAACATAAGGATAATTATAAGAAGAATTACAAACATCTAACAATTACCTTCACACATATATGCACATAAAGACACAAAAGATAAGCTGAACTACCAGACATGGATAAATTGATTTTTCCTTTGTTAAATTGGAATTATTAGCTCATTGCAGAACTAAAAGACTGTGCTAATTTGAAGGATGAGAAGTCAGCTAAGGCAGTTGATTTAATACTTGTCAGTACAATGGTTCTTCTTTTGTCAGCACAGTTTTTATTCATTTAATATTTTTCCTATATTAAGGTCATGATACCTTACTTGGCTGGCATATGCATAAAAGAAAGCATAATTTAGTTTCTGTTTCATTTATTTTGATTGAATATCATGCCTTCAAAGCCTTTTGCCTCTGAGTGTAATTAGCATGACTTTTTTCTAATTCTCAAATCCCTCTTCTCACTATGTGTTTGATATATGACAAACCTTTGAATTCTTTTATGATTTCAAACTCTGATTTTTTCCCCCCCACACATAAATACTGAGGAAGTTTTATTAAGCAGAGGCATCTATGAAAAATGGCTTACAAGGACTTACTCTTTCATAATAGGTGGAGTGCTGTGATAAACACATATCTGCCAAATCTAGAAAATCCTGGGCTTTGTGTTGGGAGATTCACTACTAACAATGGCTCATTTTCTCCTTAACTTAGTTCTTCATTTCAAGCAACAGGAAAAGAACAATAGTAGCAAATGCAGTAATTATAAAACTCAGATTAGAAAAGCAAAGTTAGTTATTCAGACCTAGCTCTCAGCATTAGTACCTCGAGAAGGTCTGCTTTGGTAAGTTCTTTATATGTTCAAAATACTATAACTACAACATTCCCTGAAATGCATTTATTTTCTTTAGATTAATTCCTTTTTGTAGCAACTGAGGATTTCAGGTCCTCAGATGTAGTTCTGTCTGCATTGGGAATACCTTCCTAGAAGCTACATACTTATGACTTCAATATGAAAAGCATTGATGCAAATAAATTCTTTTTCCTCTCCCTGTGTTCCCATAGTGAATACACATTTCTGCATTTCTTAGGAAGCATGTGAGTATATGAATCAGTGAAATGAGTGGGGCAGCAAATACCAGCTTTATTCATATCTCACTGCCCTTTAGCAGAGACATTTCTCCACAAGGACTATACATAATTTGAAGTAATTTAATTTAAAAAAATGATCACAAACCACAAACAAATTAAAACAAAAATGGACTCTTCTTAAGAACGGGTTATCAGTCCCTGGAAGATGCAGAAAAATTGTATTGCTAAGTGCTAATACAAGTCTGAGATCATATCATTTATGTCAGGAAGTCAATACATCAAGAGGTCAAAGGAGATGATTCTCCCTCTCTACTTGGCTCATGTGAAGACCCCATCTGCATCCAGCTTTTGGGTTCCTCAGTGCAAGAAAGACATTAACCTTTTGGAGCAGGTTCAGAGGAGGGCCAGAAAGAGGATCAGAGGGAGGAGCACCTCTTCTATGAAGACAGGCTGATACTCTTTTTCTACCTCTTCCTTGCTCCTTCCTCCTTCTTTCTTACATGCCTTAGGTTCATCTGGACCCATTCCTTTATGTTTTCTAACATGTTTTTTAAAATTTACTTTTTTCATTAGTCTGCAGGTCCATATTACATCTCAAAAGATATGTTGTTTTTTGTGGATGTTAGATGCTTCTAGATATCTGAAATCTCTACGTTCCTTCCCAAAAAAAGCCAGTTTTGTCTAGCTCCAATCTGCATTTCATTAATTGGTGTGTGAAAAGTTGCTTATAGTGAAGAAGTCTCGAGTTTAGCCCGTGTCCCATCTCTTCTTATCCCATGCCTCTATTCCCCTGTGCATCATCCTGTATCTCCTGATATGAGAACAACTCCTGGTATGAGCTTTCTGTTTCACACCAGGCTTATTTTTATCTACAATGCCACATTATGTTTGAATCATAAATACGTCATTCTAGAATAATTGCCTGTTACTGTCACCTCTTTAAAACTATGATCACACCACGCAAACCTCAACAAAAGTTAGCAAATTAGCCATAGCTACCCCTGGTCAATTAGAAAGAGGATTGTTGCAACTAAACCAAGCAAAACAAAGGTGCATGCAGATGAAAATTTCAGACAGAGGAAGACTGACCAGTCCTGAGACTTGCAAAGTCAGTAAAAAGCTTGTGGCCTGTTAATACCAATGGTAATACTCTGTATTACAGGGCTACAGGGCAACAAAAATCAGGTTGAATATACTTTAAAAAGTCTATTTTGTTATACAATTGTAAATAATGTACGGTGTTGTTATCTAGTAGAGCATAGTATAAAGTATATTGTCTTTTTTTATGTATTGATCCAATGACTATATAATTAGGCTTTGAAATAAAAAATATATGTATATATGTATGTCTTATCCTACTTTGAAGATATTTATGACTTGCTTTTATTCTGAATTAGATACCTGTAGTCTAATTAATTCCACACAGAAAAGAAGATATAATAATATATGTTTTGTTGTTTTCTTTTTATTTGTGACATCAGTAATGGTACTAGTGTGTTTTCCATCCTGGTATGTTCTATGGAAATATATTAAAGTAGCATGTTTGTGAAAATTTATGCTACTTTTATCTAACATTTTACTACATACTAACAAAGCCCACTTAGAATTTTTGTTCTTCTTTGACTGTCTTTTGACAATAAAGACTGTTTCAAATATTTTAAAACATTGTTTCCGTACGTAAATACTGATGTATTGGTGTCTTAGAGGAGAAAGATGGTTATGCTCTGCAGGAGGAGGCAAGCAAGGGGCTAAGGCTGGCAACGGAGCAGGGAGGGCAGTGACCTCAGTGAGACAGCACAGTCCCACATAACAGGTCTGGTGACAGTAACCATGATGGTAGTGTGACCGAAACACTGCTCAGCTGGTGCAGGGTGCTGTGGTGGGGAAAAGCACCCCTGAAAGACCCAGGCCTTTGCCCCCAGGATCGGAGCATCTCCTTCCTACAGGAAGTCAGTGATAGGGTTATGCACCCACAGCCAGGGCAGGCTGAGGGTGACTGGAAAGATGGGTCATGCAGGATGGGGAAGGGCAAATAATCTTGGTGTCTGGGTGCCGTTGTTATCCAAAGGGGGATGGTCTCACAGGTGATGCACCCTCCGTGATTCTCCCACCTAAGGCAATGATTGTAGTTGGGATGTGGGCTGGGCTAGGGCGGATGTCCTGGCTCTCTGGGCAAACTGAAAGGTCACTAAACTGTGAAACATCCTCACAAACAGTGGAGCAATGGTTTATATACTACTCTCCCCTGGGACGATGAAGGGGAGTGTACTGGGAGGCTGTGCTCCAGTGTCCACACCTCCAGCTGCGCTCCTTTCCAGTGCTCACAGCAGGGTTTGCTGCGGTAGGTGTCTGTGCGACGGCCATTTACACCAGAATGAAACAACACTCAGTCCCTCTGCCTGTGTTCTTGATCTCCATGTGGGGAGGGAGAGCAGAGGGGCCCCCATTACAAGTGGTGGGGAAGATGGTACAGAGCTCACGGGGTTTGGAATGCTCTCTTCCTACTCTGGCAGACATCCCTCAAGGGTGACATCCATGTCGGAGAGCCATCATGTTTTCTGTTCTCTAAGGTGTCTTCCACTTCTCTCCTGGCTCCCTCTCACAAGGTGCCTGCCTGGCAGCTGCAGCCTGGATCCCACTGCAGCATTCCACTGGATGGGAGAGAACAGGGCGCAGGCCACGAAGGTCAGTCCCCAACCCAGTCTGAGCTTGCAAGGTGCTCTGGTGACCTCGGGGCTCAGGCTGTTAGCTGAGAGCGGATAAACAATCAGCAGTCTAAAGGGGAGAAATGTATGAAATAAATTCACATGGCAGAAGTGTTTGCAGAGATCCTGATTTTGATGTAAGATGTTTACCTTGGTGGCAGGCAATTTGGAGCATTAAGCTGTGTAAACTTTTTATCTTCCAACAATAATTAACTTCTTCAGTTTTTCATATCACTTAATCATAGTTTCCTCCTTTTCCATGTTCTTTTCAAACCTGAAGAATATGTTTACTTCTGTAACAAATAAGTTGCATGAATGCTTATAATATATGAATGATACAGTACCATAGTGACGGTGTCTCTTTGTATTTAAGTTTCAAAGAGAAAATCACCTTCCTGTGTTAGTCTTCTTTTTTCTTAAAAAAAATACAGAAGCAACTTTTGCCATTAACCACAAATTTTTGATTGATAGGTGGTTGTGGTTATTGCTGTAATTGCAAGGGAGTGCAAAAAATGAATGTCTTATGTCTTCAATTGAACACTTTCAGATAGTAAGCAAAATATCAACATTATTTAGCTTTCTTTTTAATGTGAAAGTGATTGTGTGTTAATTCTTCTTTATTCTCTTTATCTTCATTTTATTTCCTGTTTTTCACATTTTGTTGCATATTGAGTGACATCTGAATCCAAGACAACATGCCATGTTCAGAGACTCTGATTTAGGAAAATTAATTCAAGTCATAGACCAAATTTATTCAAACTTTTAAATTTAATTTTTTGAAATATCTTAGAACTATCCCATCACATTAGGTAACTTTAAGTCTTCACTTTTCAAGTCCTTGATCAAACTATTTCAGAATATGATTGATATTTAGATCACCTTAAATTCCATATATTTCCTTATGTACTTAAGAATAGTAGCTAAGCACATGCTGAATAATGGCTGTGAAGTTGATTATTTTTAATCACATTCCAAAGTTTTCATGAAGAGGCTAGGACATTTGTTATTTTAATTGTGTGCTGTTAGTAGGAAAAAAAAAATTGCACCTAAATATTAATTGACAAAAGGGAGCACTATCTCAGTTTTTCTTGCTTTTAATAGTTTTTTCTCGCTAGGATTCTAATACTGCAAACATCATATATTCTTAATAGGTTCTTAACTAGTTTGTTGAGCATTGAAAATATCCATTTTCAAGTTTCAAGGCATTTTTATTATTAGAATCAAGCAGTAGCATACAACAGACAAAACTCTACATCCAGTCTTCTGCATTGATGAATGATGTCCTGTGTTTCATATCTTCAAAGAAACATATATGTCCTCTAAAATCATACCTACCATCTTGTAGTCCTACTAGTACTGAGAAAACTAGTTTAGATTACTCAATTATCTCAGTACGTTCACCAGTAAAATTCCTATGTGACGTATTAGGAAAGACCGAATGGTTTAAAGGCCTTTCAGCACCAGCCGTGGCTTTACTGGGAAAATGCATTTTATTGCATCATCCTGCTACATGGAATGCAAGCTAATGCAATAAATTTGCATTCACCTCCTTGACCTTCCCTTGTACAGAAGAAATCAGGAGAAAATATCACCAATACAATTAGTTCTTACAACAGTTTTTCTGCCTGTTATTTGGCCGCCATAAGAGAGGTGGGTTTTTTCCCCTCTTTGCATATTCATTCATGTTCCCCGTGAAATGGCATTGCACTTAATTTACATTGGCTAATCAGAAGATTTCTGCAGTTTTAACTACCATGCATAATACAACAGGAACGATACTTACCATATCTCTACTAAAAAGCCTGTAGCATGAGTTTAATCATGCTATTTAATTGCTAGGCTTAATTTGAAAATAATTGTTCACAGCAATTAAGTAAATGCCCCAATTTCATTAACAATCTTCCTAATTAGAAAGTACAACATAAAAGTGCTAATGTTGCTTCATTAGGCTTGAATTACTGGTTCTAATACTACTTTTTTACTATCTATACAATTTCTCTCTGCAGTGGAATATCAGCCTAATAACTGGTAGTAGATTAGTAACAAATTTCCTGTTGCAGCACATTCATGTTCTAGCCAAATGTGCAATGTTTTATTACAAAGGAGACTCAAGTCTTTATTTTAAATTGTAAGTATAGTCTGAAACGTAACGAAAATGGATAAAGTGCATAGGAGTTAATTACTTTGAAGAATAATGTAATTTTTTTCAAAATTTAATGTCCCAATACTTGTTTGCCACTTGCTATATAAGAAACTATATATGAGAAGTAAAAAAGTTGCAAATGTGGCTGATAACAGGATATAGTGATGGCCAAAATAATTATGGCAGTGTCACAAGATGTCATTATAGATGTCATGTGAAATATAATTAATAGTCTTTAACTGCCAGAGCTACTGTTTCTTCAGAACATTGAGGAATCATTTATCTTTTTTGCCATATTAATATAACTGAATGTAAGAAGGCAGAAGGATATTTCTATTTCAATCAAGATAATACCTTTTCTACATATTAAAAAAATCAGTATTCAGTAGCTTCATCATGCCATGGAATGGTGTAAGGAAAATGTAAAAGAAAAAGTTGCGCATAAAAGCAATAAGAAGAAATTTAAAATATTGTAACAGTATATAAAAACAAGAAATAAAATACCCGTTGCTTGTTTCTAAGTTACTTTCAAGCTTTCCCTGAATTTCCTTTATTATATCTTACACTGTCTCTTGCTCTAAAATATAAGGATGATTAAAATTAAGTTAGCAAGAAAAACATTTTGATGTATTTCTTGTGAAATCTGTGTCATGTGCTGATCATTAGTACATAAATGTAATATTGACAACATTTATATAATTATGGATTTTAATATTTGTAAAAATAGACATAGAGTTTGGGATTTTTTAGTTTTGGATTGCAGCATCTTGTCTCATTCATGCATGCATGCATATGTACATACAAATTGTAAAGCTCATAAACAGGGAAAGAATAACTTTGATGTACTAGTCTCTACCTAAAATTACGAAATCCTGATTATGTATAATCCTGATTATGTATAATAATCCTGTGTATGGAATATGGCTATGGAGAAAAAGTTACAAATACATAGAAGTGTTGCAAATAGACCATGGATGTTCATCTCGTGGGTCAAGAAGAGATTGAGACAATTTTCGGTATTGAAAGATTGAACCAAACTCTTCTTGGTACTGAAAGGCAATTTAGCAGTGAGTAAATGTCTCAGCCTGGATTGTCTCCCCACAATACCCAGCCTTTCTGTGTTTTTGCCTAGGCCCAGTGTAAGCCTGCACACAGGCAATAGTTATGAGAGCAATTAAGTCTCTATTCACTTTTAAAAGATACTAATACAGTTAGTTATCTGTGTGTATACATTTATGCATGTACTTACGAAAATTATTCCACCCTGGTTCAACAAAGCAGCAAAACCTATTTTTATTTCTTTCCTGATGGTCACAACTCAGCAATATACCTCAGAATTTAATCTCACATTTTTTCTGTTGGTCCACTGTATTTAGCCAGGGTTTTTTTTGTTTTTTGTTTGTTTGTTTGTTTGTTTTGCTTTGTTTTGTTTTTACGGAAAGGATCATCAAATGTAGATGGATACCACTTTAAATAATGGCCTGCCTATACAGGAGCTGAATTTATACAAGAACTGTTTGTAACCATAATTAAGTCATATCCGACTCCAGCTTCCAGTAATACCAAACTAACCTTGATTTTAATTAATTACTACAATGTTATTCAACTTATTCTTCTCTTTTCCAGGCTAGACCAAGAAAAAAAACCACAACACATTGTTTTAGATGCTACAGTCCATCTTCTGTAACAAATATGAGTGAAAACAGAAAGCTGCACAATTTATGCTTCTTATGTTGTTGAGTTTTCACAGCCTTTGACCTTTCTGGAGGTCCTAGAGTGTTGCTATTCTTTTATCTCTGCTTGATGCTGTCCATATCATGCAAGGAATTTCTTTTAGAAGTCTATCAACCAGTGTTTTGTTTTATCCACATATTTGTTGAAATTTTTGTATCATGACAGAAGAGTTACGATAATTTGCATAGCTGAAAGTGTCTGTCTTCCACGTTTGTGCATTTTCATTTACTTACTCGTTATTTCCTCATCTTGAATCTGTGAAAATATGGGTCTTACTGTGTCTGTGTAATTGCTTTGTGACTGCAGCTAAGATTCCATGCAAGCAGACACCACCACAGTAACCCTTTCAGTGACCCCTATGGAACTAAAATTACAGCTTTTATCTTTCCTTTAGACAGTTTGCGAGGTTGTTTTCTCCCTTCTTCTCTTACCCCTGAGCCCACAGATTTTTCCTGACATGATTAACATTAGTTGTGTAAGGGGGAAGTTGCAGAATCAGGCCTTGTATCTGAGTACATGCACTCACATGTTGAGTTTAAATTGTTTGGGTCTCTGTATTCATTGATAATTCAGTCAAGGTGAGCAACATTACAAGATAAAGAAAGGGAAATAATAAAATAAGCCAGATGTTACTTCAGTTTTGTATGGAAAATGTAGAATTCAATGTTTTCCTCTGTTTATGAATAAGAAAGAAAGGAAGGAAATAAGCTTTTTATTTTTAAAAAAATGATGCTAATAGGATATTACGTAATATTTAAACATATATTTGTAGGAAAAGGATCAGAATATAATCACCTCTTGCTACTTTACTTATTATTAGATTTGAATTTGGATATCAGAAAGATATTTTATGATTACCATTTTTAATAGTATGTGCTGTCATCTGTCTTAAATATAGTTCTTTCTTTTTTTCATCATTGAAATCTGATATTTCTAAATGAGAAATTTTTAAGGGAAGGAGACCATAATAATCTTTCCTAGTTGCAAAGTTGAAAATTTTAAAGTTTTCTTTGGAATAGGAATGAAAACTAAATTAAAAATAATGTGTGTTCTCCCAAGGAAATCAGTGAAAAACCATTGAACATGAAAATGTTTGCATCACCAGGGGGGACTTTCACACATGCTTATTTGTTAAAAGTCTGCTGGCTCTCTTGGTCCCCTCTCCTCTCTCATTACCATATCCCATGGAATTCCTCCACGTAGGTCCCTGAACTGGCCAAAGTCTGCTCTCATGAAATCTAGTATTGTGAACCTGCTTTTTGTCTTGTTCCCTTTTCTTGGAATCTTGAACTCGAGCATCTCACTGCTGTCAAGATTGTCCCTGACCTTCACATGCCCAAGCAGTTCTTTCATGTTTGTAAGTATCGGGCCCAGCAGAGCATCTTAGCTTGTCAGCTTCTCAGCCATCTATGTCAGAATGTCATCATCAGTGAATGCGTCAGGTATGGCCTGTGCCCTGGCTGTGTTGCCCCTTCAACCGATTCTGGAGCAACATAGCTGATTTGATTTCAGAATTATATGAGATACTCTGGCTGTCTGACAAAATTTGAGATTTTGTGATTTTCTTTCTAGTGATGCACCATGGGAGGCATAATGTGAGCCAGAGAATTGTGTGACTTTTCAGTCACATACTTCCTCAACAGCTCGGCAGGCAGAAGGTGCTACTTACAAGTTATGACTATGCAACCTAAAGAAAAAGTATTCAGTGCCACTAAATGGTCACAATATGAAGCAGTTCATGAGACCATATTAATTACGGCATCTTCAGTTGTCTTCATGTTGCAAATTACCATTATGCTACAAAACAGTTCTTACAGCAGTTTCACTAGATATTCTACTAACTGACCTGCCAGTACCACTAGTAGCAGAATGTGAAGGACTTGCTTTCATGGGTCAAAATTCTTTAGATTCAGTACTACTGTTGCGAGAAGGCTTCTGCAGACTTTGGTAACGCAGCAATTGCTGTGGAGTGTCAGGACGACAGACAGCTTACTTGAGAATTTTTCTGATGCATCAACAGCAAACCAATATTCAAATCTCTATTTCCCTGTTTGCTAGCATGCAGAAACATGATTTGACTTTACTATACAGATTAATGGGCCTGAAAAGAAAAATTACTTAAAAAAAAAATGCTGAGGGACAGGTTACATAATTCGCCATGCTCGAGTTCTGCAGTACTTTGCCCACATAGGTTTCCCAGCTATACAGAAAGAAGGAAACCTGGTTCCTGTTGTTCATCCTTTGCTTTGGCAATGCTTATAAACAGTGTTTTCTCTGAATATGTATGTATTGTGGAACTCACATCTTTACATTTTTTTTTATTCTTTGTTTAGTACTGTAAGTATTAATGGTTTTGGTAATCTGCAGCTTTGACTGATGAAATTTTACCCTGAGCAGTAAGCATTACTGCAAATAATTATTTAATTGGTTGCAAAAAAAAGTTGAAAGCATGTATTTGGAAGAAAACATGGTGACGTTTCCATAAACCTCATCATAATTTTCTGTGCATCTTGTACCCTGAATTATGGTTGAATTTTATATTTTCCTCACTACCCTCAAGATGAAAGAGTTAACGAGAAATCTGAGATCTCTCTGAAGTTTCTGTATGCAGAACTTCAGTATAGGCAGCTGGATGTCACCCTTAAGATCTTACTTGCTCAATTTATGGCTGCTAGTATTCCTACCTTCAAGATAGGGTGCACTGTTGATATTTTTATCTTCCATCTTAATGAACTTGAAAGGTATGGTATTTTGCATGTAGGAGGTTTGACCATGTACAACTTTAAATAAAATTTTCGTATCATAATTCTTTTACATTTTAATAAATTCAATCAAAAAATTAAGTGCATCTGACAGGAAAATGTGAATTAGTTAAAATGTTCTATTTTTAAAAGATAAATTGTTGAAAAAAAGATTACAGCATAAACTAAACAAGTTCCAAAACCTGTCTTGCCTCTAAAGTTTTGTCTTTTTGATTGATTATGTAAGTATGTATGTGTGACATTCTGCATGGTTACTCTTCTAATTAGTAGATTGATATACCAGTTTAGAAAGGTCCTAGGAGTAGGATACTGGACTTCTAGAGCTGCTTGGTTTTACAGGCCACTGTATTGGTTAATGGGGGACAATAGTGTTGCTCATTTAGCACTATCACGTTATGCCACTTTCAATATGTTTTTTTATCCGGTGGCAATTTAAACAAGGTGTTTTCAATGGAATTTTTTGTTGTTATTGTGCTCTAGAGGCTTTACTGAGTTGGGGTTTTGATTAATTTGTCCTACCATGCCATATCATGATATTTTTCAGTAATAAGCTTCAGATCCTCTAAGTTCTCTGCCCCTCTTTTTTTCAAACCAAAGAAACACCTTCCAACCCCTCCTAGCCTCACTTTAAATTCTCCAAACATAACCTCTTTGCCTTCCTTATTCCCTTTTCATATTTGGCAGGTGTTGGAAGACTGCTAATGATTCTGTTCTTCATGGTCACCCTGAAAAATATGCTGGGCCTGTAAGCAGTACAGAAAAAACCCCCAGAAATTACATGGGGTTTTTTTGTTTTGTTTTGTTTCCATGGCAACAAATAAAAAAAAAATCAATTTTGTGCTTCCTTTCCTCTGACTTCTTCCCACTACCAGGGAAACTGTGCATGCTACTTCTCTTACTTCTGTATTTTGGTACCCTACTCGTTTTTCAAATGCCTGGGTTAGTTTTGTGGACTTTGCGTGGGGAGCCAGGCTGCAGAGTATGTTTGAATGTTGCAGAAGTGCACTGACTGCAGGGATCTTGGATGAGTAAGGATAGGGACTTCAACTCTGCAGGAGAGTCTTTTGTCAGAGGACTTGGAACTGATTTGTGAAGAGAGAAAGAAAAAATATACCAGAAAAAAAGTGAGTGTACATTGACAGGATTTACAGAAATATTATGCTACAAGTATTGCTGGACTGGAAATACATCTGAGAGAGAGCAGCTCTATCACATAGGAACCAAAACAGAAAAACTCTGTGCCTGAAATCCTATATCACATTGACTTGTACAAAAAGATATACTGTACAGAAAGCTGAGTTTTGCAATTATTTTCTTCAGAATAATGAGAGTTAACATTGCTCTTCACATCTTCTACCTCTTTTTCTGTGTTTTAATATTTGTAGGCAACTGTATGCCATGAAATGTGCCCTAAATGTTTACTGCTAAAATTCTATTCATGCTATCTGGTAAAGTGGCTACATAAAATGCTATCAAGTATATCTTATAAAATGCCACTATAAAAAGCTGTGGAATATACCTCATAGGGTGATGATACAATGCTGTGAAATTTACCTCATAAAGTGCAATGAAAGCTACATCTAGGGCACTGAACAAACTGTTAAATTAATTTGAATGGGATCTGCTTTTGCAGTACTCAAATATATTTACTTAGAAACTATTGTAATTCTGTTCCCCTTCAGGTAGAAGGGAAAGAGGAAGGACAGCTCAAAGTCACCATTTTGAGCACATTAAGAGAAGAAAAGGCATAACAGGATGCTTGTCTAGGAGTGAGCTGGACCAGGAACTATAAATAGATAGGCAGAGTCAGACAACACTATAAAACACATTGTTCTTGTTACAATATAAATCAGTTCGTCAGACTGACCTAAATACAGTTTATCCTGTTCACACAGGAGGAGAATAACCCTAAAAATACCAGTGTGTATCAGGACATCATGGATGTTTCATTTTACAAAAAAACCACAGTTTAACCTATTCTAGCTTATTATTCATATTATACATAAACAGTAATAATTAGGGTTAACTTAACACAAAGGACACTATTTCAGATTTTCCTCACAAAACACGGTGCTTGTTTTGTAGCTTCCTTGGAGTCTGTTTTCAGAATCTGAAGTAAAAAAAAATTAGGACTTCTAAGAGAGTTCTCATTGCCAGAATGATAATGGTCTTCTTGCCTGTGGGCTTTATTATTGCTCTGTGCACTTCTCACAGTCAAGTACAGCTTGGTGATTGCATTCCCAGTCAAAATTTATCCTTGCTTCTTTTTATATAGACATGTGATATAAGCATTTCCCTGAGGTCCAAATTTATTTATTGCTGTCTTTTAAGGAGCTTTCTCTCCCTTGCTTTTGTTTCAGCACTGCCAGGTATCCTAGGTGTCAGTCCTCTGTACCCTTCCAAGTGGCTTCATTATTCCAACAGTTCCTTACAGGGGTTTTCTAAATACTTTTCTCTAGCCAGAAATAAAGGTGATCCAGGATGTCTGCTGATCTCCAAGGAGTTGCGTGATGTATGACATAAAACTCAATATTGCCACTCCTACAGAGAAAAACTTCTCTGTTCGCTTGATCTGAGCTAAATCAGGGTTGAAGCATTTATGAGTAGTAAGTAATTAATCAGTAATGAGAGAACTACACCTTCAGGATCAGTGTCAGCAATACAACAGATAGACCTTAGTAGTAGATATTTATGAGATATTTGAAAAAGAACTACAGAACTGTAAACACACTTCAATACCTAATTCTCCCCCAAAGTGTCACATGCAGAGAGCATTGCAGGCATGCCCCCTGTTCTGGGTAATTAACATAAACTGGCCTCGATGTTAGTTGATCCCAGGAGCCTGTGTACTCCCACTGGAGTGCTGAATACCTGTTGGGGCACCACTTAGGTCAGTAGAGAGATTTTCCCATGTTAGTGGTTTGTTATGTTTATTACAATCCCATAAGAATATAAAAACTGTAGTAGTCTTTAAGCCTGTTAGCCATAGTAAGCAAATTTCAGTTAACTGTCTGCATTAACCCAGTAATTAACCTTCAGACAAAAAACCTTTTAGCTTAAAAGCCTAACCTAGTCAGATTCCCCAAGCTTTGAAGATGCAGGAGGAAGTATGGCTTTGCACCATTTTATACCGGAGACAAAAGGACTGTAATATGTAGAGAACTAAGAAGCTTATAGGCAATATCATGCAATGCATCAAGTCAAATACCAAGAATGCATTTACATAATACTTAGATTTAATTTGATGATTGCCTGGGTTATCTTAGAGAGGCTTATACATTTTGTTTTCTGTTCATTGAATTTACTGTTTCAAAAGGAACAGCTTTGGGAAAGCTGGAGAATTAAATCCCTTTATCTGTCCACTGAATTATTTCAACTCTGGGAGCAGTTGTATTTATCTGTTGGACTTTAACCAAGAGCTATTCAACAGAGAAGGTGCTTCTGTCTGCTGAGACCATTGACAAGAATGCCAACAGGGATGCAACTTTCTGAGCCAGTAACTTCAAAGAGAACTGTGCTTTCATTTCAGCACAAGTTAAGGATGTATAGCCAGCAATTTTGCAAAGAGTCTGTGCCGTGGCATTACTTTAAACTATCTTCTGCCAAATGTTGTCAGCAGCACAAAGGTTATAATGTGTAAGGGGTTCTTTAAGCAATAAAAAGATGTTTCTGGCACAATTTCCCACCCATAAATCTAAAAAACCCCTTCTTGCTTCCCTTGAGGGTCCTTATAAGTCTAGGCTTCTAAACTCTGAAGTGCTGAATCTATGTACAACACCAAAAATCAACTGTGTGTCAGAAAAAAATACAGAATAGACTTGTGTAAGCTCATAAACTACATCAAAATGTCATTTGAAAATGAGGGAGCATATGATAACAAAGGAATGTCTGCATGATTTGTGGCAATATGGTGTGGAATTGCAGTCCTTCTCAAAGAATAGATGACAGATATTTAAAGCTGTCCAGTCTGAATGAAAGATCGGATGATACCAGGTAATGAAATATGTCTGTGCAGTTAATTTCCTGGAGGATGTTGTCTAAAATGCTACTGCCCCCAAACTCTACTTGTTACTTATTTGTTTTTTCTCTGAAGATGGCCTGTAGAAAGGCTTTTGTTCTTGAAATCTCATGCCTTTTTTCCCCTGACTATATCAATGTGTCTACGTAAAACATTTTTGTCTCCAAAACAGCCTTGTCCTTTGTATCACCATAATACTTAAATAATCAATCAGCAATCAAGATACCATTGTGCCAGACAAAAATTAGAGGAAAATCAATGCCATGAAGAACAATGCTCTGGATACAGCAGAGATTTTATTCTGTGTCAGGACATAAAAAATCCTTATTCGTTATCATAAATGTTATCTACAGCAGTCACTGAAAAACCCGATTTAACCATGGTCATACTTTTTGTCTTGTTTCCTTCTTCTGTCAAATGACATGAAATTTAGATCAGACAATCCATACGGACTCTGGCTACAGCCTGAGGACATGATCTATGGATGTGAAAAATCCAAGAGAAGAGATGCATAAGCAGGAGAGCAACAGTTTTGCTATATGTTTAAAAGAGATGCTTAAAACTCCTGAATGAATATATAAAGATATGATAAATTCTAAAGCATTAAAATGCATTTTAAGCTATGAAATCAGTGTTCCAAGTGAAAAATGTATTTCAGAATATTGTACTTGAAAAAAATTAATAGCATGTTGAAACAGAGATGCAGTCATGCTGTTAATTTTCATGTGTTTCTACATGACAAAAAGCCATAAATATTAATGCATAACAAAATTATATTCTATTGATAAGTAGAATATGTTTGACACAATGAAGAATGAGAAAAAAAAGGAAATTGTAACAATTAACATTGCTTAATGCATGACTAATCATCATTTATTCTTTTATTGTTAATAATTATAGCTTCAGAAATTCAGTAGCAAACAACTTTGCATTAATTTAATAAAAAAAATTAAAAGACAAATTTTTAGATTAATTTTTCAGTTCTTATATGAATAGAGAATTACAAAGTACAATTTCATGACCTACTGTCTTAAGAAATTGCCTGGAGTCTAAAAGGCCTTTTCCTGAAGTGCCATGTCAGGAGTGTTATGTATGATTCTGGAGCTCTAATACAAATCTGTAAGGGTAATGAAAGCAAATTTAACAGAATATAGCCTAAAAATCTCTACTGTGGTAGACCAAATGTACAAGCATAAGTACACTAACAGTGGTTTCTATGGCAGAAGCTGAAATTTAAGTATTTGATAAAAGCCAGTTTTTCACCATCAAAGACATCATTCAGGCTTCTGGATAAGTTTAGTGGGTATTATTTAGATAAATTCATGTATATAAAATCTAGTATCAAAGTGTATCATAGCTTGTCCTACCTGAAAGTGAAGCCTATGTCTGGCCAGTGATTTAACTATTCCCAAGAAGCTTTGCATGTAAGTTAAGCTGTATGCACTTTGCATTGACTGACATGAATCAAAACTCACTGCAACATTTCAGCATTACAGAGAAAGTTAATGACTTTTCAAGTTGCTGTGGGACTCAGACAGTAGTAAATAATAAAAAGAATGCAAATAAAAATAATTACGTTTATTTCAGGCAGAATACTGAACTGTCATCTAGGAAATGTGGATCTTGTCAAAGAAGCTATGCAAATCAATTTTACCCAATTAGGGTTTCAGAATGCAAACAATAAAACAAGGAAACTTCTGTGAATGCTACACTGTTTAAAACTAAATAACATGAAAGCCATTATATTCTTCAGAGAGCAAATTCTATTTATTTCACTGCTACACCTGCTATGGTAAATGGAATTCCTGTGTTGTTACAGGTGTTGGAAATGTAGAAGTGCTGATTAAATAAGAACTCTCCTCGATTTGCCCGTGCTGTGTCAGCTCACTCCCACACACCCACCCAAGCTGAGTGAAAAGTGCCACATGACACTGAGCATTAGGTGTCTGCACAGCTCCTCCGTTACACATCTCAAGATTCAGCATCATGGAAGACTCTGATGCCTGTGCAGCCTTGTGTACTCCTGCAAAGTCTGGAGTGAAAGGAAGGGGTGGCATTTGACTCATCAAGCAGGGAAAGGTGTTGGGTAGACAAGACCAGAACCAAGGCGTTAGTAAACTGTAGCAGATTATAAAATAGGAAAAACTGCAATAATTATTAAGGGTGGCTAATACTGTGAGATGCAATGAAGAAAATCCAAGCTGTCTTCAATCTATTAAATAATGTATTGAATATTAAATTATATTAAATATACAACAACAAATATAAAGCAATGGTCTGTGCATCCTAGTTTGGAATGGTAAAGGCTAACAGAGAAACACACAACATTAGTTTTGTCCAAGTATCTGTGACCTTAATGACCCCAAAATCCCTGAAAGCATTTAATCCCGGCATGAATGAAAGGTGGATCACGGCATATCACATCCAATCTGTGTTGTGGGGGTTCCATCTGGTTTTTCTGCACCCACACTCCAAATATGCTAGCTATAGTTTAATCACTCTTCTTCTTCCTGAAGCCATGACAAGGCTGCCAGAATTAGAAGGAAATAGTGAGTCTGTCCTTCCAGAAGAAAGAGAGATATATTTGGAAAGGGAAAGCACATACACAAGATATCATTAAACAGAAAGATTTCCATTAATTGCAAAGAAAAGCACTTAAGACAAAAGAAAACCATGTGTCTGAGATACATTGGAAGTAGAATGATTCTGAAGCCTGTAAGTTTTGCTAATTTTGAAGGAAATGCAGCTTTTACTTTTATTTTCATCTCAAGCAAATAAAATCTGGTCATCTAATATTTGAGTGAGGACTCCTGTTTAAAGAACTGTGAACTTCCTTAGAAATCACTATGGTTATAAAATTGAAGACCAGTGTCAAAGAAACACAGAATATACATATTTGGATACACATTAAGAAAATTGATAATATATACAGAAAATTTCACCAGGAAAGAACAGACAGCTAGGTCAAAACATGATATTGCCTCTGGAAAAGCAGAACATGTTCAAGGACCTAAAGAAAGTGTTAGCAATAGTCTCCAAAACTGCAAGCAATAGTCTCTTTATAAAGTCATTAATGGTACTATAATTACTCTGAACAATTTTTACGATAGTAGCATTCACTCAAATAAATAAACTATTGGATGTGGTGACTAATTTTTTGCAAAGCACTGAGCTGTAACATTAACTTATAAAATCAAATATTAATCCTGATTTTCACCGTGTATCCATTATTAAAACATTAAAGCATTATTAAAATACGCCATGTGCTTCTTTTTTTTTGTTTGTTTGAATCTGGAACTCTTGCCCTGTCCTCTCACAGTCAGTATCTGTACAAGTGTTTTCTGTGTTAATTGTCTTTCTTTCTGTCTTTTCTTCAGAAATGCCTCCTGTGTTCTTTACTCTGTTTCATTCTGGGAGTTTCTCCCACATAACCACTTGTCTCCACCTTTTTCCTCTACAATTATTTGATTCTCTGTTAACTTCTTTCAAGTCTACGTCTTGGTTATGGAGTGAATCAATGCTGACATGTGTCAGAAATTGAGGGTGCAGATACACCCAAGCCTAGATTTGCATTGCCTGCAGTTTTTAAGGCACATCTGTTTTTGTAGGCAGTACAAGTGGGTAGCAGAATACACAGTTATTGTGGTGGTGGTGGATACCGCCACCGCTGTCCCTGAGGACCAGCCAGCCCCCAAGGGGTTGAGAATGTCTTGGTGGGACACTGCCACGGTTTAAGGTTTTCTCCCCCTTCAAGGTATGTAGTGGTTTTGTCTTGTGGTTCTCCCCCTAAGTTGTTGTTTGGTTTCACCCACTGTTGATGTAACCCCAGTTATGTTAATTCCCCAATCAATCGGCTGTATGTTCTGGAAAGTTCTCCCTTGTTCAGTTCCCCGTTGGCTCTGGCTCCCTTTCTCCTCCCCTCTCCTTCCCCAGTTGGATGTAACCCTGTCACCCCACCTTATCTCCGCCCCTGGACCCTCACCCCATTGGACCCTGATGCTTCCTCCGCCCCCTCTGGTCCCCCTATAAAACCTAATGTAAGGGTTATCATCTTGGTTTGAGTGTAGACCTTAAACCTGGGAATGCCAAAGGAAGAGCCCCTCTGCCCTCCTTGTCTCCGCTGAGAGCTTGGACAGTGTGCGTGTGCCTGCCTGCACACACCTCGCAGGGAGTGCCTGGTGTGTGCGAAGGGATTTGCAAATCCCACGGGAGCGGCTCAGCAAGGGACGTTTCCTGGAAGGTCGCTGTGCCTGGACCTTGTCCCTCCCACACCTTCCAGCCTTCAGGAAAGGTGCTAGCGACAAGTTATATCCACTTGTCTTAGGTGCTCCAGTCTAATAATTGGATACCCTACTGGATGTGAATCCACTGAAGATAACCTTCAATACTTGCTCAGAGGAGAGACTCGGAGGAGATTGCTGAGCTTTTTCATTAAACTGCTGTGGGATTTTGCATAATATGGCTGTGACTCCAGTTGTGTACATACTTTATTTTAATGGATAGAAAAGTTACGCTAGAGGGATGAGGCTTCAGTTGCTGCATTCTCTGTAAAAGATAGCAAATCCCACTCAACTTTGCAGTGAGATGGAAGGTAGATAAAGAATAAGGCCAAGGAGGGGTTTTGGCTAGTCCGGAGGCATTTAGCAGAGAAACAGCAATGCCAACTCTATTCTGTTGTGTTTATTAGGTGGCCTATCCCTGCACATAACCAAAAGAATGACATATTTCTGGAATAAAGTAACACCTTAAACACCAGACTTCATTTTGTTATGAAACTCTTCCCCCAAATCCCATTTCTATAGCAGCTTGCAGAGACTGACAAATACCAGCAGTCAGGGCACCGATTGTTGCCTCAGATTTCACACAGCTGTAGAGGGGAAGGTATTGATGCACAGCTGTGCCTGATCAGATATGCTTAGGGAAATCAGACAATTCCAAAAAATGTTATCCCAGGAAGGCCCAGGAGGGTGAGGTATTTTTGTTTGTGGAGTGGAGACTTCCTCCTCCTCTGGCAAGGTGATTTTTCATTTATTTTTGCACGTGTTTGATTTGTGGTATCATTTGGGGTTTTTTCTTGTTTTTTGGTCTGATCATATTTATTGTCTGTCTCAATAAGGTGATCTGTGCTTCTATTTTCAGTTTAAAATTTGATTCGGTTGCAGAAAGCACTGAAGGACAATGCATATTTTTCATGATCTGTTTTGGTTTTTTTTCATGGGTTAACAAAGCAAGCTTATAATATTTTTTAGCTATAAAGCTCTTAAAGGTCTGATAGGTTAACAACTGAAAGCAATTATGTGGCTCAAATAATTCTACTGATGGAAAAGGATATTTCTTGGTTAAAAAAAAGAATTATTTGCTTTAAAGAGCTGTGTAAGTTAAGCTTTTTTATAGCCAAAGATCTTAACTATAAGATCTGGGGAAGTAGAGAAGAAAACTAGGCTTTTGCACAAGATTGAACTTGTGTCCTATGTTGGGCATACCTGATCTCCTGAAAGACAAGACAGTGGATGTCTGAATTTCCTTTTAAGAACTACCAACTTGTTGCGAAGCCTAATCTTCCCAGAAATGGTTGTATAAAGTAGGGGGTTCTTTCTAATATGTTTACTTGTCATGTTGAAGAGTTGAAGCCCTTTTGATTGTAACTTATCTGTATGACAGCTACGAAAACTTGTTAGATGTTGTTTCTGGAGCTATATAGTATTACTATGGAAGATGAGACTGAAGTATTTAAATGTGCAAGAAATGTCTGTTGATCTATACAGTCAAATTCCTGAAAATTTAAAAGAAGCAAATGTAGGTGGGAGAAATTGTTTTAACTGTCTGTGCAGTGTTTTTAGTTAGTTGATTCTCTCTATTAAATTCTCTGTTAGTGTTATCACTTCTGTATTGTACTGACTGATTTACAGACACTCTTTACTAGGGTATTTAGTTATCTAAGGTATTTAGATATCTGGGGGGATCTTGTTTGTTTGTTTGTTTGGTTTTTGAAAGATATCTGAATATCTATATGGAATTAAGCTTTTAGATAATTTTCAGTGCCTCCCCAGGCCTTGCTTCAATGCATACTTGAAGAAGTGTGTTTTGAGTTTCCTCTGTGTGCTGAGAAGATTAACCTCCTGGGTAAAAGGAGATAAAGCAGGGACCTAAAGAGCTGGGAAGATTGCTTATGTATAGTTGTACCCATTTCCTTTGGTAAATGTGTTTGAAGTTACACCTCAGTTATATAGTGTAACATAAGATTTGTATCCCTTTTTTTTCATTTTTTTAAACTCAGGTTTTTTTCTGGAGATGTATGAAATATGTTTTCTTCCCATCTTGGTGTAGAGTACTAACTAGCCTAAATAATGCTGTTGCCTAGAAACCCCATTATGCTGAGGTAACATAGCAGAAAACCTAAATTTTATTTGACACTACTGTAATCGTGTCTGCCCTCTACATATCCATGAAAACTGAAAGATGCTGGTGCTTAAAGTATCTAATGTCTATTGTATTTGTACTTCAATGTATGCTTCCTCACTGTGTGAGTAAATTATAATAACTGTACACTTGGTTTCTATGCACTTACAATATCCTTGTTGAAACATCTTATTTTTATCTGATTCGTATTTTCTGTAACAGTAGCTATTTTCTTTCCTTTTTTAAGAAGTGGTATTTGCTTTCTTCTTACACTCTATTTATGCTTTGCACTTGCTTCCCTTGGATCAGAAAAGGCATAAAGATCTATTTGTAGTTTTTTAGCGGGCAAGGTGAGAAATAAGTGCAAGGATTCTCCCTGCCTCAGCATTTCCCTTATGTGATCTTTAATAAGGAAGTGTTCTCCTTTGCTGTAGAACCCTGCTCAGAAGCTTTGTTACACAGTGACAGGACTCAATTAGTGCCTAACACTGTGTCTTAAACACAATCAACTAAAAAAAAAAAAAAAAAAAGAAACTGTTTTACAGGGTCATGATGGAAAATATTTTATATATAGTGTTTTGTGTGCTCTTTAAACACACTGCTTAGTGTGGTCATTAGAATAAGGTGTCTTAAAATTTTCTTTCTGCTTATTAATCAGCTTTTACACCTTTACTACTTGCAGGAGCTTAACAAGTCTATTCTTGCTTGGCTTACTCTTTTCTGGAGTAGACAACTAGTCATTTTAATGTCTTGATGTCTCTTCACTATTAAGTGGCTGATATCTTCAGCACAGAGGATTTTGCTGGTTGAAAAGTTTTGTTCTTTCTTTATATGTTTAGAAAAAAACCATAAGCATAGACACCAGACACTTAGAGTCTGACTGAAAATTCAGTTGAAAGCAAACATGAATACTCTATCACAAGCAGAGCTAGACTGAAAGCTTTCAGAACTTTTTGGAATGCAGCTCTTATGGTATTTTTAACAACCCCAACATTTTTACTGTTAAATCTGGAACATAGGCTGGACAATCTAAATTGCATTCTCTTGTTAGGTAAATACATGGCTTATTTTCTAAAATTGTTAATATGACTGCATAATGTATTTTTGATGGGGTGTGTGTGGTTTTGCTGTGCTTTGGATTTGCTTTTTCCCCAGTGTGCTAGACTTTGTACGGAGTACAAGCAGTTCTTGGGAAGAATGGCTGATGTAGCAGAGACCTACAAACTAAAGGGAAGGCTTGAAATTTGTTAGTTTGCCACTCTTCAGCTACTGAAATTTGGACAAAAGTATTAGGACTTAGCATCCTATAATTAAATTTGAATCCCTATCTTAGTTATAACTGCTTATTGAAGATCACTGGAGATGCTCCACATTTAGACCTAACAAATACATTGCAGGTGAAATTGAATTAGCTCAATATTTGAGTTTCTGGAGCAGTGTCTTCAATACTTGAAAGTTAAACTGAAATACAGTATTGTGAATACCCTCTAGAGCTGTTGCAAAAGCTCCATGAAACATTTTATTTTTTTGTATAATTACTAGAAGTGCAGAGTTTATTTTTGCCAAAGAAATCTGATCCACCTTTTTTAGAAAAGTCATTTTTATATGCAGTTTCTCCTTCAACACTTCAGTTCTTGTTTACTTAATTCAGTAAATGCTGGTTTGTGAAAAGTGTTGTGATACTACTGGCTATGCTACTTTGCAACCTGCTTAACAAGTTGCAGGTTCTAAATTTCTTAGTACTGTACTCTTCTGAAAACATGCCCTAATAGTAATACTGAACTCTTCAAATGATATGGCTTTAGCAATTCTCATCTGCACCCAAAGTGTTGTCTTCTTCACTGCTTTAATATGATTTGGGTTAAAATATCTTTTCCTTTCAAAGTACGGCATTAAGGTTTTGCTTGAGAGTTCTTTTTATCTGTTTAATGTGGCTCTTGTAGCAGGGGGGAAAACACATCACTTCCAAGGCAGTCTTATCAACACATCAAAAACAGCAGCAAAGGGAAGCACTCTAATGTTTTTTCTCTACATAACCCACATTATCAAGATGCATTTGAAGTTTATGTGCTATCCTATGGAAACTTGAGCTTCCTAAATATTGACAAAGCTTTCCAGCCATGTTCAATGCAAAAGCCTTACACAGTGTTAGCTGTTACTGCACACTATTTATTTTGTGGGAAATCCCCTCTTATATTAAAAAAAAAAAGATGTTAAGCACAGCAGGTCCCTTGGTATTGCTAAGGCTGAGGCTCTTTACTAAGGCAGCAATGAAGCTGTTGAGGCAGAGTTTTCCAGGGCCTCTGTGGCACTTTCTTTCATTTCTCTCATGCTGTTATTCCCAGACTGCTGATCCTGTGCTCTGTGCCTGCAAACCCTGATAGTATTGTTGTGACAGGTTCATAAGGCGAGTGACTGCTACTGATAGGAAATTCATCTTTCTCTTCTCTAGCTTTTTTTTTGTGTGTGTGTGTGTGTGTTTTGTAGATTTGAGTTTGTACTATTTAGTGCATATTGAGACTGTATTATTAAAGATTAATGACTCAAACCATTTGCCCATTTGTGGAGGCATCAGGGTGCTCTGCTGAGGCCAGGTTTGCATGCCTGGAGGAAGGTGGTGAGTTTTTGGGTGTGTAATGGACAGTCTGCATAAAACAGAGGGGGTGAACTATCACTACCTGGAGGCTGCAAGCTGGGCTTTCAGGTGGTAAGAGGCAAATCCTGCAGTGGGAGATGGTGCCTCTTACCATGCTAATTGCCCTCCCTTCATGGTTTTTTGACCTTGCATTTCTGTAACTTTTCTCAGGTTTATTTCAAATGTGTGGTTTTCTTCTAGTTGATTTCCTTTTCCTTTAGCACAGACATGCTTTTAATTTTTGCTAGTTTACAGCACTTTATAATGCAAAAAGCTAGTTATAGCAGTTATTGCAGTATGAAAAAATAACTAAAAATGCTGATCAGTTGGGCAAACAAAAGCAAAGCAGTTAAAAGTATTTAGACATAGGGGTTATCTAAGTTTGCTGTGTATGTCTTCAGGGAAATAATAGTTTATTGAGAGAGTATCAGAAGAAAATATTAACAGGAAAAAGAAGCACAGAAAATTGAATTATAGGTTAAGTTCTTCAATTGAAACAAGTGCTGGAAGATCTACTGATGAGATAGAGTTAGGACTCAAAGGACAAGCTTTAGAAGAAATATGGTAAGTTTAAAAGGGATATCAGAAACACAGCCTCCATGATCTCTAGCGTGTTGCATAAACACTTAGTATGTAAAGCCAGGGACTTATTTTCTAAAATATTAAGCCTTTCACGAAAAAACCCCTTCATTAACCTTTTAGAATTGCTTGGAAGCTATGGCAAATACGTAGAAGCTTATATGAGGTATCTTGCAATAAACCTTTGGAAACAGCCCTACAGTATTGGTTAATAGTCTAATTTGATTGATAGTCTGTTGATATCTTCCTTAGCACTTATTTCTAGACAGGGAGAGTAAGCATTTTATTTTTTCACAATTTCTATGCAAATAGTAGAACATATACCTGTAATTGGCCACTAGTGAAATGGATTAAATGCACAGTGCTTTCCTACACATCTCATTCTACTAGATCACTTCCCTCCCCTTACAGTGATTTTTACTCCAAACTCTAAATGTACTAAATGTTCACTATGGAGTAAGACATATCTGCTGAAGGGAAAGAGTATGCATTAAGCTAGTATTGTTAGTCAGAGCTAGAGGCTGGAGGTAGGTGCCTAGAAAGACAAAATTAATTCTTACCATGACTGTTTTGACATCAAGAAATTTTATTGGTTTTACTTCTCAGTCAGTTCAGGAGAGAGGAATGCTGCTTAAAAGACAACTTTTAACACCTAAGTTAATACATTACAGGGTTTCAAATGGAAGATGATGTATAAAGATATAAATATTTTTTAAATGGAGCATTAAAAAAAATCACTGAATTCAGTAAGGAGCTGTTTCCTATGTCTGCTTTCAGGTGGCTTCCGTAAGGGGAGTAATACAGCTTCAAATTACTCCAAAAAGGAAAGAAACTTATTAGTATGTAATACTGCATATATAGGTTGGTTGACATATGTTCCTTAAACACTCTGCTCTTCTGGAAGCCTCAGCATTATGGAAGCAGTCAATATATGAAGATGCATTAGGGTCTATGTTTAGGTAGATTTCTCATCTTCTTTAATCAAGAAGATGTCCTTAAGCAGTTAGGTCCCTTTAAAATATATTGAATTCTTAGTGAATTTCTTAGTCTACTTCTACCACTTATCCTAAAATGGTTATGCTGCCATTCTTGAGAATTAAATCAATATGTGTCTTTTACAGTTGTAAAGGTGTACCTTTTTGTTAGGTGAAATTTTGGTAGAATGAAACACGACTCTTGCAAGTGCTTATAGGTTGGATTTTTTTTTCCCCTGTGCTGAAGATGAAAAATAAGAATAAATCTGAAAGTGAGATTCTCCTCATGCAGTAAAGCAGATTTGCATTTCTGGCCTTTCCCTTTCCTTACTTAAACTTTTTATGAATCCCCTTAGAATATTTGCAGATTTCTGATTCTTAGGTTATGTAAAGGATTTAATTTAGTCATCTGGGTGATGCCAAACTTTTTTGGCATCTGATTTTTGTGGTGTTTTTGCTTTGAGATGTATTATTTTATGTTATGCTTATGCCTATATTATTAAATAAGTCTATGGGTATGTCATGAAAATATCTGTACTGTGTCAGCTAGCCTTAATGCCAGAACATTGAACTCTTAGTCCTTAAAAATATAATTGCTGATTCTAAATTGGCATTTGGGAGTAGTTTCTGAACATTGCCAACTCCTGAACTGTGCCCAGGAATAGTTTGGGAGAGCACTGTTTCGTCCAGGCCAAAAACCATGCCAGACAGGACTGTTGTAGCAATTAAAAGGACAGATAATTGAATTCCACTGCTGTGGAACACTTCCTAGTACTTCTAATGAAATAGTACATGTCTATCCAAGATAATAAGCTAAAAAGTATTTTGGTTTTGTTAATAACACTATATTCAGTGTGTCAATGAACTTCAGAATTGGCACTTAGGGGAACACACACAAACTGCCTTAATAGGGAAACATATAAATGAGTTTAAACTGTAGACAAAATAATTGACACAGCCTTGAACAATTCAGCAGGTTTCTTCTGTGGCAAATCAACTCATGATCTTGTAAAGTAGCATGTTTTCTTCGTTTCTGTTTGTCTTTTATTTGTTTTCTCTTAATGTTCTATTTCCCTGCCTTAGCTGCTGGATGAGACTGTTTCAAATGTCAGAGTGCTAAGAGTTGGGGAAGAGTACCTTTAGACTCTGGATTAACCAATGGAGAATGTATTGCAGATAAAACCTTCCTATTCACTGGTGTCCCCACTTTTGTAATGGCTGTAGGTCTTTTGAGCATCTTCAGTAGGAGCAGAAACTGAAATTGGAACTTCTGGCTTTCAGCTACCTCCATATGACAAGGTATAGCCTCTGTTAAACAGTAATCAAATACATTTCCCTACTGCCATACAAATTTCAAGATTTTACATAGCATGCTTTCATATTCAGTCCTTAAATGTTCATCATTGTTTCTTGAGCACTAATTGGTGCAATTATAGGAAGAATTTTATAGCAGAGTCAGCTGGTATAACCGATACACTCCAAGCATATGGAATTTGTAAAAAAAAAAAAAAAGTAGAGAATATTAACCTTGCTGTGGGACTTTGTTGTCTTTTATAGCAGAGTCAGCTGGTATAACCGATACACTCCAAGCATATGGAATTTGTAAAAAAAAAAAAAAAGTAGAGAATATTAACCTTGCTGTGGGACTTTGTTGTCTTTATCAGTTTGTATCACAAAAGTTTGTCATCCCTGCTCTGCATATTATACAGACATTCAGTTTTCTGTTTTTAAGGGGAAAACATGAGACTATTCTCTTGAATTTTTCTGAATATTTTATATACCTTAGAGTCCTAAAATTTCTGTTAAGAGCTGATAAATGAGAATGGTCTAAAAACAGTAAGGGCTGATAAATATGTGGCTTTCAATTAGCTCTTCAGTGAATCATCAACTATGAGAAGCAGAATATTTTGAGGGAGGGTAGATTTATAGTGCAATGAAAACCTCAGCCACCAATATTGTTTTCTAAGAAAGGATTTCTGAAGTGATAAAGAACCACTTGAGGGGGGGAAACTATTTAAGGATGTCAGGAGAGATAAAAAGGTTTGGGTATGGTTTTATGAATGATTTAAATATGCTGTTACAAGATGCAGTTAATCACATTTCAAGTGTCAGCACTCCTTGATCTGACTACAAGCCAGCTGTGTAAAATTAAAAAAGCTTGAGATGTTTGTCTTGACCAAAAGCAATTGTACAAGGGATAGTGCTAGAAATCTTGTTTGCAAAGACAAGGAGATTGAAAAAATTAGATCATCAGTGAGCTTGAGGAGAAAGCTTGGGGCTTCTGTTTACAACAGTAATGCTAATTGGTTTGTGAAACGGCACTTTTTTTGATACTGTTTTGAAAAACGTGGAATCTGACAGATATAGGCTGCTGCAGAGCTTTTTTTTTTTAAAAAAAAACAAACACAAAAGAAAAAGAAAACAAAAAACTCCCTCAGGCACTTGCAAAAAGTTATTTTGCATGCATGCACAGATCAACCCGTATATCTGCAAGAGCTCTCTATTACAGACTTACGTATGCACTTGTCATGTCTCAGCACTTCTCTGGTTGCTGTCAAGATGTTTTTAATCTTAACCTGGATGGCTTGACCCCAGGATGCTTGTCTTCTCTATTCCAAATGCATAGGTATTGCCTAACCACATCTGATCTCCTCTCCAGAGACTGACAGAAAGGTGAGGGAAGGAAGAGCATTCTTAGAAAACAAGCAGCTCTGTTTGACACACAGGATTCACAGCTTAATACTACATGAAAGCTACATCAGAGACTACCTGGAAGGAGTATTCAAGAAGATATTTACAGCAAGGGTCTGGAGCAATAACTTCTTAACCTATCCCCTCAAAGGAGTTGAAGTGTTGCGTCAACATCCTGTGGAGAAATATAGGAACAGTCCAGAGAAATTGCTTCAGGATTTTTACATTTAAAATAGCTTATATGCAACTACAGGGGATAAATGCCCACTTATTTTTTGGGTGGTGGGTTTTTACTTAGCAGAATTGGGCTGTCATTGAGGTGTTTCAAATTCAAGAACCAGGGAAGAGATGATAAAGGAAATGGTATCTTTCAGCATTGCTGTATTGAAACTTGAAAATGCATGCAGTACTGAAACAGTAAGTTGTTACATATTGGCAAGTGGTACTGCAGTTTATTACTGTATATCCTGATGAAAACATGTTGGCAGTTGCCTAGTCAAACTTGGCAGCAAGCTGTTCAACGCTTCATGTGAAGCCTTCGTTTTATCAGAGTATAACATAATGATTTAAGGAGTTGTGACATTCAACATCACTGATTGTAAGATCACTTCAATAATTCTCTTTATGTCATGGTAGGAAATTTGTTAACTTTATTAATATCTTATCTTGCAAGTCCTTCCTGACGAGCTGACATTTTGGGTAAAGTAATTCATCAAAATTGCCCATTTTCATTTTTTTCCCTTCTGCATGTATTAGGTATAAAGTTTCAATCATACTTTTAACAGGCTAAATGAGAACTGCCTTTAAGACTCTGTTAATTTCTGTCTTAATAGCATACTGTTTTTTTCAAGTAACTATTTCTTCCAGCAGTAGATGAGGATAAATAGACTGAAAGCCCAACAGGATAAATGATGTTTAAATCAAGTAATCCTGTGTCAGAAGAATGAAGGGTGATGTCTTAATTTGTAATATGAATTTGTTCTGTTGGAGAGTGTAAGTTAAACGTAAATACAGTATTTGATAGGCCAAACTGTCTTTGATTTGGGGTGTTGTGGTTAACCCCAGTCAGTAACCAAGCACCATGCAGGTGCACACTCACTCCTACCCTAGTGGGAAGAGGTAGAGAATAGGAAGAGCAAATGAAAACTTGTGGCTTGGAATAAGGACAGTTTAACAGGGAAATCAAAAGGCACACACAGACACATGCAAGCAAAGCAAGGAATTCAATCATCACTTCTCATGGGCAGGCAGGTGTTCAGCCATTTGCAGGAGAGCAGGGCCCCATTGCCTGTAAGTGTGACTTGGGAAGACAAAGGCCATCACTTCAAATGTCTCCCCCCATTTTCCTCTTCTTCCCCCAGCTGGATACACTGAGCATGTGATGGTATGGAGTATCCCTTTGGTCAGTTGGTGTCACTTGTCCCAGCTCTGTCCCCTCCAAACTTCTTGTGCATCCCCAGCCCCCTTGCCCGTGTGGCAGTGCTAAAAGCAGAAAAGGCCTTGACACTGTGTAATCTCTGCTCAGCAATAAAAAATAAAAATTCCTTTTATTATCAACACTGTTTCCAGAAAAAATCCAAAACACAACCCTGTACCAGCTATGGTGAAGAAAATTAACTCTATCCCAGCTGAAACAAGGTCAAATTGCTAGCTTTAGGCTCAGTCAGACTTATTCTCCAGTATAAGAGTGTGGGATGGTGTTTTTGCCTAGACATGTATATCCAACAACCCCATGTGGAACAGGTCAGATAAATTATATAGACTATTTTATCATCAATTTGAAATAAGTGAGAAGCTATTCATACTTCATTTTTTGAGTAATGAAGCACAGTTATGGTATTACTTCAATAAGATAAAACTTAAAGGTGCACACTTCCATTACAATTGGGGATTTGTTAAGGAATAAGAGAACACAGAATAGTATTCTCTACATATCAAACCTGTTAAAATGCATTGACTCTCCTTCAGCCATTTATTCTCCATGGGATGTGGAGTGGATGGGGAAGGGATGGGGAGTTGGAGGCACTTTCATGCAGGATAATGTTTGACTGAAGTTTAATATAATACTCAATCCTAATTTAAGATTTCAGATTTATGTTATGCTTCTATACCTGAAGCAGTTTCCGGTTCTATTAAGGGCACAGATGCAGAGTAGTTTCTCAGGGAGCAGAGGGTAAATGGTGAATATATCTTGCTGGTTACAGCAGCTCTTGCAAGAGGAAAAAAGTATCTCATCTTTGAAGCTTATAACAGCGAGATTTTTCTGCATACCAGTCATGTCAGTTTTTCCTTTCTGCAGTAAGAAATGAGCTTGGAGGAAATTATCCTTGCTGTGGAGACCCAAACAAGTATGTCTAAGGGGTAAAGAAATGAAGCGAAAAGCAAGCATGACAGAAGAACATCTCTTAAGTTGAAACATCTTGGCCTTCCCTCATATTACAATATTGCATTGTAACTGCAAATGCTACAAGTCATGCTAGAATTGTGGCAAGTAATGCCACCCAAAACGTGGCAGTAAAAACTTGCTCTACAGTTGAAGGTGCTCTACAGTTGTGTGTTCTTAAAGAATGAAAGTTATTTATGGTATGTAGAAAATACGCAAAATTGACTCAGTGATTCAGGCTTTCTGTTTTCTCTTTTGAAGACTTCTACCACGACAAATGAATCTAGTGTATTTATTTCACCTTGCAACAGAGTTGCTGTGTTCTGTGCTTTACCTGTAACATCTTTCTTGCAATATTAGGACTAACTTTGAGAAAAGCTATTTACTTTATTCTATATTGCAGTGAAAGTAAAATTCCTACTGGCATTACTAAATGCTTGTAACTTGTTAGGTGGAGGGGGAATGTGGAGAAAAAGCAAACTGTCTGCCACCAGAGACTGGAAAGAATGCAGGAAGCATGCTTTTGAGAAGCCTTTACTAGTTCTTACTGCAGTTGTCAGCCCATATGTTTAATTGTCAACTCAACAAGAGGAGGAGGTGGCTGTAAAGCAATAAATTGGCTTTGTCAAGCAGCAGGCCTTGCAAGAACAGCTGGTTGCTCTCACCTTAGATGTGGGTAAAGGAGGTGGTCTGAAGCCTTAGCAGCCTTTCTGTTTGAGAAAAAAACCTAAATACTCTGTAATCTGCATGTTGTAAGATTTGTCATATACGTCAATCCGTTTTCTATTCAGACCACCATTGTGAAACAAACTCCTGAGTACAAATGGTTTGACATGTTAAACTGCAAAGCCAGCATGAATTGAATTGTCTCAACAGCACTGAAATTATTACCTAGCACAGAATTGTGTCCTTAGCCAGATTGGCCTCTCTTGTAATGTCTATCAGGGAGTTATTTTGACCTTTAAGGCAAGAGTGGAAATCTTCCTTGGGACAGAATTGGCATTAAGTCTGCACTTACAGGAATATGTTCTCTTGTGTCACAGAATCACAGAAACAATTAGGTCAGAAAAGACATCTGAGATAAAATTCAACCTGTGACTAAGCACCCCCATGTCAACCAGACCATGGTGCTAAGTGGCACATCAGTCTTTCCTTAAACACTTCCAGGGAGAGTGACTCCACCACCTCCCTGGGCAGCCCATTTTGATATCACCCTTTCTGTGATCAGCCATTTCTTCCTAATGTCCAACCTAAACCTCCCGTGGCACAGCTTAAGATTGTGTCCTCTTGTCCTGTCACTGGTCTCCTGGGAGAATAGACAGATTCCCGCCTGGCTACACCATCCTGTCAGGCAGTTGTAGAGAGTGACACGGTCTGCCCTGAGCCTCATTTTCTCCAGGCTAAACGACCCCAGCTCCCTCAGCCACTCCAAACCCTTCACCAGCTTTGTTGCCCTTCTCTGGACTCACTCCAGCATCTCAACATACTTCCTGAATGGGAGGGTCCACACTGGACACAGGATTTGAGGTGGGGCCTCACCAGTGCTGAGTACAGGAGGATGACTGTTTCACTGGTCCTGTTGGCCACATTATTTCTTATACAGGCCACGATGGCCTTTCTTGCTATCTGGGCATGCTGCTGGCTAATGTGTCTGGTAAATGTGCAGTCTGTCTTCCTGAAATTCTGCAGTTTAAGTAATGAGTCAGACCTTTTTCATAATTTTCACAGAATTATGCTTGGAAGTAAACTAGTTTTGTTTCTGATTAGTTTTGTCTTGTCCATTTCTAACCAGTAAAATTGATATGTGATAAAAAACAATACAAGGTCGAAGCATGTTGTGGTGTTAGTCTGTTAAGGTGATGCAAATAGATTTGAGCAAATTAATAGGAAAATAGCAAACTAACAGGAAAATAAAATATGCTAGCTGACACTTGAGACCAACACTTAAGGCTCTGAGATACAAAGGCAAACATACACTTCATTTAAGATCATCAGTGAAGAGGTGGACTCTGCTGTCTTCTGGAATCAACTTTTAAAAGTCCTGAAATAGTTAAGTAACTGGAGAAAGCAATGGTAGCTTTGTAAAATTGTCTATCAGACATGGATTTTATAGACACTGGGAAGCTGCATTGGTAATTTACTTTATAGAAGTGTTTTTACCTCTTTAAACTAAATGCAGATGTGAATTTACCATAACAAAAGGGGAAGAGAAAAATCTGAAGGCTGTAAAGTATCAAATTCTGTAAAGTACTAAAACACATAAATGATGCCTGTTTTCTTGGTATTATGTGGCTGTCCTGGGCATGCAGTGAAGTTTCTTGTCCATTATACAAATTCTTTCCCTACTCCCATTCACAGCATGGTTGAATTTGAATCTGGATTTGATATTTGTGTGTTTCATCTTGTTTGAATGTAACCTTTGCAGGAAGGTACAGTTTCTAACTGAATTTACCTGATCCTCACCAATCTTCCTTTGGTGACTTTTTGTCTTTATGGTAATGGGGCCTGGGGGAATGTTATTTTGACTTAAACCTAAGAACTGAGGAAAATCTGAAATCTTCAACAAGAAATCTGCAAATAATAAGAACTATTATTTGCTAGTTATGGTGCATCAAGCAAAGCTCCGAGAATGTGTTACAAACTGGAGAAGAAAGAAAAAATCAAGAAAAACCTAGTAACTAGAAGAATAGGAACAAGGAGAGTTATGCTGCTACACTTAAACTTTGTGTTTCTTAGTGGATGATCTCCCTGTATTTAACATAAAAAACTTTTTGGTTCCAGTTTGGGTCATTATTCCTAAAAGTCTTTATAACAAGAACTTTCTTTAAAAATCAATCAGAAAATATAGAGAAGCTGTGTTTGTCATACCTTTGGTCTTGCCATACATCTGTAAGGAAGATCTGCATACAACAAGAATAGCTCAGTGAAGGAGGTTAAGTTGTCTCAATAACTTGGGAATAATCTATAGAGTATCGGTATGACACAGGTCAGCATTTTCCTAAAATTATTTCCTTGAGTTACTGCTTGTCATGAGTTCTTTATGTAGCTGATTTAGCCTGTAGTTGGGAGCTCATTTTAATCTACTCTTGTGGAAATCCATGAGTCTTACAAAAATCGTTAGTTTTTGGAATCTTGAACTCTAGAGAAATCTTTTCTGGGCATTTTGGTGGGCTGCCTTCTCAAATCCACTTCAGACTTCTCTTTATCAGATAATTAGACATCTGTTACAACACAGTGCCACATCCATACTCTGACATTTTGAACACAGGCAGCGTCTGAAGAAAAAGTGATTGGAGGATGTTTAGTGCATTTGGAATATATTTTGAAAATGCTCAGATACTCTTCTCACAAGAAAAGATGATGCCTTTTGTACCTCTTGTCATCCCGGTCACTGAGGGAAAGAAACATACTCCAAATAGTGTACTTGCAGTTTTGACACTGCAGCTTTTAAGATACTAAAGTTTGGCATTTAATCTCTGAAATTAAATTGTTATTGGTATCCAGTCATAAAACAATTCTTGAGCCATTCAATTGAAAACTGACTGCGTGGTGCAGCTTTTTGAATATGTCCTATATTTGCAGTAAAATTATAGGTTTATTCATAGAAAACCTGTGAGGAAATATTTACAACATAATACTTTTTTATACTATGGCAAACACATTAATACAGTAGATTTGTCATTTGATTATGTAATGCATGAACAGTGCTCTCACTACTGGCTCTCATGGGGAAACTAAAGTATTTGACAATGGATTGTTCTTTCTAGTACAGGAATTGTGTAATGTCTTGTGACAGAAGTGTTGTGACTTTGAAGTACTTCAATTGCAATAGAGGCTTGTGAAAATGGGTTGTAGCCCTTCATTTCAGGTAGATAGTGACCAAAACTTCACTTACTCTGTTCTTTTGAGTAGTTTTAAACTTCCTGATGTCTCTTGCAAGTTACTACTTACCTTATTAAATATAAGAATTTAGATTTTTGTCTACTTTATATTCACAGTTCAACAAATCTTCTGTGTCCTGAGAAGAAGGTAAATTTATGAAATATTTAGACATTACAGTGCGAAAAGCTACTCGAGTACACAAACCGGAAATGTTTCTCAAGTAGGGAAGAACCAGGTCATTGCTTTGCATAGTTTAGTCTAAGAAATGCTTCTTATAATCTCAGAGAGGGAGAAGTAGGTGAGGAAAACAATGTTTATTGAACGGTGAAGGAAATATTTCTCTTCTTGTTTTGTGGGAGGAATTCCTTAAGTTTTGAATTGACCAATTTACCTTTCCAGCTGGTAAGTTCATCTGTCTTCCAGACTTGTCGTGTTTTGTTTAGTAAAGAAAGACAAAATGGAATTCTGTTGATCTGAATAAGAAAAAAACCAAAACATTGTAGTATAGAAGGGAAAAACAGAAGAAGAAAACAATCCTGCCCAGTGGTCATCAGTTTAATCTGATGCATAGTCATTTCATTTGACTGTGTATTAAACTTGAAGATAATTTGTTTGAAGCACAATTTAGGCAAAGTGAGTGAAATAGTTAAAAAAGAAAAAAAGTTACACGATGTATGCTAACATTAATGGGCTTTGAAAGGGAGAAAAAGTAGGTGTTAGTTGTTTAATGGGGAAAAGTGATATGTGGTTACAAAAAAAGATCAGCAGCAGATTGTGGCTACAAACAAAAACCTCAATTTCAACAACAACCAAAAAGAAAAAAAACAGACTCCTCCCAAAAGAGAGACTATTTCATGCAGAGCAACACAATTAGGTGAGGCAGATGGTCAGCTTTGTGTGCCATTTACTATCTCCTAGGAACATCATTATTAAAAATGTTGTTGTATTGACTGTAATTCTATCTTTTGACAGCATCTTGAATTTGTAATTTGGTCAAAATATTAGCATGTAACATACAATTTTTTTCCAGTCTGTGTATCAGCAGTAAACAGCTTGAGATCTCTGACATGCCATATAAAAGAGAAAAAAATATACTGAATTTAGACAGAGGTAAGCAATTAACTGTTCTGTCCAGCATGGTGACTTGCATGGGATGTCTGAATGCTGACAGCACAAGTGACACTAACTAGTTTGTTATAGTGGTAGCATTCACTTGATGCTCATTCAGGACACATTAAAGCAACATCAAAGTATTTTCTAGTTCAGGTCTTAACTATTAGTCAGTTCCAACTTAACAGTATCCAGATCTTCTTGTTGGCTCTCAAAGGAATTGCGCTTGATAGATTACGTATCCCTACTAGCTGTACAGTATTACTGTCTAAGATAAACCTAGATTATTAGCACCACCACCACCAGCCCCTGATAACTTTAAGTGAGAAACATTTATGTATTTCACTGTTACTACTTCTATGGAACCCTTTAGATGAGCTCAGGCACCCAAGGAAACTGTTCTGAGGTGGCAAACTCAGTTTCCACTGCCTGTGTGCGTGTTATGAGAACTTAGAGCTTGCAAAACTGCCCAATATGTTGAAATCTCCAAATACATTTATATCTTCAAAGAGTAAATAATAATGTATTTTAGAACTAGATAGAGCAAAACAGAAAAATTTAGAAATATTACTAATACTTCTCATATTACGGGAAAATAATCTTTTTTTCCAAATTTAAAAAGGAAGTTTAGGCTTTACTTTAGAATCTTTTTTCTAACTTTTTTTTCTTTTGATTTTAGGCCTTTTTTAGCTTAGCTTTAGTTTGAATGGTTCTTGTTCACACTAATGTAACACATTACTCAGGAGATTAAAGAGACAGCATTGCTTTGATGCAGTCATATGTAATATTCTTATCAAGCAGAGAATATGGTTAATATACAGAGTTTTTGCACTAAGTTCTATGTCTTTGCCACTAACTATGGAAAAGGATGATCTTTAGTTATATGATATATATGTTAGCTTGTATGTATCCCACTTACTTTTAGAAGTTGTGGCTCTATAATGATCTGATCAATTATGAACAGTAGCTTGATATTTAAGTATGAAGGAAAAGCCCTGATTTTAGTGCTGGTGTTCCTCAATTATTGAACTCTTGATCACTATTATTTAAAAAAAATCAGTTCTTGGGAGTTATTTAATCTATGAATACCTCATTATTCACCAAGAATACATATTACGTGTCCTTGGACAGATAGTTCATAAAATATTTTTCCTTGGAAAATTGTATTGATTTGCCAAAAGGTAAAATTGCAGAATGAAAAGTGGATACTTGCACTGCTGCTGAGACTGGAGCCACTGAAGAGTATGTTGTAATAAGATCATGAACACTCTTAGAGGAAAAAAATCAACTACCAAAAAAGCAAAATGAAACAAACAAAAAAAAGTCCACAAAATAAAAAACCCAAATATCAAATGTTATCTGCTGAAAGAGCAAATTAATAATGTATAAGACCTTAATATTGCCAAGGAGACAAAAATAGATATTTTGACAACTTAAGTGTTATTGATCCTATTCAGAACTGATTTTAAACATTAAGGTTTGAGCACTGATACAACTTACAATTTTGTGGTGGTTTTATTTCTTCAGTGCTTTCCTAGTGGTCTAGGTGACTAGATGCAGAATTAAATGTGATATCACTGGACTGAGGAAGATTACACACTTGAGAATTTAAAATGTTGAAATTGAAGTTACTGGGAAAAAGAATTAGAATGCAAAATTTATGAGGAAATATATTAACGCAGGAATTTAAAAGCTGAACAAGTATAGGATGTCAAACAACCGATCAGGTGGCAGTTATTCCAAAAAAGCTCAATAATGAATCTCTAGCTGAGCCATAACCCAAGGATATCCTGCTGTTCTGGGAAAAAAAGTAAATACTATATTGTGGTATAAGTGAATTTACATTCTGTAAGGCCTTTTGAAGTAATCCTTCTCTATCAAATTCTGGGAGGATCTTGGCTTCTGTCCAGTTCTGAGCTTTGCACAGTACAATTTGAGAAAGCTCAGAGGGGATAATAAGGGTGATCATAGGTCAGCTAAACATGGCTTACAACAAAAGTATGATTCAATTCATGTTATTCTGTTTAAGAAGATAGTCTTAAATATGTAAAACACTATTGCAAAGAGAACTGGAATAATTCTTTTCCATGTCCATGAGAAGATAAAAGATAATTAATTCGTGAAAAGGTAAGGAAGACTAAGATTTGATATTTTAATTTTTTTCAGAATGCTTATGTAGGGAAGCACTGGAATGAATTGCCTGGATGTAGCTTCAAACTCTGGAGGACAAGTAGATAATCATGTCACAGAAATTATGTAGATAAAATGACGCCTTAATGCAAGGGAATAGACTTAAAAGGTAATGCAACATGTCTTTAAACCCTGTAATTTCAGACTAAATGAGGAATAAGTATGTCAGTTCTTTAGACTTAAATAATAGAAAAGCTTTCGATTATCTTCTTCTCACATTTGTGTCAAGGGTATAGAATCCTACACCTTTCTTTTCTCTCCCTATGTAGTTGCTTGTATCCTTTTCTGGCTGTTCCTGTACTTTCAATTGCCTGTATTCCTTGCCTGTAACAAGGTAGCAGTCATAATACTTCAGTCTTGCTCATGTTTTTCATCCTGGGATTCAGACATTAGCACGGCTATCCCTCGCTGTCACAGTAGAGAATTGCCCTTGGATATTTCCCACTGAAGAAAGTAAGGTTGTTGGGGTTTTTTTGTTGGGCTTTTTGTTTGTTCCCCTCCCCCCACCCCCGATAATTTTGTTTTCTCCTTGATCATGAAGTTAGGATAAACATTCATATATGCTAGGCATTGATTTGGTTCACACAGCTCTATCATTCGCACTTTCTTAAAAGTTTCTGTGACAGGCTTTAGGAATTTTTGTGATTTTTAACACCAGACCGTCATCTTTCAAAGCTGGAAGTTTTTCTCTGCCAGTAATAGTGTCCATCCTATTGATTTAAGAAATTCAAGTGGAATGTGCAGAAGACAAGTGAGTTCCTAAAGCAGAAGATTGTGTTTGTCATAAAGTATATATAGTGTTATCAGTCCAGATGATCTAATTTATCTCCTGCTTTTCAAGAAATCTGATTGTGTTAACCAGGCGAAGGTTCAGCTACTCTTCATCTGACATTGCTGCATTTGCTTTTTTAATTCAGTACTGCTTTGGGCTGTACCCTAGAGCTGTATACCAGAAACACACAAATCTTCATAAGATCTGTAGACCATTAAAGGCTCAATATATTTGCAACATAAGAGGTGAAGGAAACAAATGTTACATTCCTAAGGAACTGATATCTCATATGTTTACCACTTACACAATCTGTTATCTTTATGTAACAGAGGCTTCAATTCTGTCACTGGTAGATACTGTGTCAAGCATTATGGTGCAAATATTTCTGCTGACTTTCTCACCATTCTTTTGGTTTGTAAAAATCACAAAATCTAGATTATTTTATGCCCTCTTGTCCTACCCTACTTTTATAACACTTGGTTCAGTCTGGCCACTCTAACCCATTAAACTACTGAATTAATAATGAGTAAAATGCTGTTTTTCATACCTACTTACTGTGAAATGAGGTTTAAAAAAGGATATTTACTTTCTAATAGACTTGGGGTACTTCGTAGTATTTGTAAAGTATTTTTCGTCCTGAGATTAAGACAATCATAAGCAATCTTCATGATTACTGAGGATCTCTGCTCATATGTTAGAGTATGTGAACGCTAGAGACACTGGATTCCAGTCCCACTCCTGGTTACAAAAATGTGTTTTCCCTCTAAATTTGACTTACATACACCTAAGCCCAAAAAACTGATTGAAGATTTTAATTTTTATGTTATTGATATTATCCCAGAATAGCTTATATTTTAAGAAACTGCTAGAAAGAGCAGTTGCTGTAGTTTTGATTGTCTGAGAAGACATGGGACTTGTATTTCCTACCTCCTTATTTCATGGAGAACACAACCACCAATTAACTGATTTCAGCTTGCCAGTCATACATCCTTACTTGCAGCAATAACGTTTATATTCCAGGCAGCATGTGGGATGTGTCATTATTTGTAAATCATTCTAATTAACTTATTCTCCAGCTTAAGGATCATATTAAGTAAACAAAAACTAATTATCATCTGGTTGTAACAGAATTAATCTTGCTCCTTTCATTGACTCCTTATCACTCCTTCATTACTCTGAAGGAAGAGCAGTTGGGGTTTTTTCCAGACAGCAAAGGTGTTCCAGTAAAAATCAATCTCCTGAATATTTTTTAAAATACAATATTTTTAAACACCTTGGTAAATACATAATTCTATGAAAAAGATAACCTGAGCATTTCATTGCTTCTAAGTTCAGCTTTTCTTCCAACAGATGTGTAATGTCTTTATGTTTAAACAAAATGTGTGTCATAAATATTGAGACATGAGTTTTAATAGTTAGATTATTTGTACTGTGATTTATAACGGAGATCTGGATGCTTTTTTGGTGGCCTCTAGATGACATTTTTCTGTATAGAAATTGTAACATACCTGCACACACTGTGCTTAAAAGACAAGCACACTGCCTTTGCTTTAGAAACAGAGTATTTTCTGTCTTTCCATGGCCAAAAAGTAAAATACATGTGCAATTTTGTACTCTAAGAAATAATCTTCTCCAGAATGTGAGCATTGGAAGAATACATGGACTGAAAAATACAGACTTAATGGTGTTAGTGACAGGGATCCGTATTTCTGCCTAATATAATTCTTAAAGTATTCTTAGGCTTTCCATTCACACAGAATCAATTAGGTTAGAAAAGACCTTTGGGATCAAGTCCAACCTATGACCTAACACCACCTTGTCAACTAGACCATGGCACTAAGTGACACATCCAGTCTTTTCTTATGCATTCCACCACCTCCCTGGGCAGCCCGTTTTGATATTTAATCACTCTTTCTGTGAAGAATTTCTTCCTAATATCCAGCCTAAACCTCCTCTGGCACAGCTACGTCCTCTTGTCCTGTTGCTAATTGCCTCAGAGAAGAGACCAACTCTCACCTGGCTACAGCCTCCCTTCAGGCAGTTGTAGAGAGTGATAAACTCTCCCTTGAGCCTCCTTTTCTCCAGGCTAAACAACCCCAGCTCCTTCAGCCATTCCTCACAGGACTTGTGTTCCCGACCTTTCACCAGCCTTGCTGCACTTCTCTGGACACGCTCCAGCATCTCAACAACCTTCCTGTATTGAGGGGCCCAGAACTGGGAGCAGGACTCAAGGTGCTGCCTAAACAGTACAGGGGAAGAATCCCTTCCCTGGTCCTGCTGGCCACACTGTTGCTGATAAAGGCCAGGATGCCATTGACCTTCTTGGCCACCTGGGCAAACCCTTGGCTCATGTTCAGCCGACTGTTGGCCAGCATCCCCAGGCTGTTTTCTGCCAGGTATCTTTCCAGCCACTCCTCCCCTACCCTGTAGCACTGCAGGGAGTTGTTGTGACCCAAGTACAGGATCCAGCACTTCATGTTGTTGAACCTCAAACCATTGGCCTCAACCTATTGATCCAGCCTGTCCAAATCCCTCTGCACAGCCTTCCTACCCTCCAGAAGATCAACACTCCCACTCAACTTGCTGCCACCTGCAAACTGACTGAGGGTGCGCTCCATCAGCTTTGTCCAGATCGTGAATAAAGACTGAGCCCCATGAACAGGACTGAGCCCCTAGGAAACCCCACTAGTGAGTGGATGCCTACTGCTTTTAACTCCACTGACCGCCACTCTTTAGACTTGTCCATCTGCTTCTTAGGAAGTGGTAAAGGGCTCCCCCTGACATGAAGTGACTTCTTTTTATGGACAAGATTCTGTAGCTTTGCTCCAAAAGCATTTAATATCTGGATCTTCTTAAGGGAATGTATGAAATCATAATTTAAAACTATTGTCATAGTCTTGTTACTGGTAGAAGGCTTCAGAATTGTTCTTTTTTTATTGTTTATGACAGTTCAATCACACAGTTCAATCCCCTTATGAGGAGGGGAAATTACTGTTAAGACCAACTGTGTTGGAAAACCTGTATTATTGATAATGATTTGAGCTTCATTTTGTATATGAGATTTGCAAAATGCAATTGTATAACATTGCAGTTAGTTTCTGGTGGTTTTCCTGACATTGCTATCCCTGCTGTTTTGGAACTAATTTCTCAGCCAAGAAGAAGGGAATTAATATTACACAGTTTATTTACCTGGAACACCAAAGCAATGAAATAATCCTACTTCTCTAAAAGTTTCTGTCTTCCATCTCCCTCCCTGAATTCCCTTCCAAAATTATGCAAATGCTTGAATGCAGTTCTGTCTGACACCTGGATGTGTTATAAGGAGAAGTGTATGAATCATAATCTTAGGTTCACTTCAACCTTCTCAGCTTTTTATTTTCTGTTACTTTTTTCTTATAGCCAGGATATGTATATTCTACTTACTGCCTTGTTCTGTATATAACACTCAAATCATGTCCCTGCAAACTAATTGGCAACTATTCTCATTTTCTTGATTGTGGTTCTAATTATCAGAATAATTTACACGTGAGGAAGGCTTTGGTTTTGGTGGGTTTTATTTTGCATTTCATCCCTGCTTCCCTTCCCCCCCCACCTTGACTACACTTTAATTTGTACTGTAAATACACCTACATGGGTAAAAATCACTTTATGAAGTTTCCAAAATGTGTGGTCAGAATAGTTGCATCCCAAAAAGGCTTGTAACTTAGAATGAAAAGTTTAAGAGAAAAGAAGAATCGTGTTCATTGTGAACTGGAGGATTGAAACACTTGAGTCAAGTATACATATTCATACACAGCAATCAGTGACTGGCAGGGTAGGCATTTAAATCAAGATCTTCAGAGAATTCAGTGTCTCTCTCCTTTTACTGTTACAAGTCATTAAACTACACACAAAAATTCGAATGCAAATTATAACACTTTTTCTAAACTGGCAAATACAAATTCTTCATTATTCATGAGTAATTTGATGGATGGTGAAGAGTTTGCCTTTAATGTCTGGAGAGTTAGGAAACAATTTTGTAAAAGGAAAACATAAAAATATCACACTTTGTCAAACAGGTGTTTCCTTGGAAAGGTTAAAAATGCAAAGAAGTTACAATTGCGGGTGAGAAATTATCTCTTGTTAGTACTGCCCTCTGGCTAGATGTGAAATGTCAAGTATGCGTGTGCAGAAACCTGAGCTATGTGTCTGAGATCCTTTAGTAAGGCCCTGATAAAGAAGCTCTGATCTCTGCAAAGAAAAGCGGTGGTGACAGTAACCCTTCTTAGACAAAAGCTGATGCCTTGCTTTACGTGTACCAATTTATTTATTGTGTATCTGTGACTTGCAACATAGTGTGAAAAGTAGGAAAGTACAAGTCATTGTTAGCCTTTTCATTATCTATTAGTGACATGTTTGAGATCAAGAGGCTTTATCACATCCTTTTTCAACAAATGACTTGTCAACTGAAGCTTGTTTTGTGATGAAGTACTAGGTACTATAGAATTAAATGTAATGCCAAGTATGAAATTGTCATCTCAGTAATTTGTCTTTCTTAAAACATGGATGAATTCCTTGAATATTCAATGTTGTAGCTGTATAGTTTCTGCTATCTTGGAAGGGGTTTTTCATATGATAAAAGGTAGTTAAAATAATTGAGTCTTATGAAATACAGTTCTTCATATTAAGCACTATCATAGGTAAGATTACTGATGTAAGTTGTCTATGATCCTTCCATGAGACCACCTCAGCAGGAATGAGCACCTACTGTGTACTAGTAATTTTGAAATAGATGCTATTTTAGGACTAAGTAGGGTTTTGCATCAGCGGGTACCCTTTTCAGTTAGAAATCCAAGGGGATTTTTGAAAAGAATTGTGAACTGATTTCAAACGGGCTTTACTTTTATTAGCCTTTTGATGGAACTTTAAGAAATTACTTCCCGGCAGAAATTATTTTCAACTAGGTTTGAAAACCTTGCCCGGGCTGAAAAAAGAATTTTAAGAATGGAAACATCTAAGTGGTGGTAATAAAGCTTGTGATGCATGCTGCTGTTATCTTGAAATAAAGCCAATGTATAAACACTGTTATACTTAATGCTACTGTAACAAATACATTTACTGATTTTTAGTTCAACTCTCTACTTGAAATTTACTCCCTGTGGCAAAATTAATGGTCCATGTTGTTTACTAGAAGAAAATGTTGTACTGATATTCTTCATGTAAAACCGAAGCAGAGGATCAGTAACCCCAAATTCAATTGCATACCACCTAGTTTTTACTGGTAATGATCAAGTAATAATTACTTAAGATGCCTGCACAGTTTTTAATGCCTCAATTGATAGAGTATACATGCCTCAATTGATAGAGTATACATTCCCGTGATGCATGCATTCTCTCTAAAGCAGTCCAAGGAACCATCAAAAGGAAGAGGGGTTTACCCTTCTTTAAAGTAAGGATTTGTTATTTTAATTCAGGAGTGGAATTGCCAACACTAGAAAATGTTTTGTGCAAATGTTTTTCTTTGATTAAGAGGTGACCAGACTGTGTTGCAGGAGGCAGAAAAACTTGGTTTAGAATTTAAAACTTAATCTGCAAGGAGATCTAGGTCAAGGAATTCAAGGGAAAGCTCAGCTCTAGAATTAACATCACTGTTAATGCCACCCCCATCCAGGAGATCTGAGAAGGGACTGCCAAGAATATCTTGAAGGTCTATAAAGATGGCTTTCTACTTGGTTTGTTGCCTTATACCGTTTCCTAAATAAGTATCATCTGTAGCATAATGTAAGCTTAAAGCACACAATCCTAATTTCTGATCATACAGGCTGGATAGGGAAGGCCATGAGGGTGTTTAATAACACATTAGTGTGAGCGTGCTATACACAGATTCTTATTCCTCTTTAATAAGTATTTAGAATTGGTTTTGCATTCCTGTTAAAAATCGCTTTTATTTGCATTCCTCTAACTTTAGATTAAGCTGAATATTTTTAAAAGTTTTTTGAAAAAACACTACACTGCTGTTATAAGGGTGCCCTGAACTTATAAGTTACTATTCTGAAACGCTTTACAAAGTGAGGGCTAGTTCAAAAGTATCTGAGGGGCAAGCTTAATACTGACTTCTAGTAACACTAATGGCTTTGTGGCATGCAGTGAAATATCAGGCTATGTACTTGAACCTCAGAGTCACAAGAGCAATATCATTGATTATTAAAATAAAAAATTAAAAGCTGCTAAATTACTAGTCATGTTTAAATATGTTTACTTTTTATGAAGTATGTTAATATAAGATTTGAAGTATGGACTATATCTTAAAATACAATCAGTACAATCCTATATTATTTTTTCATTTTCCTAAGTGAATCATTTTTCTTTTTCCTGACAATCATCTTTCTTTTATCCTAGTGAAGTCTAATATGATCATATCCAAAATGCATAAAAACACAAGAATTGCATCTCTGAACTGAATTTGGGGTTCATTTGTTGATTACTGCCTTCAGTAGTGCTCAATAAAGAACAAAAAAAGCTTGTAATTGCAATTAGATAGGACATGGTGAATGAAGCCTGAATCATCAGATATAGCAGCTCTTCTAAACTGCTTTGAATTATTAAGAGCACTTTTTCCTTTTTCAATATCTGTTAACTTTTTTTGAAGTTCTGTGACAATCATGGCTTTATTCTGCCATCCTGTGACAATGTGCAATAAGGTGGTCCTACAAGATGGTCGTACACAGTGCAGGAGGAAATAGGAAAATGCAGTTGCTTATTCTAAATTTGCCAGCCCTTATTCTCAGAGGACACAGAAGTTCTTGTTCTACCAGAACTTCTACCATTGCTGCACTACTTGTGCATCCATTCTATTCATTGGTGGGGTTTAAAAAAAAAAGTTTGAAAACCATATTACTAGTGGATTATCTCATAGCATGCTATTTTTGAAATTTCATAGAATCATAGCATTTTTCAACCAGCTGGACAATAGAATCATTGTCCTTTATTTTATTCAATTTATGGCAGAGTCCTAGTAAGGTTTACTGTCATCTGATGCCAGAATCAGCCCTGTTTAGTGAGCCTACTTGAATAATGACTTTGACCAGTAAAGGTCAACAGTTTGTAGATATAGATAAGTTCATGTTATTGCTAACAAAAACCAAGAGTATTCATAATAAACATTTTCTGAGAAAATATACCATCATTGTGTAATTTAAATAGATGAAGTGTTGAAAGGTTTATATCTCCATCTGGCTGGGGAAACTTTGGAACTATGTCACAGTTCCTTTTTGATGGGCTCTCACTGACCAAAGGACTCTTCACTGTGAAAATGCAGAAATAAATGAAAATGTTGGCAATTGCAAATGCAGTGCAGCTTGTGCAATGTGGTCAATACAACAGAGAAATATGTGTTTGTATAGAGATTTATTTGCTTCCTGACATCAGAGAACACTTGTTATCAAACCACAACAAAATGTGACTTTTGTAACAGGGCTGGAAGCTGAAAAATCTATTGCTTAGTTAATTAAAGGATTAATATGGGTTAAGGTCTTGGTCACTTCTGGGGAGAAATGGTACGTGCTGGTGCCTGCTGATTAATGCCATATATTCGACAATTGTGAAAATAGTCCTAATTTGAGATTTCATTCATATCATTATGTTTTAAAATTATTAACCACTTCATGTGGGTTTAAAAGCACTTTCAGTCATTCCATGTCACCTATTAGGCTATGCCAGATCTTTTAAAATAAATCATCATTACTCTTTTGTCAGGCAAATTAAATGATCATTTGTTACTCTAGAGAAGAGAATGAACCCCACCTCACTACACCCAGGTATTTCTTTCACCCAGGGAACAGTTCATCTGTCCAAGCCATAGGCAGCCAGTTTCTCCAGAAGAATGCTGTGGAAAATAGTGTCAAAGGCTTTCCTGAAATCCAGGGAAACAACATCCACAGTCTTTCCCACACATACTAAATGGCTTACTTTGTCATAGAAGGAGATCAGGTTGGTCAAGCAGGGCCTGCCTTTCATAAACCTGTGCTGGCTGAGCCTCATCCTCTGGTTCTTCTGCACGTGCTGCCTGATGGCACTCAAGATGTTATGCTCCATAACATTTGCTTATGGTGAGTTCCGACTGACAGGCCTGTAGTTTCCTGGACCCTTCTTCTGTCCCTTCTTGTAGACATAGGTGTCACACTTGGTACCTCTTGTCAGCTGGGACGTCTCCTGTTAGGACTGCTGGTAAATCCTGGAAAACGCTCAGTGAACACTTCTGCTAGCTCCCTCAATATTCATGGGTGGATCCCATGTGGCCCCATAGATTTGTGTGTATGTAAGTGGTGTAGCAGGTTGCTGATTATTTCCTCCTGGATTATGGGGCTTCATTCTGCTCCCTGTCTTCCATCTCAGAGGGTTGGGTACCCCAAGAACCACTGGTCTTTAGTAGTAAGACTGAGGTAAATAAGGCATTAAGTACCTCAGCCTTTCCCTCGTCCTTTGTTGCCTTTCCCTCGTCCTTTGTTGCCTTTCCCTCGTCCTTTGAAGCCGTGTTTCCCCCCACATCTAATAAAGGGTGGAGATTCTTCTTGGTCTTCCTTTTGTCATCATGAAGAAAGAACACAGGACAATTAGCATACTGGAATTTCAGTTTTGAGCAGGATTTACAGAATGTCACACTACTGCAAATAGTAAATTAAACTACTTTATCACTTAGCCACTTTTCTTTCCTGGAAGTCCCGTAAGATTTTGTGGATTATTTAATGCAAACTATACAGTTATCAGCCATGTAAACTCATATTCCAGGAGTTTCTTGGAGAAGGATATACCTATGACAGTTTCAGAATTTTAAAAATCATATTATTCAGTTATAAATATCCTGGGAAAGGCTGACAGAAGAGATATAAATGAGTACAATCTCTATCCCATTCTTAAAAGTCAGGGAAATAGCAAGCGTGTCCTTGTAATAAGTCACTTATTAAGTCTGAGACCATAAGTCTGAGATTCAAAGTTTTTGACTCCACTAGGACTTGGTAGGGACAGGCTATTCTGTGTCATCAATATTGAGTGTTTACTTTAATGTAGGTATTAGAAATTCAGATTTAAAGAATCAAACTCTTATCTAACTGTAACCACCTAAGTAAACTATGACGATAGGACATGATTTAATCTCATTTTCAGGAAAAAGTTCCCCAGTGTCAGCCTTATCCTTGGTTTTTAACTACTGTAGTATTATTAATTTCCATCTTTTAATGATCAAAAATGACTGGGCTGCATAAATGGCTTTCTTAATTGGCTAATTAAAGAGATATGTGTGAACAAAGTTTAAATATTGACATTTACAACTTTTGAGGCATAAAAAGCAAATATTTTAATTTTTATTGCTATGTTTAGTACTTCATTAAATAGTATCATTACTTAAGTTTAATTTTTGAGGTAAACAAGATCTCATCAAGACACAAATGATACTGGAAACCTGGTACAGTGAAAGAAGTTATTCCCTGTTGAATTATAGAGTCAATGAAGTATGAAAATTATGACATTAAATATCTTAAATGAAAACTGCTTTAGGGAATGCTTCAGCACTTTAAACTGGTATCTCATTATTTGATCTCACCTGGCTAATCCAATATCACAATATAGCTGCCAACTTTTCAGACTCTAAGTTTCTGGTACTGCTATCAGATTTAGAGAGAAAAAGATAAGACAATCTGCAACAATAAATGTGATATTTATAGATATTTCTAATCTGGATATTTTTATGAGCTGTAGTATCTATGGAGTTTAAAAAGACATTCATTTAAGTATATCGTAATATGAATACCACTTCAGAGAAATTAACCTAGTTGAACAGCTTTTCCATTTTCTGATATTGATGAACTGTAAAAGATTAAATCTTCATGCTTCTGTATCCAAATAAGCTGTCTTTGTGTAGGAAATACACAGTGGAGATTTTGGTAGGATTGCTAAACCCATGGGAAAGATTTCAACAGAAATCCAAATTATGTTATAATTTTAAAACTCAAATTCTATAATGCATCTAGACCTCTAAGGGGGCGGTATATTTTTTTTCTATGTAAATTTTCCCATTATTTACTTTGAAGAGCAATTAGTCTTATTCTACCAACTGTTAAACTTGACATATTTGAAAGGACTGAGTCCTGCCCATGAAATGCTACAGGCTAGGGGCAGAGTGGCTGGGAAGCTGTCTGGTGGAAAAGGACCTGGGGGTGCTGGTTGACAGCAGCTGAACGTGAGCCAGCGTGTGCCCAGGTGGCCGAGAAGGCCGATGGCATCCTGGCCTGTATCAGGAATAATGTGGTCAGCAGGACCAGGGCAGGGATTGCCCCTCTGTACTCAACACTGGTGGAGCTGCACCTTGAATTCAGTTTTGGGCACCTCACTTCAAGAAGGACATTGAGGGGCTAGAGCAGGCCTGGAGAAGGGTGATGGAGCTCGTGAAGGGTCTAGAGCATAAGTTCTCTGAGGAGTGGCTGAAGGAGCTGTGATTGTTTAGCCTGGAGAAAAGGAGGCTCAGGGGAGACATTATTGCTCTCTCCAACTGCTTGACAGAAGGTTGTAGCCGGGCGGGGGTCAGTCTCTTCTCCAGACTAACAAGTGACAGGACCAGAGGAAATGGCTTGAAATTATGCTGGGGAGGTTTATATTAGGTATTAGGGAGGATTTCTTCATTGAAATTGTTGTCAAGCCTTGGTACTGACTGCTCAGGGAAACGGTGGAATCATCATCCCTGGAAGTGTTCTAAAAACGTGTGGATATGACACCTGGAAACTGGTGCAAATGACAGTGTTAAGTGGACAGTTGAACTCAAGAATCTTAGAGGTCTTTTCCAACCCTAAGGATTCTATGATTTTTTTATACTTTTGTTTACTGCAATAGCATATTATTTATTGGGGGAAGAAAACCTTTTTAGGTCAGGTTCTTTTTGGTTGGTGTTTATGTACTGAGATAATGTTATAGATATGTATTAATAAAAAATACTTGCTTGGAAGCCTCTTCACATTCACAAATAGACAAGACAAGCAGGTACATTATGAGATCACAGAACTTGGGTAGTTTTGCATTTTTTACTAACGTGAATATGTACTTGAACATTTGAGTGTGGTAGGGTAATGTTTAGCATCAAATTTACTATAAAAAAGGTAACTTAATCTCTATTTCAAAATTAGGTGAAAATAGTAAATGCCTGCATTAAAAGTAGTTGTCTGTTTCTCTCTGCTAGGATAAGAAGAACATACCTCAAGTGTGGATGGTAAGAGCTCTAGAATATCAGTATCAGAATACGTATTGGTAATTGTGTCCCACTGCAATTTCATAAATGTACAGATTTTGTTAGAACGCTTCCCAGAGTATATGTTTCTATACTAAACTAATGGAATACAGTTTGTCTCAGAGACCAAGAGAAGTTTAGGTATAGGAACAGAGCATAAAAGTAAGCTGTGGTCATGTTTGATTTGTTCTTAATATTTATTGTATTCCCTACTTTATTATGTCATGTTGAGATTTTACGCTTCTTTAACTTGTTTCTTATAAAGGCTTAATGCTTCTTTGCCATGAAAACAATGAATGTTTAATCACATGAATCAAAGGTTAACGGAAAATTACGGAAGAAGCGTGGGTTATGAGAGTTGAAATGTCTAAAATCCTATATTTGTCCTAAGGATCCTCGGGTTTAGCACAAAGAAAGTAAACTACAAGAGTTAATTCTACACAGGAATGTTTTTTTCCATAGTTTGAAATTGCAGCCCAATTCAGAACTTCTCAGAACTGGCTTTTAAAACTATTTTTTAGCAGTATTTCACATTTCACATTTTCTAATGCAATTAAGCTTAACATGTTTACTTATCTTCCACATGAAAAACAAACACACCATCTACTGTAATTGAGGCAGGTAGAATGTGATGCAGATACTCAGATTGCTTCCTGTCTGAGGGGCAATATGCCTAAAAGTTTTGTTTTCTTGCATAGTTACTTAGCCCAAAGAAGCTAAGGTTAAATTTAGTTGAGTCATACTGTAATCTGAACCCAGCTAAAACAAAGACAATTTTAGAAGTTTGCTTATATAAAATGTATAGGCATAAAAACCACTGTAGACTGTTAGGGAGATGGGGATAAGGGTTGGGGAATACAGTGAGGGAAAGCATCCTGTATGTCCAACTAAATATCAACATAAAGCTTAGAGTTTATATGTGGAAGAACTACCTAGCAAATAGTCAAGCTGAAGTGAAGAGGGAGAAAGCAGTAGGTCTAGGAGGCCATTGGTTATGCTGCTGTCAATTGATATGATATTAATGAACCAAGTGATGTTTTTGATCACTACAAAGGTAATTTTTTTTTTAAAAAAGGCCTTTTAAATGTAAATTTTAGTCTAGCAGACCCTTATGATGTTTCTCTCATGCTAATGAATCACATGTGCTTAGTTCTGAAAATTTTTTCATCTTTCCAACTATTAATGTTCATCATAGTGGAATTTATAGTTGTAGACCACAGGGTTATTAATAAAGCATTAATTGCTGAGTTGAACTGCCGTCGTGTTCTGTATCGCAGTGTATGGGGGAAGGGAGCCGTCCTGTCCTAGGGAAACCCCAGGGCAGCGCTGAGGCCTGCCAGGAACGGGCAGGAACTGGCAGGTCTCGTGTGAGCGGCTGATGAGGTGTGCGTGGGGCCAGAAGTAATGGTTGTCACCCTCCATGGCCACAAAGGACAGCCCTGGGGAGCGCGGTGGGCAGCAGCAGGGTGGGCAAACAGGCTATGTCACATCAGCCAGGGCGTGGTGGGACAGTTTGCACAGGAGGACATGCAGGGAGGCTGCCTCTCGGAAGGAGAGGCATTCCACTGGCCAGGTGGAGAGATTTGAAGAACCTCCCTAATATCTGGTGGAGGGAGAACACAGTGGGGCATGAGCAATCCAGAAGGTTCCTGGAATGCATTGACGATAGCTTCCTTCTTCATGTGATAGAAGAGCTGATGAGGAGAGGTACTCTGCTGGATCCTGTTCTCACCAATAAGGAGATGCTGGTGGGGAATGTGAAGCTTAAGGGCAGCCTGGGCTGCAGTGATCATGAAATGGTGGAGTTTTTCTTTATTTAGTAGTTCTCCAAATTGATACGGGCTAACATATGTGTTAAATGTGAAGCATATGTACATCCTGCTACAATTATTTTACTATTTAAATAGACAATCATGCAAGGGGAAAGGAATATTTTTTAACTCACACGTGGAAGGTATGACCAAGATCTGAGAACAAGATCCAGGTTTTAACTTGCATCTAGTTTTGCTTTGGAGTGTTCCCATTCATTTTTTTGTTATGGCAATAGTTATTGAAACAATATATAACTTGGCATTCCATTTGATCAGGGGAGTATAACCTTACAGTATTTCATAACACTTTCTTTGCTTTGTCAACCACTTACAGATATTTAAGAACTTACTGACATAGTAAGTTTATTAACAGCTTTTTGTTTTAATTAACTTCTAATGGCTCACCCATTAGTACATGTAAAGCACTATCACAATTCAGGAGGCGGCTGACATCCCATGATAGCACAGCTAATCAATATAAAAGCAGCTGAGACAACACGGCTCTGGCACTATAATAAACTCCATCCTTTAAGTGTACAGGTCCCCTGTGAACAGCTGGATGCCAGATTTTCACTTCTAATTAAAAGTAAACATCATGACCCAATCATATACATCTCAAATATTGGCATTCCTTTCTCTAAAAAAATAACTGTTTGGAAACTTCCTGCTTTGCACAGTTATAAAGATCACAATGGTATTAAAAAACTCCCACACAAATAATCCATTCTACTTTTAGGTCAGCATATACATATTAATAAAACTTTTGGATTAAACACTTTTGTTCTTGAGGTCATTAACTGGGAAATCCTCTAAGTTTCTAGTCTAATACTAAAATGTGAAAAATAACAAACCTGATAAAATTTAATCAAGAGATGGCTTTTATGAGAAAGTCATGAATTGTTTATCTTTCAGTCTGCCCTCACCTTCTTATAGCAATTATTCTCTCTGCATATCTTTTCTTTCTCTAACCTGTGATTTTTGGTTGAAGTGAAGCTTTTGGATATCTTTTAATTGTTGTGACTTTCAATCGTAAACACTTCAAGGTGGTTGTAGATCTAGATGAGATGTTCATACACACACTTCTTGTATTGCAATTTTACAGTGATATCTGTTTTCAGCAATTGGATAAAGGCTTGTTTTTAAAAGAAGTCTGTGAATGTTTATTGCTTCTGCTATAAATGACTACTTGAGACTATGTGTGGTGCTATGTCCAACAAAGTTTGGATGCATCAGAGTAAACCTGGCCTGTGTGTTTAGACAGAACCAGAGGTTGGCCAGTCAAGCACTTCAGTTTCTTTAAATGTTGCTTAGCAGAGGAAAAGCTTTACTTTCAGGAGCAACATAAAAAAGCTTGATCTCTATGCTGCAGTGCTTCCTAGTATTTAGACAGAATTATGGAGGTTAAACCTAGAGAATCATAATTTTACCTTGCAAATACTCAGGAATAGAGATTACAAATAATTTCAACATCTAACTTCCATTTAATTTTGGACTCCAGAGTGCCATTATGACTGGAGCTTTGTAAAACCATCTACATTTAAAAAATGGGTTATGGAAGTGCTTATAGTTTCCTCTAATGCACAGAATTACCCGTTTAGATAAAATTCTGCAGATTGCAGAATTGAATAAAAGAACGTCCCCTTTCATAAGAGAAAGATGAAAGAGAGAGAGGAAGGTAAGCCATGGGAATGCCTTCTTCCACTTGAATACAGTTAATGAAGGTGAACAAAATTAACAAAGATTAATATCCTTAAGCTTGAAAAATTGATTTTGATGTCAGAGACCGTGGAACTGCTCACTCATCAAAGATTAGCAATCTAACTTCAGGAACTTAAAGCAAGGTATCTATGCCCTTTCTAAAATGAACAGCTCTGGAAAAACCTCTGAAATAGTTAAATGATTTGGAGAACAAACTTCACACAGATAGGACACCTGCCTAATGCTATGAAGGAGCTTAAATGTTTTGTGCCCTTATTTCAAGTGGTTAAAGCTGTCTGTGCGTGTATCCTTTTCTTTCCAATATATATTACATTCTGATCTCATATTCTGTGTGTTGGTCATATAACTTGAGCTGTGACTGTAATGAAATGATCCCTCCCCTGAGGAAAACGCAAGACCTTCATCTCCTCTGTAGACATTAATCTTTGCTGTGTTATGCATGGCCACACTTTCTTCAAAGTGCACTCTGTTAGTGTACATCATTCAAAGCACTGCAAGGAATTAATGGTCCTCTTAAGCAAAGTGCTTAATTCACATACTTCACTTTACAACTAGAGTAGTCCAAAAGAACAAATAAGATCTTCTACCTTCTTAAACTGAGGGTAATAGGTACCTTAGTTACTTAGAAGTTACTGTAGAATTTTAAAACTTGTTTGTTTCTGTTTCAGATCATTGGAAGATGATTTGATGTAGGTTCTAAGTCAGCTGAGTATTAAATTATCTTTAATGCATGACACTAAAGATACCCTTATGACAAAAGTCATGAGAAAGTGAATAATTTTAATTTTTATTGTTTTTACTATCTGTCTAAATATTTCACAGATCTCATATATTGAATGATAATAATAATACTTAAAGTACACATGAAGCTTGCTGTGAATAATTCAGCTCCTCTGGAAAAATAGTATAGGAATAAATATTTGGAAAAATTATATTAACATGTGAATAAGGTTTTATGTGGAAACAGGTTTTTCTCCATTTGGAAATTTGATTTTGAAAAGCCAAAATTCTTTAATACCTCATTTCAGACAAAAGATTTCTTCCGAATATGCAATGAAATAGGATAGCCATATTTAAAATACAAAGTAAGATAGCTTCTATATAAAATGTGGAAGGAGAAAAATTATTTGACTAGGTAGTGTATTCCTGTTCCTTCACGTAGCTGCTTGAAAAAAAAGGCGGTTTTGTTTTGGTGTTTTGAAAATTGCTCTTTTTTTTATTCTCACACTATTACTTCTAAATAATCTTGAATAAATAACTTGAACTGCAAATGCTGAAGTGTGCAGATGTGTTCAGGTAACCTAGCAATATTTTAAGAAATATTTACCTCCAAGCATTTGAAAAAATGTGTATTTGAAAGTAAACAGCAAATGATTTTGTATAACAAACTAATACCTCAAATTCTGCTTGTATACATTACTGTAATGTTTTTTCATCTGCAAAGATGAAAAGCTCTTCTGTTTGCATTGCAGAATATCTAAAGAAAGGTGTTTATTTTTTTAAACACTTCAGAACTTGAGAGTACTGTTTTATAAGAGTTTGTGTAGATAAAATCTATGAAATCTTCTCCAGTAGATATATAAATAGAATGTGGGGATTTTAGTGTTATGGTCTGGTTTTAATTTGTGGGGGGTTTTCCCCTCAGACTTAATTGTCTAGCAAGTGAAAATCCTCTGTACTTCAAAAATCATGATTATAAGACTAAGACTTTTTTCTATTTTCTTTTTAAGAGGAAGAATAGTAGGGCTGTATAAAGATTCTGGCCCAAAGATCAGTTTGAGAGAAACAACCCACCTTTCACTATCTTACCCTACCTGGCATCTGAGCTAAGAAGTTCACAGAAGCTAAATGACCTAAATACATTGTTGTAAACGTTTGCCTCAGCTTTGTGGAGCTTTGATAATGAAAATACAATCTGTAGTCTGTATCATCATAGTATATTTCCCTTCCCTAATTCCGAGTTTTAGACTTGTTACTTGAATACCAGCCACTAAACAAGATATCAGTACCGGGCTTTGGGAGTCTCAGCCTCCAGGATCATGCTCTTTCCAGTACAATTGCCCAAAGCCTCTCAGTGATGTCACTAGGCACTGTGCTACTTGGAATAACATAGCACAATTTTAGCACATAAGGATACTAAAACAGTGAAGGATCCTTATGGATAGAGAGCCCAACACAAGTGGCATGAAGTGGGTTTATTTAGTTGCCTGTAGTTTTGACTTTTTCTTTGGCAATGGGGAAAAGAGCTTTGCTAACTTTTAAATGCCCATAAAACTAGCTTCTGTTCTGGGCTGTAGATATGCCTGCTCAGGAAAGACATCTAGAGGGTTTTTGGTTTGTTTGGTTGGTTTTTAAGCCTGAGGGAATTGCCCTAGTTGGTTCAGAGATCAAAAAAAAAAAAAGGCATTACTCCCACTCCGTGTTCCAAGGCCTCACATGTTCAATCAATTTTTCCTTTCAGTTTATGGAAGCTTTTGGAACAGGGCTGTCTGCATATTTGTAATGTCATACACATTTCCTGTTACAGGGTGGACTAGGCAGAAACCAAGTCATTAAATTATTACTTAAGTCAGTAGAGAATCACAGAATTGCAGAATCAATTAGGCTGGAAAATGCCTCTGAGATCATCAAACCCAACCTATGACCTAATACTGTGTCAAGTAGACCATGGTCTTAAGTGACATGTCCAGCCATTGCTTAAACACCTCCAGGGATGGTGATTCTATCACCTCCCTGAGGAGCCCATTCCAATGCCCAATCACACTTTCTGTGAAGAAATTCTTCCTAAAGAAGGGAGAGATGGTCTCTGGAATCCATCATCTTTTCATGATGGATTTATTCTTTGGATCTCTTGGTAAACATGAGCATATGTAGCATGCGTTTGCTCTTGGCTTATTCAATGAAATCTCACAAATACGTATTTTTTTTAATTAAGAAACTCTGATCTGCTTTATTGTGATAATTAATCCTCTGACATCAAATTAATTATTAGAACCAATGCTGAGGAAAGTGAAGTGTTCATCAACAGGAAGTGTTTAATTTACAAACTAGTGTACTGAATAATATAAATCTTAAAACACAGAAAGTAAAAGAGAATTATTAATATATAATCAACTAACCTCGTATTAAAAAAATTAAAAATCATGCAAAGAGAGCATGAAAGAGACAAAATACTGTCTTGTGTGTGAGATAACATTCTCCTATGATACTTGCACGACCACTGAACAGCTGTTTCTTTTTTTTCTTTTTTTTTCCCACAACAATAAACTGGAAATTAGGGGTGTTTGCCTGTATGTTATACTTTTCATCATTATATGGGATTATTTTCTTTCTGTTGATGGAATCATTTCACTGAAGTAAAAAAAAAATAGTGTTGAACACCTGGCCAGTGAGTAATAGGAAAGGGCTAAAGGGACTTTTCAAAAGCTCTCTTGGCTCAAGAGCAAATTTGGAATAAAAGTAACTGTTGCCATTGGAATATGATCATGTAAAAAATGCTATTGCTCTGAAATCTGCTATATCGATAAATTAAAAAGTAATAATCTGCAAGGGTATTTAATTGGTCTTGATAATTTATGCTAGTGCATATTTTGCAGCTATTTATGGAGAGATCTTATAATAATGGCATTGAAAGATGCAAGAGAAGTATTATCTATATTTTCCATCTCAGAGAACATAGAAGAGATTTCTATTATAAAAATTCCAGTAAACACAAGTTATCCTTTTCTCTTTTTAAAGCAAGTTAGAATGAGCTACGTTTAAGAAATGTAGTGCCTTTAAAATGTGAAGGAAGCAATCTCATTATCATGCTTGTCAAGTTATCATTCTTTTTCATGTTTTGCTAAGTACATAACTGAAAATGCTCAATAAAAAAATGCAAACAAGATGACTAGTACTGCAAGCTGTTATATTTTGCTCTATTGGTATAGAAAGCTACTGAGTCACTTTAATATGGGTTGGTGGTTGTAAGGTACAGAATGGTTGTTGAAATGGATAGGTCCTTGTATAAATGGCAGTGAAAACCAAATGCCTCTCCTTTACTCAGCTCTGGAACTATCCTACAAAATTGCTTTTAAAATTTGGATGGCTTTGTCAACACTTAATGAATTTTGGCCATCATAAATCTCAGATGCCCTCCCTGAGTAAAACCCAAAATTATCACAATTTCATAGCCTAAGCTGCCCTTGCCATATGGTGAGTGCAAATGTTTCTAAAGCAGCAAATGTTCTGTCAAGAGTTCCCAGAGATGTTTTGATTGGATTGCTCTATTATCTGAACAAGTCTGCCAAAAGAAAGCACCTGCGCAATGAAAAGTGTGCAGAAGCTGCCAGTCGGTAGCAAGGGAAGGAAAGTGAAGCATGTAGTGACAAGTTACCTGTCATCAGAATGTATCTGCATAGGTTACGATAGCTTCTACAGCACACCTGATATCACAGAATATCCCTTGTAAAACAAAAGGTGGGGAGTATGGATGTGTGAAAGAAGTAGCCCAGCTCCAGTAAACTTCTGCCCTTGATGGTGCCGAGTCACACCTTAATTTGCTGTAATAGCTTACAAAGCAATGAACTCCTCAGTGGCTTCTTAGCCAGACCTTTCCAGAGAGGTTATCAAACAATAACTCCAGCGAGGGTAGATATGTTCCTTTTCCATATTCAGTTTTGCTTCAATTCTAAGAAGCCAGTGCTGTATGCAGATTTTTATTCTCTTGGACAATCTGGCCTGGAGCATATCATTCACTTGTTATAATTGATAGCTGAATATGCAAATACATTAAGGAACTGACAGAAGTAAAATTATTTTTGCTCTTCTGAGGAAGAATACTTAATGAGGTCCCTTTGCTATAGTCCACTTTGCCGGACTGTATATCATCTCTAAGTAGATTAAAATTATATTTTGCACAAAAAAGTTTCACATGAACAACTTGTGACAACTATTATCACTTATGTATGTAAGTTTACAGGTCATTACCATTTTTGTCACTGAGAAGGATATGCAGCTATACTACACCTGTTGTTCTGAAGAAACAATAAAATACAATCTTACTAGTAGCCAGAAGTGTGTGAAGTATTACCAGGACATGATCTCTGTGAAAATCCCTTGACTCAGCCTTTGTGCTATAAATTTTACTGTGTACCCTGTCATGGAACTGAGGGAAGTGGTCCAGAGAGGGAATTGTATATCAGCTCAGGGGAACAGAAATAGACCCTGCCAGAAAAAGGAAAAAAAAAAAAGAAAAGGACGACTGGATCGTGGGGATAGGGTGGGGTTGGGAGATTTCTCCTTCAATAAAGTAGATTAAACCTGAGTGAGAGTACATTAAAAATCCATCAGGGAAAAAAAAATGGAGGGAGATGGTACAGGTATTGGTATTAACAGTTTTACAAGAGCCTTTTGGGATAGATTTTTGATTTTAGCCCCACCATGGAAAAGGATCAATTTATCGGTTAATGGATTTAAAAATTCTGATTTAAGGTCAGTAAAATTTAATTGCCCTTCCAGACATTCCTTTGCATATTACAGTTCTAAATTTTTCCCACAGTAAAATTTCAGCAAAAATGAAAGGGAGGACTGGAGTATAATAAAAGTGAGTTGCCTCAGTAAATCATTCTCTCAGCATACCTGATCTCCTGCCTATCACAGGGTTGATGCAGGTGCTACACAGACACTGTGTAAAGTGTCAGTTGCACCCTGTCCAAATGCCAACTGTGTGGATGCTTGGAAACACTTTGTTCTAGACCACAGAACAAACCGTGTCAAACACTGCTCCAGTCTCGGGACCTGGGAAGTTCTAGCCCTCAGTAAAGTATTCTGTTAAATAAGCTAATTTAAAATTCCTGGAGGATGTGTCTTACTCTGTAAAATTCCCAGAGTAAAAATAATAAAAGCAAATGTGAGAAAAATGTATGTTGTCTTTGGAGATCCATCTGAGAGAGGCAGAGTGGCCTCTGTTACCATGATTTCCATAATTCATGGAGTGTTGAAGTGATATTCTCACTCTCCCTTGCCCAAAGTATATTTTGGGTGTTTAAAGGCTATCCATTTTTTCTTTTCTTTATTCTACTCTGTGCATCTTTTCATAATTCACCTGAGTCTGAAGATGACAAGCTAGGAGAAAAAGCATAATGCTGTTTTGCAAAACCTTCTTTTACATTGTTTCCCCTTACCATCAGTCCATGCTTGCCTGATAATTTCCTTTTTTTCTCTCTTGGTGTACTGCTGTCCAAAGCAAATTGCAATCTAATGTGGCACTAATGCAAGGTAGTTCATTCTCACATCAGTGATGTATCCTGTACATTATAACTATTTTCCATAAGTTTTTCTGCACGTTTAAAATTGTAATTTGTTCTTTGTGGATTCTTCATATGATTTAGGGTTTTCAGAGTGCTTAAGGCAGTAGAACTGAATATTATTTGTGTCTTAACCCTATTTAATATTGGAATTCATAACTGTTTCCTTCCTTTTCGTTACTGCCCTACTTAAAGTAGGATGTTTCGTAAAACAGAAGGGTTTAGAAATAGAGGAAAAAAGTTCTGTGATAACAATATTTTGAATGCTGAGGACATGCAAGGAGGTCTTTAAAGACTATCATGTACAGGGCAACTCTCAGTTATCACCACAGAATTTCACACTAAGGATACGAATGATAGGAATACAACTGGTAGGAATACTTACCCAAAAGAAAAGTGGTAAGATTACCCTTTTTTCTGAAAGATCAATTTGAAAAGCAGCAAAGTTAAAGCTGATTGAAGGAAACACATTATATTACCTTTAAAAATCTCCTGTCATTTAACTTTCAGGCATTATCTAGAAGTTTTTCTTTAATTACATATATTTTGAAGCAGTGGGAAGTGTATATGCACCATGATCTGGTAGGTAACCCACATGATATGTAAGAAAATACTTCTGACAGGGTAGATGAATTTATTTATTTAGTAGTCTTGACATTTTCCGTGAAGAAACAGAAATTAGCCAATGGATTAATAAAACAGGTTCATGGTTTTGGCTTTTTTTGTTGTTGTGTTTTGGTTGTTGTTGTTGGTTTTTTTTGCATGAGTGTCCAGAGATGAAAAATGTCTTTTTTTGTTTATACATGGATATTAATTTTAATGATATGGACTGAATACTAAAACCAGTCTAGATATGGACGACTGTGGCTCTTATAAGCCACTGCAACATAGGCATTTCTTAATGTATGTTTTAAAGAGGAAAGCTTCTAAAGCAGGTATCTCATAAAGCAAAAGAAACGTTTTATTTGCAGCTGTTGCTGGCAGATCACAAAACTGGTACACCTGCATGACAAGCATTGTATCCTGGTGATGCAAAAATAAGAAAGCAATCTAGGCACCTGGTGCCTGGCCATTCTGTTGCTAGACTTAGACAGTTTCATCAACCAGCAGGTTTATATTGGATCCATTAAGTAAAAAAAATTAAATTTTAGGATAGTTTTTCTCTAAATCTCAGGCAACTTGCTACCCTTCTTTTTGTGAGAACAATATGCAGAACAAGAAAAAGGTTATTTCATTCTCTGACTCTTTAATTCAATTATATCCTAAAACTCATTGTGTACTTCAAAAATAAATTAACTCGAGATGTTATTCCGCTCTCCATCTGCTGCGTTCTTTTAAATGTATTACTTCCACTCCTAGATCAGTTTAAGTGATTTTGTTTTCTATCAAACCCATAGGCATATTTCCTTTTTTTTTTTTTTTAATGCCTCTGTTTCAGAAATTGCTTCATAAACCATGTGACTCTCTAGTTTACTCTTTTTTTCCCTTGCATGAAAAGCAGCCAGTAAAGCGCAGCTAATGGCTGTTTTATATCTGTGTTGCTGTAGCCTGTGTTACAGCACGCGTTGTGTTTTCCATCTGTGGTCTGCGCCTCGCGCAGGGGATGGTGTGTGATTGTAGAGCAAATGATCAGAGTGCAGTTGCATCATTGCACCTTGGTACTGAGAGGCAGAAAATGGCAGAAGAGGCTACTTGAAATAACTGCATCTTTGGTCTGAATTCAGCTGGTTTCCTCAGTCATGGATGTTCCTTTCCAAAGTATTTCTGCTTTCATTTGATCAGCTGCTACTGCTACTCAAGATTTCAACAGCAATATTAGCCATGCTAAATAAAAGATGTAAGACGTCTTTATAGCACAGAATGTTTCCTGTCTGTTCTTCATGATGCAAGTACTAAGATCAGAGGAAGGAATAGAATAAACTTGTGTAGATTTCTCCCAAATGTTAAATGAATCCTAAATTAGTATGGTAGCTAAGTATTTATGGTAAACTAATAAATCACAATTATACCTGGTTGATAGAAGCCCAAGGACAAATGTTAAGTTTTACTAGCTACAAAATAGGGACTGGTTGGAAAACCTGCAGCTCTTTTCCTAAACAATTTAAATACTCTAAGATATAATAGCACTGTCCAAGTTTGAAATCTCTATATACATTTATATTCTAATTATTGTACATGGAAGTCAACCGTGCTTTCATTGGCTTAAGGGTAGCCTGTCAGAGACTTTCTCCAGGAAGTCAAAGAAGTTGGTACCATTTCTTTAAATATATTATCTGAGACTGGGAAACCACTTATTCTTGCATCTGTTTTTCTCTCTGTGAAATACATGTAGTACTTGTATACCTTAAAGACTTTTTATGATATGCACTTTGCATTTTTAAAAGTGTTTGACATCCTTAAATGAAGATTTATTAAGAAACACAGGAATTAACAAATCGTCAAGATAGATATATGTGCAGTTGAACAGATGTCTGTCTTGATACCTTTATGCTGCTCTAATACTGCCTTCATAGAGACAAAAATTGAACAGCTGTTGAGTTTTCAAATGAGTATAGTGAAACTGAGCATTCATGTCATGCTGATAGCCATCCTAACAACAAAAAAGGCCAGTTTCGTGCCACTGCTGTGGCATTTAGTACAATTAGTCTTAAGAAGTCCTACGTTATAGGTTTGTCTAACTGTTTTATCTGAGGTTTAGAACTTTGAGTAATTGAATAAAGTCTTACAGCCTTCTCAGAAAAGATCACCATTTTTAGAATGCTGATTTTGTCTGGTTTTGTCTGGGGTAGAGTTCATATTCTTCACAGTATCTGGTATGGGGCTATATCTTGGGTTTGTGTTGAAAACAGTGTTGGTAACACAGGGATGCTTTCACCACAGCTGAGCAAGGCTTGTCCAGAGCCAAGGTCTTTTTCTGCCCCTCACCCCACCCCCACCAGCAAGGAGGCTGGGGCTGCACAAGAACAGGGGACAGGAAAAGGCTGGGCCAGCTGATCCAAAGGATCAAAGGAATTTTCCATACTATATGGTGTCATCGGTAGCGTATGTTTTAGGAGAAGCAGAAGAAAGGGAGGGGACCCAATTGGAGTGATGATATTTGTCTTCCCAAGTCATCATTACATGGGATGGAACCCTGCTCTCCTGGAGATGGCTGAACACCTGCCTGCCCATGGGATGTGGTGAATGATTTCCTTGTTTTTCTTTGCTCATGTGTGAAGTTGTGCTTTATCTATTAAACTGTCTTTATCTCAACCCATGAGTGTTTGCTCTTCCTAGTCCCTCCCTCATCCCACAGGGAGAGTGAGTGAGAGGCTGTGTGGGGCTTAGTTGCCAGCTGGGGTTAAACCATGACAATGGCTTATGAGATACAGAGGTTTCTAGATGAGTTACAAAGGAGACTGGGACAAAAAGACTCTATCTGAAACACATACGTGTTTCAACGTTTCTTTAGTCTGTGTTTTCCAAATCAGAGTGAGAAACACTCTGTTAACTGTAAAGGGCAAAAATCTAATCTGATGTGAATCATATTTCTTTCTGCACAGACTGTACATTGTAAAAGGTGATTTACCAGCTTTTTGTATTAACCAGAACAATTTTCTTAGAGAGGCAGCTGCTATTGTCCTATTTTGTACTCACTTTGCCTGGGATGTTCTGTATCTCACTGATATTTAATGCATCCCAAAGCACCCTCCTCAAAAGAGAAAACATCGGGAATTTTCAGTCATTTTCTTTTGGGAAAGAAGACACCTTGTTCAAAGAGCAAGTCAACTTAGAGGCAGCAATGATTTTTTTTTTTAAATTTATCCTAACAACACTTGTTTTCCTCAAGGGAAATGACTCCCAATCCAGAAGGTGAATACAGCAAGCAAACAATGGAAGTATTAAGAAATTATTTATTATCATCTTAGATTCTTATTTCTAAACAGCCACATCTTTGGCTATTAAACCTTTGTAAGCATTGAGCTATTGTGTATAAGGAGTTGGAAAGAAACCAATAGATGTTAGCTGTCAGTGAGGTGTTAAGAATACAATAACATAGAAAAAACCCTACATCTTTAGCAACTAAATGATTCAGTCCTCTGAAATACTTTTAAGTGTAATGGTGACCTTTCATCATAGTTTCATTTTATCCTAATCTGTTTTCTAAGACTATATTTTTGAGTTTAGTGATATGTTTGTTGCTTCGAATTTTCATAAAATGCAAACCCCATTTATTTCTTGATTTACTATGTGGGCTATGAACTCCAGTATTTAAGGTAACTGAGCTAAGGTATTTTTAAAGGCACTTCACTCTGCTTAGATTAACATCTGTCTTCTTCAAGGACTCTATATCAAATCAAATCCTAAGTATGTCACTGTTGCAGATGGTAACTACAGGTATTTTCTCCTCATTTGATTCTAAGGAAGAACTCTTCTCCTGCCTATCCCTACCTAATAATTGCTTCCAAACTCTTCTTATACACAACCTCTGAAATTGAGATTGTTTCCTTTCTAAAGCTTCACTGCCAAAAATATTATAATTTTCAGTTTGTGTAACAATAGATCACTTTTTTCTCAAATAGATGGGTGTGAAGACCTTAGTAGCTAAAAGCTCTCTAAGTGAATAAATTATCAATAACATTATGAAATTATTACATTTTGCTAAGAAAATATATCAGCAGTTCTACGGTAGTAGATACAACAATATCTACTTTTGATACAGTGAAAACTAGGAATAGCTTATTGGACACAAATACAAAATTACTCCGTTTAAGTGATTCGTATTCCATTACAACACATGGAAAATATGAGTTTACGCATTTATGCTAATTATAGCTTTTCACAAATTGCAACATTCACTAACAGAAATCAATAAATAATGAGAAGTTATAGCAAAGTGTAAATAGAAAAGCATTTTTGCACTGCCAGAAATAAATGAGGACTGAAATACCGTAAATTAATACAGTATTATTATCGGGGATAAGATGCAAGTCTGCAGGTGATACTGCTGATCTGGTGACAGTAATGTCAATGAGAATTTTTAAACCGTATTATCTCATCATGATTTTTACCCAGTCTTGTTAGTTCTTTCTAGCCAGATCTCACAGTGTTATACCAAGAAGTCAGTAATAGTCTTTTTGGTTGTGTTGGAAAAATAAGGTTCAAAGAAGAGTAATTGGATATTCTTGGTACTTGCTGTGCCATAGGAGTATGCAAATATACTTTCCATTTCCTGAGTCCTCTCTCTTGATTCTGTGGAAGGAAACAGTTTCTGTCCTACAAATTAAGATGTCAATTCATTCTGTTGAGTAAACTTACTGATTCTACTAAAATTCAGAAATACTTCACATTATAGTTGAGGCTGAGTTTCATGCAGTCAAACTACATGTCAGTACTTACATGATTTGCATAAATTCATCTCCAATTATCCTTGATTTTCATTGATCTATTTATACACACATAAAAACTAGTGTGATAAGCTACTATTAGGTTATTAAGACAAAAACTTTCCATCTCTATCTTGACATTTAAAGTTCAGAGTTAGGAATTTAATGACTCAGTATGATAGATTTGTATACCTATGAAAAGCTCTGGTATCTGTGACAAGAAATCATGCAGGACCTTGTTAGAAGTTTTTTAATACTCTCTTGAACCTAGATGTCTTATATAATCAGGAAGCAGGTGGAAAGCAAATTTTCACTCCATATGCTTTTGGACCAGGCAGAAAAACAATTAATCTGATCCTAATAGACTATAATGGGGAAAGTAAAATTCTGAGTGGTGGGGCTAATTCAGACTTTCAGCAAAACTCAAGAATCATGGAGAACGATAGCAATTTTCCTATGCTTCTTTCTCTAGTTGTGCATAACAGCAAATTGTCTTGAAACAAAGTAAAAATACTGGAGGAATGACTGCTCATCCAATTTCAAGTGTTCAGTCCAAAATTATACCTAGAATTATCTGTGCAGGGGAATGAAGAATGTCCTTTGTCCAAATCATCATCTCCAAGAAATTGTGGGATGAAATCCAGATGCAGGAAGTGGCTAGCATCCTGCTGCAGTGAAGAGAGAGCCACGGAAGGGAGATGCAGAGGTGACGAAGGAAAAGATGACTCATTCCTAATTATTGAGCTGTCTTCCAGGTGTCATCTCTCATAGGCATTTCCACTGGAGCAGTGTGTGTAGGGGAAATGCAGCAGCTGAGGGGCTGTGAAACTGATGGAGACACCACCACTAGCCGTGGCAATTAAACTGTGAAGGAAATGAAATTGCATATTCCATCAAAAGTAGTAGGTAGCTGGGATGGTACATGAACACAATTCACCTATTTTTTTCTTAAGACAAGACCTAGAATGTCTCATACACCATTTTCCTACATGAATAAACCAATATGTTATTTTTCAGTACTGTATGCCCTTATTCCCTATCCGCCAGACAACAAATTTGCAGCCACACAAAATCAGCATGGCAAAATACAAATATCTTCTCCTAAACTGACAGGAAATGTGCAATAATCATGCAAAGGAGAATTTTTTATCAAGATAATGAAATTCTTAGTAGCAGAGGTGATCAGAAAATCCCATGTTTAAGAATCTTTAAGCAGCTGAAGCTGATGGGATCAACACACTGATTTAGTAGAGGGTGAGAAGAAAGAACATAAGCAAAGAACTTTTCAAATCCTGGCAAACAGAATAATAAGCATACAGTAATTCATAGGTTGAGGAAATTTTATTGTGAAGAAATTATTTCAAAAGCTATCAAAATGGAAAAGTTGCCCCACAAAATATCATTTCTCTACTGCCAGTCCGAAAAGTGCTTAAATGGACTATTTTCTATGAGAAGAGCTTATAGTTATTGTAACAGTAAAATAAACATTAATTGTTGGCAGATATAGGAATTTTAGAGACATCTTGTGTAGCCCTGCATTTTCCAATAATTCCTCTGTTTTTCTTAGTAGTTACACTACTTTCTGTGCTGTAGTAGTTAATAAGTCCCTCCATGGATGCTGAAAGCTTTTAGCACTTTCTCTGCATAGTTTTGTGACTAAACCTCCCACAAAATGGCAGATCTTTTCACAACCAAAGGAAGAAAGAACAAGTGAAGTCCATGTATCAACAAGCATTTTGGGTTGCATCTGCACGTAACACCTCTGTTTGAAGTTTTAATCTTCCATTAACCTGTTTTATTTTGTCAGTAATTGAAAATTTTGTTGGCTTTGTGTCACTGAGGAAAATTTTAGTTATCTTTCATGTAATTTTGTGGTTTTTTGTAGCACTTTAAATGAAATATAAAGGTCACAAAATAATTCTGCAGAAAAGTCCTATATGAAGCAATCATAAAGACCATTAGGTATGACAGGAATCCCCACCCCACAAAGAAATAAATTAAAGCAGACTGAGAGATATTGATGTTAAAGCAAAACCCCTTTGCAACAGAAGCTGCCAAAATGTTTGACATGCCCACTGCCAGTATCCTCCTTTCGAACAAAATCAAACAACAAAACATTGAAAACTCTATTCAGATTCCTCTGTAAAACTTTTTGACAAAGCTTCTTTCCAATAAAAGCTAAACCATGACTGAATTAAGCAGATATTCCTCTTAACGTATGCAGACACAACTGGGCAGCATTAGTGTTGTTTGTTTTCTTATGAAAACGATCACTGAATATTTGTTGGCTGTGGAAGTGAGTATGAGACGAAGTAAACAATCACAGAGTTACTGAAAGAGCAGTTACTGTAGGGAATCCATCACTGAGAAAAAAAATAATTAGTTTTAAGAATTTTCTTTTTTTCCTTCTAAGGCCTTTTCCTGTAACAGGATGACCACATATCTTTGTATGAAGAATTTGAGAAATACGTAGTGAGGCTAGATGGATAAATAGATTTCAGTTTCTATGACTAGAAACACGCATGAAAATTACAATTTCATTAATTTCATAGTTATTCTTAATTTAAACAACTATTCTGATTCCAAGAGAAACAAGGAATAAATAGTTGGTAATAGAATATTTGTTTCTATCTATTGCTTCCTGTGCCATGCATTTCATGTTATTATATTTACATGTGTCAAAATTATGAAAGCTGATCATTATGGAAGTAGGTTTTTAAAGAACATACACAGTGAAAAAGTATTTATAATACATGAAAAAAGGTGATTTATGTTTTTAAATTTATACACTAAAAGTACAGCCTTGGATACCAATTTCTTTGGTTTTAAAGGGGAGCCACCTTTGGTTCTGGGTAAGGCAGTACACTGGGAATTAGATTTTAATTTCTGTTCCACACCTGTGTTACCTAATGTCACAAACTACTGTGAAATCTAGGTAAAATTTGCTTTGAAGAATGGGCATATCACCTCTCTTCAGGCTGTCTTGTTCGTTTAAATTAGAAAGAAAAAAATATATTCTACTGGTTGCGTTTTGCTGTATCATTATAGAGTGCTTAAACTCTTACTGTAGTCTAGGTGGGAGGTTTAGATGCTACTGGAATACAGATTTTTTTTTCCCCCCCCTTGAAATGTATTCCGCCGTTCTTGAGAAATGCATATGGAGATAATTTTAGGACTCTCCCTAGAAGAGTAACTATGAAGGTGCCTGTAAAATAATCACAGAATCACAGAATTAACTAGGCTGGAAAAGACCTCTGAGATCATCGAGTCCAAATAAAAGTGAGTATATCATGGGGAAGACTTGCTAATAGAAATACCTGAGTTTAATTGCTGCTTAAGTGTTCATCAGTTCCTGGCATTCTGTCCTCAAACTACAAGACTTAGTGAGTCACAGGGCAGCTTATTTGAAGGCAGCAGAAACCTAATTCACTAAAGCCTAATTCTAAATTATTAACCTGTTTATCAACCTTAGGGCAGATCTAACATCAACTGTGTTCTGTTTTATATCACCAAAGAGTGCACGTTGAGTAGATTATAGTCATCAGCTAAACTGCATTCACAGCTATTCTGTTTTGCCAGAATAGCATTAAAGTAGCTGAAGTACCTTCTCAAATATCTCCCTACCTCTTTAGTGTCAGTCTCTCATTTTTCTTCCACAACCACATCATCTCTCACAAAGACACTCTGTATTCCTTTTCAATACTGTTAATATATACATTGTTATATCTGTCCATTTCCTCTAGCTCATCTGTTCTTATTTAACACTCTGACAGCAGTTTTGAGAAAGAAAGAAGAAAACGCATTTTGAAGTCATCTTCGCCAGGACTGGGAAGAGCTAAAGGTCTTTAATGGCTGCAGATGTGCACTGGTGTGCTGGGAGGCACTCAGTGCTGGTCTGGATGCTCAAGGGAGATGGGCTAATGAAATAATTGTTCTGGAACTTGAAGGTGTCAAACCACTAGAGGAACCAGGTGACAAAATGATATAATGTGGGAGTAAGTAGCCAAACCTTATTTCTTTCTATATGCACATTGTCATACACACAGGTTATGTGTATGCATACCTGGCAGTGTTCCTAAGTGTTAGACAATTCGGGTGGAAAAAAGGAAGTGCTCAGTAGAGTTGAGTGCAATGGAGAATTACTGGAAATAAATAGTTTTACTTAAATGGTTTATTGGGTTGCTAGATATTTGCAACTTGATTTATCTATCTTTAGAGGAAATACATGAAATTTCTGTTCCAATAAATGTGCAAGTTTCCTTCCAAAATGACTGCTGCATCTCATTGTTCTCAATGGCACTGAAACAAACTGTCACCTTCCAAAAAATTTTGTCTTTTGTTATTTCCCCCAAGGAATAAAAACTAGAAGATATTCAAGCATCTTACTCTGCCAGAAGTCACAGTCACGTTAATAAGAGTGTGAGGTAGCAGCCATTTTGCAACTGGATAATCCTTTATGGAGCTTCCTTTTTGGAAAACATCCGTGAGTCTCTAGTGTTGAGCCTTCAAAACACAGAGAACAAGACAGTAATTTTAAAAATATTTAAGAAAAAATCTAATTAAAATTGCAAAAAAAAAACCCCAACCCAATTGAGAAAAAGCCTTGAAATATTTCATGGTTTAATGTACTGAATTTTTTAGAGTGTATGCAATACATGGTTTTCACTTTGTTCATTAGAGGGAAGAGTTAAGTGAACTGCACAAAGCACTGCTTTTTCTATAGATTCTGTGTCCTATTTAAAGGACTTATTTGTAAATGGATACACTTTTCAGTCAACACCATTTTGAATTAAATTAGGTGTATGATAAAATCTGCCCAGACCTCACAAGAGGGACAGAGTCAGCAGTGCTTTATCTTATTACCTGAGTAGTATATCCACATAAGTATTATGTGGGATATATTCTGGGAGCACGCTGCTGCAACCTCCAGTATTTTGTTTGCGGTTTGTTTTACCTCAGCACCTACTGTGATACAAAGCTGTGTTCTCAGGCACTGGAGTTCTGCAGATGCACGTGTATGTGGCGGTTCATGTGGTGTGTGTGTGTTCAAGACAGGCTCTGTGGCCAGAGTGACCAAGGCCTGATGGGGTATCATATACTCATGCATCTTCCCAAGATGCGATTTTTGATTGGTTGTGTGTACTTCATGGAAGATTGCTCTTAGAGGTTTTTCTTTTTTTCTGTTCTGTATTGAAAAATTATAGAGAACTTTTTTAAGACTAAGCAGCTTTCCATCTCCAGAATGGGAAAATTCTGGCACTGAAGACAAAACAAAAACCATCCCAAATCTAAGAATTCAGTACTATACATTCCACTATTGGTTCTCATGCCAGTAGATTCATGATTATCAGCACCAATGGGCCATTTGTCAACTTCTACCCAGAGTGAGTGCTGTACCAAACAAGAAATACTTTGTAATCTAGAGGCCAACCCAGATGGCAGCTCTCTGAAAGCTGCTTAGATGATAAGAATTGTGTTTCCATCCTTTACCGAAGGGAACAACACAAAACCTTTTGCATTGCTAGTAGTAGGGTACAACTGAGGTGAGTTTTCCCATAGATGTCAAAAACAGGTAAAAGGAATTAGAAACGAGAATAGTCTTAAAATGCGAGGACTCTTGTAATTGAACCTCATTTTGGACGTATGAATTATGGTATTAAACTAGTTCTATGTTCCAAAGGAAGGTACTTCTAAATTTCTAGCTCTAACAGTCAAATTACATGGTTTCCTCCTCAAAATTCTCTTTGGAAGGACTTTCTGTTTTCAAATGTTAGAAAAGGCAATGAGATTATGCCGTTGCTGTGGTGATGCTGTCTACTGAAAGTTTTATGTCCCCCTGGCCAATTGACCCTGTGCAGCTAACATCCAGAGCCAGCTGTTTCCATAGCAGACTGGCTGCATCCATGCTGAATAACACTAGTGGGACAACTGTGAATGATAAATACATTTCAGACACCCTTGTGTGTGTTCTCCCATAAACCTTTTTAGCATGTGTAACCTACGCACTTTTACAGTTTGTGCACACATCTTGCACTGAAATTGAGCTGAGCCCTGGGTACCACCAGTAATCTGTTACCACTCATGACAGTTGTGAAAACATACCACTGTTTTCTGTTCCTTGTGTTGTGACCGCTACCTTTGCTGCTTTCATTAATCACATCCCTGATACAAGAGACGTTCCCATTGTTGCAAGTTGAGGAACGTAACTTTTCAGGATGATGGCAGACAAGCAGTTGTAAGATGGGTATAGCCATGGGTAGGAAGTGCTACCCCCAGACCTACTACAGTAGAGGAATCAAATTACAAATATGCGATGACCCATCACTTGGGAGCTGCTGATCAGGGGACAATACCCACTGGTGGGACAGGACACCTGAGATGACAGTTATCATTTAGAAAATACAAAGTATACACATGTATATGTTTCCCTAAAGGTGCCTTGTTCTTGCTACAGAGCACAAGCTCACTTTCTTAGAGTTAATGTATTAGTAAAGAGAAGGTTGCCATCAGCAGCCTTTCAATATTTGTGCTCCTTTTAAAATAGCAAAATAGAAAATAGAACTGTCTGAATTTGTCCTTTCATCTCACAGATGGGATCCACTTCCAGCTCCCACACTAGCTGCAGCACTAACTTGGAGACTGACAAAGCAATGTCTGTGCCTGGTGATCTGTCCTGAACTGACAGAATATATTTTAAAATGCTAATAGTAAAAAATAAAAGTGCATTTTTCCCGTAATATTTCTCATAATCTTGTGTAAGCAGTGATGAGTGTAGTGTGAGGTATTCTACTAATGCTGCACCTGGATGAGGATTCATCTACATGTCATGGAACACTGATGCAATTGCTGCACGCCAGAGAAGCACAGCCTTGTAACCCTCAGCACCTGGTATAGCCGGTTCATTTGGTTAAGATCAGAAACCCATGAAAATTCATTGAGATATGAGTCAACACATGGGCTGAAGATATATGAAATAAGAAAAGTTTAAATAAATAAAAGTAAGTCAGCAAAGACTCACAAGACATCGTTATTGGAGGCCACCATAATAGTGTTTAGCCTAACTCCTTAATCCTACCTGTGTTTTTATGTGAATTAGCCAACAAATGATTGCTTTCTACTCCTTAGATTGTATTTACTGTTCTCTCAGAATCTCTTCACACATGGGAAAATTTGCCCAGGTAAAAGTGACACTCCTGACCCACCCCCAAAAGGGAATTACAATACTATGTAGGCCCCATGGTCCTCTCTGATCTGCTTGGCTGGTACTCACAGGATGCATCAGTTTACAAGCATGAACAAAGGTGTGTAGGGAGAGCTTAATGATCTCTTTATATGTGCACACAGAAGCATTTTGTTCAGAAACATTTTAGGAAGTTTTATATATTTATTATGTGTATTTATTACATCCTTTAGTTCTGTTCTTTTCATATTAGAAGAAATATAAGTGTGATCTGTACAACCGATGTAGAAAATTTGGATTACCTATTAGTTCAGTACAGGCCAGAAACTGACCCTCTGTGTCAGTCATATCCCATTAAAATTGGCTTATGCTCCCATGATTTAGAAGCTTTAGAACTGAAAATTGCTCTAAATACTGTATCTTTCTCTACTTTTTTCCCATCTCAGTTGTAAATTCTAAAACATTTCAGAAGGTTCATACCAAAGTATCCTGCCTTTTGAAGTATTTAGTGAACCTTAAAAAAAAAAAGGCATTTATTAAGTTGAAGGCTTAATGGCAAAATGTTGTTTTGAATAGACTATGGACATACCCCGAAAAGTAATTTCTGAAGCATCAATAAGTTATTCGATGTAAACACCATTTGCAAATAAAGTCTATTTGCTGTGTGGAAAACAAGCAGGTTTCGGTTCAGTTTCTGAGATCCTGCTGCTTGACTGCTATACAATACCAGCTTTTCAGTCCATTCTCTAAATCTACAGAGAAACTATAAACATCCTTCAAAGTGAATCTAATAGTTAATTCTGTAAACTCTTTCGTGTCTTATGAAGGAAGCAGTGTTGCTTACAGAATCACAGAATATGCTGAGTTGGATCATCAAGGATCATCAAGGATGATCATCAAGTCCAGCTCCTGGCCCTGCACAGAACACCCCAAGAGTCACAACATGTACCTGAGAGCATTGCCCAAACGCTTCTTGAACTCTGTCAGGCTTGGTGCTGTGACCACTCCCTGGGGAGCCTGTTCCAGTGCCCAACCACCCTCTGGGTGAAGAACCTTTCCCTAATATGCAACCTAAGCCACCCCTGACTCAGTTACACACCTCAGATAACCGAGTACACAGAGCAATGACAGAAGCCAATATTTCACATTCAGTTGACAACTGTGGTAAATAAACTATTACATATTTTTTTAAGCAAGCAGGTTGTAAGACACATGGATTTGGTTCTGATAAATTATGTGAGAAGAAATGGAATCAGAGACAACTCCTTTCTTTAAACTAAGCAAAAGAACTATAGCTCTATTTCCAGCTATTAATAACAAAGGCACAACCTCCAAATTCCTTTCTCTCCAGTATAGGGATAAGGATTAGTTTATCAATAACTACATAACTGTTACTGTACTATGAAGTAGGTGTGTAAATGTGTAAAAAATCTGAATTATTTCCACTGGAGATTAATTGATGATGCTGTGCAAAGGCATGTTAACACACAAGAGCTCAATGGAGAACTTCAAACATACAAATGGCTGACTGGAAAATAAAAAATAATGCATTTCAGGTTTAGTCCTTGCCTTTTGCTTAAAACCAGACTTGAACGTTTCTGAGAACAAAACTTGCAAACCTCAGCTATGCACAGAGCCATCTACATAATATGATGACTGTATAGCAGTCAAACTTTACTGGAGAGAAAAGTCCAACCAGGAAAGTGCATGAATGACTTAATCATAAACTCCATATCAAAACTTATCTTCCTTATGGCAACACTTTCAACAGCTTAGTATCTAATAGGAATTACAGGACATTAGTTAGGAGTTTTTTCTGCCTCAGAAGAGATGACCAGCATTTTCAGAAACAGTGGTCAATATCAGTGGTCAAGAAAAATTTTTGATAGTTAACTAAATTCAGTTAAATGATGGGAAAATAATTTTAAGTTTAAATAGATTTTTAGTGATAATTGCGATTTTATTTATTTCTTCAGACAAGCATGTCCTTTCATCATCCAGCCTCAGCTTTCTCTGTAGTTTGAATTTTAGTTCCAGATCTACAGTAAGCTTGATTGACCTCTTAAACCTCCAATTTACTTCTTTTATTTTGAATGTCCTTTCTCCCTTCACACTCCACAAAAACTGCATCTTTCATGTTAAAATTTTAGTTGTTGATTTTAAGTATGCTAGTGCACTTTGTTTAAAGATTGAATCAAATAACAGTCAGGACACAGAGAATTTTTAAAGGTTTGTATTGATAAAGCTGACAGTCAGCCAGCCAGTCAGCCAGTCAGTCCTGTGACATTGTTCTGTCAACAGCCTCAATCTGTCTTTTTATTTAAATTTTGTTTCAATATGTTTTTCACTTAAACTTTTTCCACAGACTTTTTTTTTTTTTTTTTTTTTTTTTTTTTTTTTTTTTTTTTTGTTTTTTTTTTTTGCTTGGGAAATTTTTGGTTTTCTCCGCTGTTTGGACCCAAGGGATGCTGAACAGGCAGGACTGCTGTTGGACGTACATTCAGCTGTGGGCCCCTCAGTGACTGTATTTGAGGGACTGACTGTGCCTGTGCTGTGACCGGTGGCCATAGCTCCAAGCTGGCCACCTTGCGCACCTTGTGCTGGCAGGAGAGCTCCTTGGGGAAACTCTCAGACAGGCTTTTGCAAGGTACTGGAAGGTATGGAACAGCTGGAAATGACTCACGGAAATTAATAATTTCTTAATTATCCTCTATCTTAGAACAGACTTGCTTCCTTCTTGTGTTCTGAGCTATTATTTACACTTGGACCAGTATTACATGCTACTGCTCTGATACCGTGACATTTTAAGTTCTTTCTGGACAGACACACATTATTCCACAAAGGAAGGGGTCAATCAAACTCTAATTCTGCAAGTCTGATGTTGTTCTTTCAGCCTGACATTTTTCTAACCCAGTTGAAGTGAGAGAAAAAATTAGATTTTGTTATATTTTGCCTTCAGAGATTCTCTCATTTTCACGGGATTAGCAGGTCAGTCACTGTATGTGGTTTGCTTATTGTGCCAATAACAACCTTTTTATTAGACAACTCAATGCTGCAATATTATAGTAGGAGCAATTTGCACACTACATTTGAAGTTTAAAATTAGTAGGTTTTGAATATTATCAGTGTTCCAGGAAGGAGGATGTTTAGAACTGTTTCATAGATAAGGAAAGTGGATGACTTTATTAAAATATTTGGCTCTAAACTTTAAAATGTTGTTTCAAAAATGACCTATTCAGTTTTTTAGTGCAAAAGGGAATATTTTGGGAAAATAAAAGTAGATCAAAACATGGAACTTAAAAATGAAACCTTTTTGAAGGTCTGCTGCATTTGCTGGTAGCATAAACTGTTTTACTTACACATGCATATTTATCGGTTTCTTCTCCTGAAGCCCAGCACAAAGCAGAAAATGTCTTTTTATCTGATATCAATGAAAGTGATAGCCCTCACTGATATCACTGTGTTTTTTAAATGCAGTGTTTCCTCCCTAGCCTTGTTAGAGGAAACGATATATAACCAGTATATGCATATAAAATAATTCTGATGTTTTTCTTTTATTTTCTTTTCTTCAAGCATGAATCCATGTATATATGAACACATACCTACTATAAGTGTATGTGGTCTATAAAATATAGAAAATGCAAAGGAAAGTTCATTTCTAAGGGTTTTTTTTCACATTCACAAATCCTATACTCTATTACCTAGCCTAATATTCTCAGCAGATTCCATGAAGAAATTCACACAATTTATGTAGTGTTTTGCATGCAGGAACTCTATAAAATTATGTAGGCATCTGTTCCTGCAGATGCTTTAGGAGACATGTTGAGCTCTCAGATTGAATGCAGTTACAGTATGCACATTCTAAAAATTATGAATGTATTAAATTTTCTCCAGATAAGAGCAGAAAGATTGATGTTTTGTTTGTTTTCTAAGACATATATATATGTGTGTGTGTGTGTATATACACACATAAAATATAGAATTCGTGACTGTTCAGTGACTGCTGGTTTTGAGACAATAAGCTAACATCCTTTGCATTGCTCTGCTACTGTATGCTGGGCTGCTGACTTTTCCTTCTTGCATAAATAAAAATAGAACATAAAAAGAATTAAAATATCTGCCCGTTTTTCCAGCTTTAGATAGCTAGGAGCCCATCAAATACCAGCTATTTTTGAAGTACAAAAGATACGGAATTTCTTCTGCTTTTTCAATTCTCACAACAAGATTTGTTTTAAAGCAGATGGGACAGTCGCTCTTTTTTTTTAAACCCTTTAATCCTGTTGAAAATACAAACAGGATTTTAAACTATTGATTAGCTACTGTGGTTTTGGAACATTTTAGGATGTATAGTTGATAATCTGTCTCACCTGTAAAATCTACAGCCAGTTCTGTTTCAGATTAAAAACATGGAAAATAAATTAGGAGTTAAAAGTACACGTATTTATTTGACATGTGGAAATTTTGTGCAGTTGGTTAAAAAAAAAATAAATCCAAAGAACGGGAAAAAATTGAGAAAAAAAATATACTGAAAGGAATAAAGTTGAAATTAGGTATCACATTGACAAGAATTTTAATATCACCTGTATCAAAAAAAGGCAATTGTGATTTTTAGCTGCTCTCACCAATGTTACGAATTGGAGAAGCAATAAAACTTTTTTTAAACCTCAAAACTTCTGTTGCAAGTGTATTGTTGCCATAATTTTTTTTACAGTACCTTACCAGAATGCTATTCATAAAATGGATTCATGTTCAGAAAAGAGCAATGAATGTTGTTGGGAAGAAGAAAGAAAAATATCTGGAAGGTCAAAAACAAGAAAGATGCAATATAGAGAAATATGTTTAGACTTAATTCTAACAAGGTCATATTTTTATTAATGGGCATGTATTATTAGCACATGCAATTCAAATATTCAGACGTTTTAGCAGATGAGAAATTATTTCAGGTAATTTATTTTTTATCATAGGAATATGTGTGCAGGGGGATTTATAGTATCATTTTTTTTTTCTACAGGAATTGTGATTCAATGGAAAGAATACTGTTCTAAGAAACATTTGAAGCTGAATTTAATTTTATGCCATCATTCATCCTCTATTGCCATGCCATATTTTACTTCATATCATCTCTATATTGAACTGCCTATGAAATAACAGGTGGGCTTTTCTTCACAAACCTTTATTAATCTTGAAAATTCCTCTCTAGGAGAGATATGAAAAATTATCTGAATTTGATGGGTGGAGAAATGGCCCAAGACAAGGTAAAAATATTTTAAAACATCCTGTGATTTTGAATCTTAATCTGAAATGACAAAAGCTCAATTTTTTCAAGTATTTTTCCATTTGAAAAGCATTTAGTAATTTTGAGTCACTTTAGTGATAGTCATGGGCATTCATCAAGCTCTGTCAATAAATTCTCTATTTTTGTCATTTAAAGAGATGCAACATCAAAATGATGGTCAGTTATGAAAAGTATTACTGGGAGAAAATGTTTACTATTTCACAGAAATTTTGAAAGAGAAGACATCACCTACTTCTGTGGGAAAAAGTGCAGCTGCTCATAGCTGTAATGCATTTTCTCTGTTTTATGAGATGTATTTTTCTGCATCTTCTCATTAAATAAATACCTCAGTGTGCGGTCATTGTTTTGTTCCTTGAGGATGCCCAGTTCAATGTATAGAACAAGAAAAATTTTCAGAGAATTGACTATTGAATCCTGAGAAAAATGTCCGTTAGAATTGGACAGGCAATCTTATTCCAGTCTTCTAAAATTTTGTGATCCTTGGTTTTGTGGTGTTTTTCATATATGTTCTTAAAAGCATCAGGAAAATTAGGCATTTTAAGACTTAGACCAGTGTAAGAACTATGAAATTAATGTGAGATTGACAGCTACTGACTTTATTGGTAGGCAATGCTGATGCTTACAGATCACAATTTTTAGTTTTGAGTCAGATCTTTTTGTGTTTAGGAGCACTATTAATTGTAGTCTGTTTGCACCACTTCTTACATTCATTTGTGCACAGAGAGCCTGGGAGGGCAGGCCTGCGTGGTCCTCAGGCAGCCTCAGCTGCACCAGCGAGCAGCCAGGTACTGTCCTCCAGAGGAGTGAGAAAGGGTATGTCCCTGACAGACTGACAGCTGTCTGTTACGATTCAAACTAGTGCAGCATCAGTGAAGCCATTGTGGAAAAGCAAAACAATAACATTTCTTTATTGTAATTATGACAACAGCTTATTTTTGTTGCTACTTTAAAAATAAATAATAGAGTATTATATGATGAGATAAATATCAACCATAGAAATTTCAGCCTTCATGTATGAAGTTTAACAAAATTATAACAATCTGAAAATAGATCCAAATATTGGCAAATGACATGCAGGATTAAGTCTAAGCAAGCTAATATTTATAAGAAGTTGAGCAATGATCCAGAGAAATTTACATATATGTGTGTGTATATATATATATATATATATATGTGTTTATGTAAGGGTATTATATTCTGCAGATAAAAGTGAACTTTAAAAATCAGAGCGGATGACATATCTGCATTTTTTCAAGAAAAGGAAGAATATTCATAGAATCATAGAATGATTTGGGTTGGAAGGGACCTTAAAAATCACCACATTCCAACCCCACTGCCATGGGCAGACACCTTTCACTAGACTAGGCTGCTCAAAGTCTCATTGAACACTTCCAGGGATGTGGCATCTACATCTTTTTTGGGCAACTTGCTACAGTGCCTCACCATTCTCACAGCAAAGAATTTCTTCCTAATATCTTCTTTAAACCTGCACTCTTTCAGTTTGGAGCCACTGCTCCTTGTCACTATATGCACTTGTATATTTTGTGGGATGATCTATTTAAAATCAAGGCATATGTTAAGATCCAATTATTGAGAGGTACCTCTGCCCAAGTTAAGGTGCAAACGAGACCATATGCCAAAGTCAATAATACAGATTTTGTTTAACAATGAATGTGAGGTAAAGAGATGGAAAGAAATAGAAAAGACAGGAGAGAGAGAAAACAGTAGGAGAGAGTCACCACCTATGGATCCAGAGGTGTCCTGATGGTCTTTCTTCACCCTGGGCTTCTCGGTGCACGGTGGGTCCTGAGGCTGTTCAAAACTTTTCAACATTTATATATTTTAGCAAACAAAGGAATTACAGCTCATGGGCTACACAGTTTTCTTATTCTACTGGTTAAATGATTCTCTCGCTTCTAATGCCAATTAGTCCAAATAGGCTTTTCGTTTGAGTTGGTGGGTTTCTTGAATCAATGGGTCATGATGTCCCCCTGCCAGAATTAACTTTTACCCAATTGGAGCTGATTTCAGCACAGTTGTTGAGTTGGCTTTCCTTGTGGTCCATAAATTCTTCATTCTTCTTGTTCATTATTAGTGACACATTCTTCTCCCTCAATTTGTTAACCAGACCCTAGGCCTAAGATAACACTTGGACAACAGTACCACCTTAACTTATCTCAAATTCCTGCTCTGGGTGCTTCTCTTACAGTCCAAGCTCCAGGTATCCATGCAGGCGTATCTAGGAGGGGCTTTGGTGTTCTTTGATGGTCACAGATGCCATTTGTCCCATAACTTGGGGGGATCTTTGAGCAGTGCTATGCAAATAAGCAGTTGTTTCCTTACACAGTTTGCCACAGTGGGAATTCTTGTCTGTCCGGATGTCTTAACCAGAGCGTGCAAACCAGATCTCTGCCAGGCCTGGAGTTAGTGCCATCCTGTCACTCCATTCTGTATTTATCTCATGACAAAGCCCTTCTGTGGCCTGAACAGTGTTTGAGTCGGGCAACTGTGATCTTTAACCCTTATAGCATATGACACTATTTTGACCTTATGAGTGAGTCTGTGAGGCAATTCTTATGACTATTTTGAAATAAAACAGTAATACATAAGGCCTTACAAAGAGTACATAGAGAAATTCAGCATTGTTCAGTTTTGCCTTTCGTACATTTCTAACACTTCCAGATATGTTGATATTCTAAGTGACATTGCAAGTCTATTGCTGTTTCTGGGGCACAGCATGCTGTATGAACTACCTCTCCTGTCTGGAGCTGATTTGAGAATGCTTGTTGTAATCATATTCATGATACATCAGAAAAAGTATTTTAAAGATTATTCTCGATATTAGTCCAAATCTCTTCCTGGGAGACCTTGAATTACTAAATTAGTAGTTATCAGAAGCATTCAAACCCTCTTGGCTTCTGATTTCTAATGCAAAATCTTGTTTACTATGGACAAAGGGCTTGATTGTTAACCCACATCATGGAAGTCTAGAAGGAATGGAAAGCATTAAGGAAATAACAGGCAGAATTCTCTTCTGAGTTGTGTCCATATAAACATGTTTCAGAAGTCCTACGCTAGTTTAAGTGTTGCAGGTTTGTTTTTCTTTAACAATTTCACAGCATGTCACTGAAACCTTGAATTGTGTATGCTGTATTCCCACATCTGAAATTATCTCATTTCACTAGCATAAAACTTCATTAATGTAGAGTGTCTCATGCTGTCATGTTTTGAACACCAAGCAGTGAAGGAGAGATTATGGATAAGAACCTGAAGTCTTGAATTTGGTTTGCCAATTCCTCACCTAAAGGTTTTGTTCTGTTCATAGTGTGAGGTTATGACTGCCAAGAGGATTTCTATAAAATGAAACTTTGCCATCTTCTAGATGTCTGTTGAGCTGAAGAAAGATCAACCCTGGCATATGTATAGCTCTACATAACAACATCTTCAGCCATCACTGTCAACATAGGTAAAACTTGCATGGAACAGCATGAAAAAGCTGTTAAAAAATAAAGAAATAGGCCTACTGTAGACATAGCAACTAACAAAAACACTTAGTACACAGAACTACTAGGTGATTTTCTTTATGTCTCTCTTCAAAATTCCGAGTTTATGTTGAATCATGATGGCTATCCTATTTAGATACTAGCATTCATTGCATGGCTAGTTGGAACTTCATAAAAATATTTTTGTCAATCAACAGAAGTGTTGAAATTTTGTACTCATAGGTGCTCAAAGATGATTATCATTTTACAAGGCTTACTCTTTGAATGGGTAAGAATTTTTGTGAACTGATAAAAATACATGATCTTTTCCCCACACACCCCAATTCCCCAATTCCCCACACAGTCCAATATTGCTTATCCATCTGTGCCAGAAATAATCTCATAAGTTTTGCATAAAGTGATCTCAAATCCAAAAACCTTCTCCAGCACTACAGCATCACACACATGTATTTGCGCAATAGAACAGTATTTTCTGGTTTCTTGTTTCTCCCACACAGAGTAATGTCAATCCTCCTAAAGCAGAGTTGTCTTATTTCATCTGTTAATCATAGTATTTGTCTTCTGAAATTTGGTATAATGTGATGGCAGTTGAAATAACCAGGTTACATTTTTCTTCCCCAAATTAGATGACATGCTAGGTAGAATGATTGCAATGAATTTTCTCTTAAAATTTATCAAGGTAGGTTAGTTAAGATAATCCTTGAGTGTATGACTCTAAGAGATTTCTTTGTTTTTCAGCTGTCAGTTTTCCGTGAAATTGAATTAAGATATTTCTTATATTTGCAACAACTAGCAAACATTATATTGACTCTGTATTGCCTAGAAGCAATGCAATAAATCTATATCTGATTAGAGTAATAACTAACTTATTGATCACATCAGTATTATCCTTCTGTGAGAGTTGTGTAAAATCATTATTTTAGAGAAATAACCTGTTAACTATGGAAATTATTAGTATGCCGGCCACTGGATGGTAGAATCGGACTATGTCCAAGTTAGTAAGGTTTCCATTTATTCAGGCTTGTTCTCCTTTGTACTGTCAGAAAGTTGAAATAAGATACATTTTCTGAAGAATCTGGTGAAAAATGTCTTCTATAAATTTGAATTACCCTCTTGATCACATTTAAAAGCATCTGACAGGCATAATAGAGATGCAACTTACAGTGTCACTTCTGATTATTTAAAATATAAATTGGCTTGTTGAGATGTACTGTGAATAGTTGTGGATAGGATTAGAAATTTCTCTTGTCATTTTAAAAGTTTCAATTTAGTGTATGCCTTTATTATATCTTTTATCATTTAAGATTCGTAATTCTTTTTCTATAAATAGAATTTCTACATAATCATTCAGGTGCATATAGAAAAACATTCTTAACTACTGCTATTCTTAGAATCTTGACTTTCTTACATGGGAAGAGAATACTGCAAAAATCCTAGAATATGATTTTGAGAGGAATCAATGGGGAATACTTAAATAGATGTTCTGCAATCCTTGCAGTTAGTGAACTTGTCACCTCAGACTAGAAACCATATTTCAGAGCAAGGGAGCATGGGTCAGAGGATGCTGAGCTGCCACTTACAGGCATAAATATGCACACAAATAGTGTTTTATTTTTAAACATAGAAGCATAACAACAGATTTGTCCTTTCTGCTTATTTAGAAATGCATACTTTAGAATTTACAAAATTGCTAAGATAAAAACTGCTGATGAAACAAAAGGATTTATTTTTCATGCTTGAAGTAAAAACAACCTATACTATAGCAATTAATCAAATTCATTCCACAAACCATGTATTACATAGCCCATATTGCAAACAAAATGTAATACTTCCAGCTAGTGCACTAAAAAATTAATAATAATATTTATATAAGCTTGTCCAGCCTTTCCAAGGAAAACTAAACCAGAAATTTTAGAAGTATCTTGGGGTTGATAATTATTCTTTTGCCAGATTAAGGTTCCTTAAAAAAAAATAAACCAAGCCTCTTGCATTTTAGGTATGTCAGATAAAAAGTGAGATAGCAGAGTCACAGCAGATACTGCAATTATTCTATCACCATGGGTTTTATTTTACTTTGAAGATGTAGATGTTAAGGTAGGGAACACAGCACAAGACTAGGAGAGTGAAGCAGCAGCAGGAAAAATGTGAAGAGAGTTTGTAAGCAGACAGAGAATTGTGGGCTTATAGGTCCATTTCTTTTTAAAAGTTCTTCCTATATTTTATAAGGTATATATTTCCTGCTTCAGCAGTGCTCTTATAATGTGCATCTGAATGTCTTACGGTTTCCTTCAATGGCATTTGGTGAAACAGGGGTATTAAAATGTTAGGTTCTTCCCTTAGTAACTCTCAGTTTAGCACAAAGGTTAAGAATATTTTCTGATTCCTTTTCAATGCGACAAGCTTTCTTTCCCTGTCTTTATCTGTAGACTGTTTTGTGACACCCTGAGAGAAACTCACAGGTCATTCTGTCTCATTCCTATTTTTGTCAATATTCATCATTGTACGATCAATAATTTATCAACTGCTTTCCTATAGCAACACAAACTAGTGACACAAAACCAGCCCAAGAATGTCTGTGTCACTCACTGCTATTGTGACATCTCGGCAGTGTCTTTATTTATGCAGTTATCATGCTGCTATCAGGGACCTTTGGCCCAAAGCTATTCTGTAAGTCACAAATGCCCCTTTTGCACAATCCATTTTATGAAGTGGATACACTGTGTCCTAGGAGAAGTCCACTACAGTGATGAGCAACAATGCAGAAACTTAAAGAAAACAAAATCTTTTTGCTGTTTTGTTGTAAACAGTAAATGCCAAACTTGTGCATCATTTATTGCTGACCTCATTCTGATGCTTTTATAGCAGGTGTTACCTTCCTATATGAATGGTCTGAAATTAGATGGGATAAGAGTATTACCAGCATAGAAGAGCCATACCAATGCTCCTTTGTGTTGGAGGATGATTTGCTCTGGGAGACGAATGTACTGCCACAAGAATTAAAGACTATTTGTAAGCATTATCTCTTTCACCTAAACAGATAACGTGATTTAGAGATGAGGGCACCTGTCTGGCTATGCTTTCTCCTACATTAGCACCTGCATCTTGGACTGTATTAACACACATTTAGAAAGTCAAGGGAAGTAATTCTTCCTGTCTGGCATCTGTAAGACTGTGTCTGGAGTACCACCCCTACTTTTGAGCTCCACAGTACAAGATGGTCAGTGACAGGGTCATGGAAGGCTGAGGGGAGAACTTAGTTCAGTATAGAGGTGACTGTTGGAACGGTACAGAAAAAAACAGAGTCAGATTCTTCTAGAAGGTGCACAGCAGTAGCACAAGAGGCAACAAAATGAAGTTGACGTTATTAAGATTTGGTTAGATATTAAGAAAGAAGGAATTGACTGTGAGTGTGGCCTGACACTGATACAAGTTGCCCATAGAGGCTGCTGGATCTCTCTCATGGACATATTCAAAACAGAACAAGATAAGGCCCTAAGCAACCCCATCCAACTGGACCTCTTTAGGAGGCTGGCCTAGATGACTTCATGAGTAATTTTTGACAAGTAAGCTTTAGATATCAATTATTCTGTGAAAAAATCTCCAAACCACAACCTAAAGGAATGCTTTACAATATGAAAAGAAAGTGAAAAAGAGAACACTACAGAATTTTATATCCAAATTGTTTATTCTGTGTAACAGATGCCAGTATCTGGATCACAAGGGGAAATACAAACCCATTAAAATATATAAAAGCATAATACTATACATGTTTATCAAAATTCTTAATTATTATTAAAGTAGCTAAGGAAGTAATATCCTGTATTTAGTGCATCCTAGTTGTTTTCATTTTAATTTTGGTTGTCATTACAGTACATTTACATTGTAATTGATGCTCTTGGCTTAAGGTGCTCTGTGGGTGCTGTACTGGCAGAGTATTTTATCTTATTTGTCAGCCACAGCTTTTGATATGTTATGACATGACATAAAGCTGTACAACATAAAAACGTGAGAAAAAGGCAAGTAATCCACTCTGACATAATTTCTGTAGTGCAAAACAATTTTTTATTCTAATTTAAGCCACAGAACAAATGCAATATATCAGTTGTCAATCATGACATGTGTTAATGCAAATATATTGCCTCCTGAAAGAAATATAAGGCTTCAGAGATATTTTGTTTTGTTATAAACAGTTATTTCCTTGGTTTTTATTATATGTCTGTTAGGTTTCCCACATAAAGCATATTAAAAGTGCACTTCCAAAACTCTATTTATTTTAACTGCATACTTTTTAATTATTGTGCGATTTTCTATTCCGTCATTATGGCTACTATAACAGTAGAAGGTAAAACTGTATGTTAAATCCGAAAACTAGCAGATCAAGTTACACTAATTTGAATCAAAATAAGGACTGGAAAAAATAATGGAATTGGAAGGAGTTTATCTGAAAACAAATATCCTTTGAAGAAATAATTTCATATTTTTCCTCTTATAATGTGTGTGATTATAGCATCTCGCACATTTCAATAAATATGTCCTTACATGCACATTTGCAAAAGGAATTATAATGGATGCTGTTTGTTTGCTTTCTTCTTGATTGACTATCCTCAATCTACTGCAGTTCTTAAGTTCATAGTAACAGTAGCTACAGGAATTTAACTTTTTCTGGAAAGATTGCATATTTCTACCCTCACACATAGATTATATATCACTTCTAATGATTTCTTGGACACAGATTTTATTGACAAAAATGTATTGCCTTTTTAAGTGTTGTGCTGATAGATTTATAGTGCTTTCATAGAAACTACCTCTTATGTTTAAAAGAGAATGCTTCTGGTAATATAAGAATGATAGGCTCTGTAATACACATAATTTGCAGTCAACTGGTGGTTTGCATACCCCGTTTCATATGCTTAAATTTCTGTCTTTAAATATAACTGCAGCAGTAGGCCAAAGGAGAACCAAATACTTGGATTAGGCATAGACAATTTACAACCAGAATTGCAAAAAATATCAGAGAGAGGAAGAAATTGTCAACTATCTTCTCTGGATGACTGCACAATGTATGCAACCTAAGGTTACATGTATGAATGCTTAAATGGCTGTTCTATTCAAAAATGAAGTATGGCATAATAAAAGATTGGTATCATTCTATATAGGACTTTAAATTCAAAGATGTTTTCTTAAGTCGGGACTCAAACTAGTTCTATCAAATAACCCAGGTGAATTACTAAGCAGAGAAGATATTGTTCTAAGATTTGTCTTGGGTAGGTTTAAACAATGATAATTTATGCTATAAATTCTTGTAAGCTCACAGTTCTTACTCTCTGTTAAACTTACATATATACCTTTATAATGAATAGATTAGAAATTGCATCCTGTTATGGTGATCCAATCTTTTCAGTCATATTTTCCAAAATGAGATTATGTACTTTGATTTAAATGTAGCTCCAATGAGATTATTTGGAGCATTATAACATGGCAATTCATTGAGTTGCCCTGATATATTTGTAGTGTCTTCTGTTCTCTTATTTGATGTGCCCCATACAAGATAAGTTCTAAGAAGCCTGTCATAAGAAGATTTTTGGGGGTTTTTTTTTTTGTATTTTTGAAATGAATTATTTTTTGTATGAAACACACTGGAAAATCTACCCTATATTTATATTTTCTACGTGAATTTATTTTCCTATAATAAAAAGGTTTGATTACCTTGCTATAGCAAAAATGCACCTTAAAGGTAGGAAAGCTTTCCTCTCATTTTTCATTTAACTTTGTCTTTTTTCTTTTAGAAATTTCTGTGAAACTAACAGTCCTTCTCTGTCATTTCTTCCTTTGATTTTGAATGATTCATTACGATAAAGAATAAAATATAGTAAAGGACAAATTATGTCTTAATTTTTATTTATTGAAGGTTTTATCTTCTGTTTATGTTCTGAGTTTTCTAGATGGAATTTCAACATTTAGACTTGAATTTAGTAAATTCTGTTACCTACAATCATGTGTCCCCTTACCTGGAAGAGTTTGAGAGACCTGGTTCATTCTTGGTCATGTTTGGGTAAAGTCTGGGACACATTGAATCCGCAGATATTCCATTCTCTAATTTAAGAATGCCTAGCCAGGTAGCCCAGCAAATTCCTTGGACAGCTTTTGGGGCAGGACATCTATGTTGTTCTGCTCTTAAATGACAGGACTTTCTAATCATTTGCAGTGGCAGAGCTGCAGTGACAATTCCTCTTAAGATTTAGTCTTCAAAGAAGCATCATTCTGGAATGATCCTATTAAGTAATTGAAGAAGGAAAATTAAGTTACTTGTGAAAATGCAAGTGGGAAAACTGAGACATCCTTACAAAAATAGAGATGAGAGGAATTTACAAGACTGATTCTTAAAGTTATGATTATTAATGTAAGACAACTTTTTCTCCAGAAATAATAGATAGGAAAAAAAGAGCAGTGAAAATAACACAGGTCGACTTCAGCTGGCTGCCATGTGACCACTCAGTTGCTATCTCACTCCCACTCCTCAACAGAATGGGGGCAGAAAAGATAAAAAACACATGGATCAGGAAAAAAGACAGTGTAATGAAGGAAAGTAAAGGAAACAAGAAACAAAGCAGTGCAAAATGATTTATTATCTTATTTCCCATCAGCAGGCAGAGTCCAGCCACTTCCCAAGAAGTGGAGATTCAGTATGTATTGCAGTTACTTTGAAAGACAAATGTCTCCATAACAAATGCCATCTCCAGCCCTTGCTCCTTTCTCTCAGGTTTATTGATGAACATGACATGATACGGTATGGAACATCCCTTTGGTCAGTTTGGATCACTTGTCCTGCCTGTGTTCCCTCTCAGCCTCTTGCTGTTCTGCAACTTACTGGCCTTGGAGAAGGGGTTGGAGAGTCAGCTGTGATGCTGTGCCAGCGCTGCTCAGCAGTAGGCAAGCACTGGTGTAGTATCCACACCTTTCCACCTGGCAATACAAACAGCACTGTGACGGCTGCTCTGGTGAATGTTAATTCCATCCCAGACATACTCAATCCGGAAGGTTTGGATACTTGGTGGTTATTCACTGTTTATAGAGAAAATGAGAGTGAGCCTAATCTACTCAAATGTCAGCTTATCTATCACCTTTGCAAGTTCATCTCTCATGTAGACAAATACAATCTTATATCATGCCTATCCACTGCATGCTGATACCATATAATTTTATAACCAGTTAAATTTCACCACATCTCCTCTGTCCATCCATTTGCTGGCTCCATTTCTGTATATTGTAAAGTAGTACAAGCTTAGCACTGTCACTCTGAAGTCAATTAGTCCGTCTTCCACCCTTTCTGTGATCTCTAATTCATTATCACAAATACTGGTGCAGACCACCAGTCTGTGCTGGCACCTTACATCATACTCCTCAGATAAGCACAACTAGGCTTTTTCTACTGCTTTGCATCAGCCGACCTACAAATACATGAACAGTTTTAAATTTTTTTTTTTTCAAATGTCTCCTTAAGTTTTTCTTGTCACGTGTTGCATATATGAAGTTGCTAATAGTCTAAATGTTCAGTGCTTTTCTCTACTACAGTGGTTACTGTAGTTTCATTATTTAAATTTCCTTTAAGACCGTTTGCAATCTCTGTCTGTATAGCACAAAGCTCAATGGAATGAGTAGTGCTCTCTGAACAGGTCCTGATAGATTACTGATAAGCAAAAACCCACATGATTCACAACTGAAGGGTGGTAGTAAGTTGGTTTTCTTTCCTGTTCAACTGGCCGTGACTAATCATTAAGAGCTTTAGACAGTTTTTAAATTAATGGATTTATAAATGGAATAAAATACAGCTTATGCTAGAATGATGAATGTTTACAGATTTGCACTAGAAATTAATAAAGAATAAAGACAGATATAAGTACTATTTAGTGGTTTTGTATTCAATTGAAATCAGAGGTAAGGAAAACTTTTAAAATAATAAATGATTTCATATACAATTTGTTCCTACTTATTTTGGTAGAGCCTGGTTCTACTACCACTCTGGGTTGCTCATACAATATATTATTTCACAGTGTGGTGTATGAGCAAGTAAGGAAAAGAAGTTTGAAATGATTATTTGGAATATCTATATTTCTTAGTCAAGTCCTGCAAATTGGCATTTCTGTCAAGATTCAAAATCTGCTATTAACAACTGTATTCTTTCCATTACTTGTGTACTGAGGGAATTTAGTTAGTTTGCATATTTTATAAACTGAAGGAAAAATAAACAAAAGAAAAAATAAAATAAAATCAGAAAGCATTCCGTGTTTCTAAAGGCATTGCCAAAGGGTTTTCAGCCTGAAGACTGTTTAAAAAAACCAAACCAACAAGCCAAAACAACTTTTGAGACATTTTAATCTCAGCATAACATGGCCATTATCAGCCTGAGGAATGCTGAGTGAGAGATTAAGTATGTTTACTAAATTGAGATCTAATTAAAAAGCTGTGTGACCAAAGAAATTAAGGAAAACATTTCTTATAAAAAGTTCTCTAAATTAAATCCTAGCTGCTGACAGAACTTGGACTGAGAATAAAGCTGAGAAGTTATACTTTTTTCGGTACAATATTCCCATTGAAGACAGACATATAGCTATATTCCAGTCTGTGGCATAAGCATAACATCTATCCATTTAAATGAAGAAATATATAGAAATTTTCTCTTATACCCTACCCACCTCCAGCAAGGTAGACAGGTATTTCATTTTTTGAAAACAAGTAATTTTTGAAGAAATACCTTTATACTCATATAAGAAACTGTCGTGTTTGTTGTGAAGTCATTGAAAAGACAGTTGAGGGCTTTCAGAAGATGATCAGCATTTTAATGAGTTGAAAATTTGTCTTTCACTAATATATTAGGATAATAAGCCTGATTTCTTAAAATTTGCCACAATAAAACATTCCAGTAAAATATTCAGAAGTGAGTTGAGAGGAAGATGAAAGATCCAAGTTCTTAGAGAAAAAATTCATGAATCTCAGGGGACAGGCACAAGCCTGCCCTGTGTTTATTTCCCCCTGCAAGTGCACCTTTAGATTATGTCTAATGCCAATTTTAGTTTGACATTTGCAATCGTCATTCTAGCTCATTGCAAAAATTGTTAAAAAGTTAAAAATGTCATGGTATCATATACTGTGTCATGCATAAGGTTGGGAAGATCTAATGGGAAAGCTGACTAAAGCACTTGCTTAAATTTCTTAAAAATCTCATTTGAATAAACATTTTAACTTTCTCCCACTAAAATTCTACTTATTTACTTATTTTCAGAGACTGCTGATTTATGAGCATAAAAGATCCTTATAATTTGTTTCATTAATGCTCCAGTCTTTTAGGGTCTTTTTTTTCCTTTTGCAGCTTTTTAAAAACTTTTTAAGAATTTTTCTCTTTCGCTATAATGTTGATCTTTCTAGTTTCAAGTAGGTTCACCCAGCAGTTGTGTATTTTTTCTTTATGTTTGTTTATTTCTTTTTTCCTCAAATTCCATCATTACAGTCCTGCTACTCAAGACATAGTTAACAGGTTAACTCCATAGCTGTTGCATGAAAGGACTTAATTTTCTCACTGTTCAGAAGAAATGAATTTAAAATATTTGTTTGTTTCTCAATGTTTATATGATATGCTTTTGGCTTTTGTTAAATAAATATTAATAAAGATGTTTTAAATGACATACATAGAATTGTAGAATCACAAAAAGACCTCTAAGTCCAAATGTTACCCCAGCACTGCTGTGCTCACCACTAAGCCGTGCTCCCAAGTACCACATCCACACCTCTTGTGAACACTTCTGGGAATGGTGACTCAACCACTTCTCTGGGCAGCCTGGTTCAATGCCTGACAACCCTTCCCATTAAATTTTTTTCCTAATATCTAATCTTAACCTCCCTTGGTGCAACTTGAAGCCAGTTCTTCTTGTCCTTGTGGGAAAAGATCGACCTCTCACCTTGCTACCGCTTCCTTCCAGGTAGTTGTGGAGAGCAATAAGGTCCCTCCTGAGCCTAATTTTCTCCAGACTAAACAACTCCAGCTCCCTCAGCCTCTCCTCATAAGACCTGTGCTCTAGACACCTGTATGTGTTGGTGAAAAGAGAGTAAATTGACAGAAAAACACATGAATATTAGACTTGCTAGATGAGACACGTATTAGAATAGTAATTTTACCTAAAACACATTGAAAATAAGCCTATCTTTAAGTTCATTCCAGAGCGGAACTTGTGACAACTACTTAAGGTGCATTTTTGCTTCTCTTAGATATGTTTTAGGGTGACAGTAGTGAAGATTTTAGTCTTTTCCCAGATAGTACTGCGATATTACTCAAAGAACAGTGAGAATACTATCTTTAAGTTTGTCAGCTGTTACATATTGATTTTAATGTGTGATTTTAAATGTCACAATAGTATTAAATTTTAAGTAAAGACTTACAGGAGAACCTATGTACCCTACGTCTAAATGACATCACAATTTTAGCCTAAGTATATAATTTAATATATTTGCTATTTATTCAGTTGCTTTCAAGGCACTTACAGTTCTTAGAAAATTTAATAGTGGAAAAAAAATTTGGTGTATACAACCCCAGTGATTCCATATTCTGGAAAGAAGTAGAAATATGATCGCAAGAAGGACAAGGCAGGTGCCTGCAACATTTTTCAGAATTTCAGCTTGCCTTGAAAGAGAGGAGAATGAAATTATTAATGACACAGATGGTTAAAAAGACTATTCAATATTTTGGAGACTGGAAAGGTCATGGTTGGATAGATTTTCATAGTATTCTTTGTGTCTTCTTCTGAGTCTTACTTTGAGGCACACAGACATTCTGGTTGTATAGACAGGTTCCTTTAATAAATTGGTGGAGAAAACAAAGCCAGTCTGTTTTACACCATCCCAAACATTTTATAGCTTGTGGTGGATATTTAGTGGTTTTCTGAAATGCCAAACACAGTTTTTAATCCTAATTTCTTTGTTTGAAAAGTATATTCAATGAATATATTTCATCATTCAGTGTCTTTTTAAAATATTTCATCATTCATTGTCTTTTTAAAATATCTCATCTCTGAAATTAACTTAAAAAATCATTCACTTGAAAGATTGAATCATTTCACACACAGAATACTGCTGGTGACTTTAAAATTTTGCCAACTGACATCTAATCCATATTGCTGCTATTTTCTTTATAAGTGGGTGATAGCTGATACTGAGACTGAACTGATAAGAAGTAATAGATCTTGAATGCATTTGAGACTTTTCAGATATTCAAACTGAATCAGTGTCACAGTGCTTCTTAATTTTCTGCTGCAATGACATTCAAGTTTTGAAGAGCCAATGTAGCTTGGAAACATGACCAAATGTAAAAAAGATGGAAAGTGTTAATATCCGATGGCAGAAGTAAAACTTTTTTTTCCCCTACTTAAATATTGCCACTTAACATTTCATGAAATATAATAGCCTATGGTGCCCAGGTGGCTTTCTCCCCTGGTATCTTGATTAAATATTTACTTTGTTTAAGAGTCAACATAGGACAGAAAAGCTCAGAAAATACATTTTTAAACATTCTCTAAAGGTTCATATTAAAAAGGAATTTTAAACAGAACTCTGCAAAATGCATTTTATTTGCATAAAAAAAAAATCATGTCATGTTTCTTGAAAATTTAGACAGTTGCACAAGCTTAGGTTTTGAATTATTCATTTACAGATATTTGCTATGTACAGACATAGAGGGAAAAAAACCACTAACCAACCAACCAACCAACCAAACAACAACTAAAGAACCCAAAAAACCCCAACAAAAAAAAAAACCACCAAACCCCAGATCCTGTTTCAGATATCCTAAATGCCAAATAGCAATTACAAATAAATAACATCAAGCATGGTTACATGAGTTCATTGTAATCCTCTGAGAAAATCTTCTATTCACTTTGGACAGAGGCTCTGAGCAACCTGATTTAGTTGAAAATGTCCCTACTCATTGCAGGAGCATGGGACTATGTGATCTTTAAATGTCCCTTCCAACCCCAAATATTCTATGATTCTATGATCTGGAATTTGTTATTAAACAAAATGACATGCAAGTTTTGGGGAAGGAATTTGTGTGAAGGAAGTCCATAAAAGAGTAATATTATTGCAAATTTGCACTAGTATCAAGATAAATCTACAATAGTTTATGTTCATTTTTGCTGAATTATTCCCAGAGATGGTCTTTCAAAATTCTAAGGAATTTCAAAGAATGGAAGAAATTAAGTATCCACCTTTATTTAGACATAAATAAGACTTGTCAGAAGATAGGCGAGTTGTCTGTGCGTAAGCCATAAGAGAAAACCTGTTCTTTCTCTGAAGGACTTGCTCAATAACTACTATCAAAACACTGTCTTTCTTATTACTGTGGCAACCTAAAGCACTGGCTGTAATCTGAAGGCATCATTTATTAGAGGTTATCATGTGACTTGATCTCTTTTCTGGAATTACCAGAAGGCAAGGTTTCCTTTTGCATCAACTTTGTACTGCTGTGATAAACATAGAAGAGTGGTAGGAATCACACTGAAATAGCCAGTTGTTTTTTTTCCACAAGTCACAGAAGGATGGTTTGACAGTAAGACAGATTTTCAGCATTGCACCACTGTCAGTCCTAAGCAAAGATTGTTAGTTTACAAAGAATGTATGAAGGGACCTAACCATCATGAGCATAGACATATAAGACAATTGTGTTAGCCTTAATATTTTTTGTTTCTAGCATAAGTTTTAGTTCCAATTAGTTCCAGGTTTAAAAATTGTAAGAATTGGTAACTACAGTTTGAGCTACATCTTTAAGAATCAGATTAATTACAGATAGTAAATAAAAAAACCCCAACATGATTCAGAGCAGAAGAGGAGATTAAACTATCCATCATGAATCCATGAGGGAAACCTTTTCCTGTGAAAGAGACAGAAGATAAAGGGTGGAACCATGCGTCAGGTGGTCAGTCCACAGGCACAGATTCCTTCCTTGGGACCAGAATATACCCCCTTCAATTAGTACAGTGAGGACCACCAGGTTGTCAGCCCAGAGTGTTTTGCCCATAGAGGAGCAAAAAATCACTTACTGCTTTTCTTAGATCTGTATCACTGATCTATCAATTAACAAAAAACAAACCAACCCAACAAAAACCCCCAAACAAACAAACAAACCATCAAATAAGCAAAACCAAAAACAGAGCCAAAGCTCACTCTCAAAGGAACATTCCTAGTCAATCATGGCTCAGAAGTTAAGGTGAATCAAACAATAAGGGAACTTTCAAGAATGATAGTTCTTAGGAGTTTGCTTACCCAGCAAAAAAGTATGATTAATAAAATGCAGTTCCTCTGTGAGCAGTTTTTAATGTCTGAAGACTGGTAAAATTGCTGAGTTTAAGAAAGAAAAAAAATAGTGTATTTTTGACAAGCTAACATCAACTCTTGCAGTCCGGTGCTATGCTTTGAAACATATTTGCCAGCAAGTAATTCTTACTTATTTCTCTTGCTGTTTTGAAGGTCCTGCATTTAAAGTGTTATTCCTAGTGCAATTTATATTTGTTCAGGTCTGGTGTATATATATATGCACAAAGTGCTGAGGGAAGAATGTGTCTTTTGACACCCAGAATCACACTTTCCAGAGTAAGAACAAAGGCTTGATTAGAGATAGCAAAGCTACACAGTAAAAGATGCAAGAATTTTAACTGTACACCTGACATAATCAGGTGTACAGGTTTGCTTATTTCTTCCTTCATAGTAATTTTTCCATGTCCTTATCATATATGTGATAATACTTCTAAATTTTTTTACAAAGAGAATTCTGGTTCTTTTAAAGGCTTGAGTATTGAAAAAAATATATTTTGTGTTAAAATGTACATCTTCTGCTGTAATGTATAGGGGTTTGTGTTTTGGTTGGTTTGGGATTTTTTCAGAAGACAGGATTCCTTCCACTTCTACCTTTCAATAATACATATGATCAGAAGGATTTCTTCTGGAGTATTTATTATGTATTAAAATGCACAACTGGATTTCACATCCACATCTGGATGTGTCTATTTTAATATTCTGTCACCGTTTCTATTATGGACTTTGCAAACCAATGCTGCAGACAATTTTCACTGAAGAGTTTCCTTAGCTGTAAAGCAGTTGATGTATCAGAGTCACAGTTGTCTTTCTGTAAATGCAAATGTCATAAAAAATCTAAAAATAAGAAAAAATAGCAGAAAAAAAAAGAAGATTACTTTATAATCCAATAGAATTACTGTTACCCTAGTGCACAAATCTATTTTACGTTTGAATTTTTGGTTTGGTTTGTTTTGGTTGGTTTGGATTTGGAGCGGGGAGGGTTTGGTAAAGATGCAGACACTGTAATTGTGATTAGCATGAGGGTGGTTATAGAAATAATCTTGTGTGCTAATAGCAACAATGGCCATAAAAAAGACAGTATTTTTATTCAAGAAAGAGCTGGTTGTAGAATAATTGTGTAGTAGGAAGGATGGAATATCCAGATGTTTTTTTCTCTTCCATCAGATAGTAGAAATAAAAAGAAAACAAATCAAAAGTGGGGAGACTTTCAGCATTGCAACAGGCACACAAGCACAAAGAGAATTTGGTAAATGAAACCGTCTGTATTAAAAATCCATGCTGAGGAGTTGGTTACTACTGAGATTTAATTAACAACTCAGTACTGGGAGAAGAACCAATTATACAAGCACAGGAATTTAAGGAGGGAAGCTGAATCCTCACCTGCATCTTTTTAAAAGTTTCCTGTTTAGAGACAGAAAGAGGTTTTTGCTTCTCTGTTTTGTTTTCAAACAGTAGCCAAAACACTGAAAATAATTCCAGGAAAGGTTGGAGATGAATTTTATTTTGGATCGCATTCCAAATTTTAGAGGGGTTTCCAAATGTATTTTAACATGCTTTTCTCTGGGAAATAGGTAAAAAACCTTAATAAAACATTGTTTTTCCCCACTCACACCTTTTCTGTACATGTTAGGGTTCTTTCATGTTTGAGATATAGTAAAACCGAGGGAAACCAGAAAACATGAAAATTCACCCAGTGTAATATCATAAATAAGTCTCCCTTACCTTTTAACACATATTCTCACCTTCAAATTTTCTACAAATGTGTTTCTTTTCCTTTTTTAATACTAGATTATGTTTATTTTTCAACGTTTTTCCTTTTTATTGGACTATACTTGATCAATGAAAAGAAGATTATTGGTTGCTTTGCATTTTATATTTTGGTCGGTAAAGCCTATTAAAATCCTTAATTTACAGGCTTTCACTAAATTCTGAAGTACACGTGATTTTAAATACATACAAAGCTCATTTTTAGCACAAGTACCTCCTTAAGATTCTACATTAATTTCATTCTCAAATCTCTGCATTGATTATCTATAGATATGATATGAAATAAAATGTTGTTCAGTAGTCATCAAATTCTTTAGTCATAAAGATTGAGTTTGCCTCTTAGACCTTCTACTACCATGCACTAGAATTCTCTCAGCTGTTCCCAAAGAGAAGCAAGTGCTGAGTTTCTGATATTTCTAGGACAAGACTAGAAGTTCTTGAGAATCTGAGATTTCTGCAGTTTTCCACCTGTGAAGTCAATGTCCAGCTGAGTTCTGAGTCCTGTGGGCTATACTGTGTTTAAAACCAAATGACAGTGTCTGGTCTCTTTGTTATTTTCTACATTGTTATTCCGTACATTGCTATACCAGGTACATGGAAAAACCAAGCTGAAGCAAAACACAGCCATTTGAAACTAGCAAAAGATAAAGGCTCAGTACTCTTCATATTCATTAAATAGTACTGACACCCACCTTTTGAATGTGTTAGTGATCCAATTTGGTATGTGATTTATGGCAGCAACCATATTCATGGTTTGATGGAGCTGCTGTTTTAGATGGGAATGATTCTGGAGTGGGGGAAAGGTGAAGACTCATGTATTTTTTCCCCTCAACATGTGCACTAGAAAAAAAAAAAAAAGCATTTTGCAGGTAAAATGTTAACTTTAGCCCTATCATTGTGCTTATCTCCTCAGAAAAGCTGTCCCTCTCTGCAGTTAATATTTAAACCCTGGTACAGTTAAAAATCTTGATTAACCAACAATGTGTCTGCTTAAATCATGTTTTGGTCTGACGTGTTGACCAGAAGAAAAACATTGTTTTTCAATATGAATCTCCAAATATCCTCTTAGATTTTATGGTGCCTCACCAAAGGTACAATTTCTTTCTTGCCTGTATTCCCACAAAGTCTAATTTCTTGGCCAGCCTGTATCTTTGAGAATGGCATCAATTAATGTGTATTTACTGCATTAATTATACTTAATGTCATAATCATACAAGCCAGTGACACCAGAGCAACAGACATTTTGAATACCTTTATCTAGAGAATTCTGATTGTGACCAAATCTAAATGAATAATATAATTTGATTTGGTATCTGAACTATAGAAATCCAAAGTTATTTGGAATTACTACAAGTATCAGTTGCTTTCAATGTCAAATAAACTCTGTGCTTCATTGTGAAATTGTTGAATAAACCCCAGTAGTTATTTGGAAAAGCAAACCATTAGAGTTAAAATCTGAAAGATTTAGTTTGGAACATGTGAAACAATGATATTTGGTGTTATTGCATTTATCCCCATTTTACTCAGTCAAAATTATTTGTTGAATTCTGTGTGAATGTCCTGTGATCAATTCTGGCTTAGTTGTTTTTTCACTTCATGGGCATGTCTCATGCATAGTTGTCTTGGTTCTAAATTATGAGAAAGGGTGAAAAGTTAAAATGATTGTACGGCTGGTATCTCCACAGGCTCTGAAATTCTATTTGGTTGCAAAGTTCAGGAAGCTCTTTAGAACAGACATCAGTTTCCAGGAAGAACAACATCTGGAACATGCTTAGCACAGCAGGCAACAAAAATTAGCGGTTTCCTAAAAAGCAGATTTTGAAATACTCATAGAAATAAGTATAATTCCACAAAATATACATCAACAAAGCACTACTTTGAGATTTACGTGCTTTAGTCCCTGGAAATTACTGTCTGTGTGTATTTAGAGCTAAAAATGGCTGTTCACCTTGTAAGGTTTTATAAATGTCCCTACTGCTTTTCTAAGTAAATTATTTTTCTGTAGCCTGAAGCTGCTAACAGTACCTGCAGAATTAATAATGGTGTTGGCACAGGCCAGCATGCATCCTGCCAGTTCTCTCTCCCACTGAGCACACGCACTGAGAATGCAGTACGTGCAGCTCCGGTGGGGTTTATCACACTTACTTACAGTGAACATGGTAGCAATCTTAAGTGGCCAGCGAAACAGGAGGGCACTAAAAACGATATAGAGAAAATACAACAACAGAAAGCAATGGGAGTTTTCTGGACTCCAGCAAAAAGCCCTTGGAAGAGCTGGGTTATCAGGTACTCTGTCAGTGCTCCACTGAGGGCATTTCACTTCTTCCTGTGAGAACCTAGAAAATTAACTGATTTTACCTGCCTGAAATTTTAGACAGGAACTTGAAAAATCAAAAAACCAAAATCTGATCTTAATTTATAGCTGTAATTTGACTAGCTTCTGATTTATCAGTATATTGAATGGCCATCTTTCTATTAGGCTTGGAAAGTTAAGTGATGTTCCAGTACACATAATGGGTGCAGGAATGTTGTGTTTTCTTTAGGTTTACTTGTAAGGGTTCATGAAGCTGCTCTGGGGACTGGATTTAGAAGTTTTAGGGAAGTTTAATTAATAGGGATGATCACTTTTTGATTATAATTGGTTTTACTTTTCTTTTCTGGTATGAAAATGAGGCCAGAGCAGGGTCCCATTATAGAAGTCACTAAGCAAACATATAATAAAATGTTAATCCCTGTCATGTAGACTTCACAACTCAAATTATAGCCTGACATTTCAACAATGCTAACCTAAAGTATATAAGCAAAATTTTATTTTCATTACAAAGTATATGTTTAAGCTTTTAGAAATGTGTATGAATATGAATACAACTAGCTTCATAAATTAATATATTTTAAAATATAATTTTAATAAAATGCTGGATATTGTGTACAGCAAGATGTCACATTTATTAATTTAAGAAGTAAATTTTTGAAAGTACTGTTTTTTAGAAAATATAAGAGAAACTTTTATAGAAAGATTCAGTTACTTTCCATACAAAAACATTTCAAAAATTCTCATTTTGATGAGATCTTATATAAGCTTGGAACTAGATTTTTGCAATCACAAGTTAAATTACAATATTGCTAATTCTGAAGAACAAATTAAATCTCATACACATACCAAAAAGGGTGTGAGCAGTATCCTCATTTATCTTCTATCCAAATTGAAATAAGGAACTTTATTTTGCAAAAGCTATTCTGACACAGTTTAGACATGTTATCCTAACTTTCATGATACTACCAGAATACCTGTATACAGTCCAAGCTTCCAAGAAAGATCAAGGGAAATGAAGTGGAATACGTGAAAACGGTGCTCACACACAGTGATGTGTGCTGACAGCAGGTGGTGCTGTACCTTTAAATTAAGGCAAACTGCAGCTTCCCCACCACATCTGTGTATGTAGAAAAATATGGTTCAAGCTTCATCTGCCTTCACTGGTATGAGGGCAGATGAAGCTTGAAGTGTATTTTAGGTTTTTTGTTTTGTTTTGTTTTGTTTTTTTAATAAGTATGAATTCACATATATATGTGTTTATATATGTGATATATGGTATTTCCAGTTTAGAAGTTTTTGTGAGAGTTGTCGTCTTTGTGAGGCTTTACAGTGCTAGCAGTCAGGTGGTTAGTGTCACAGTTAGAATTAATCTTCTCAGATATGACACTCTTCTTATAGAGGAGAAACCTTCTGGTTATTTTTTTAATGCTTTGAAGCCTGAGGTGGATAAGGCATATGGAGCTGCCTACAGTAGAACAACTCACATCCGTGACAGGTTTTTCTTTGGCTGTCATTGCTGTTTTTAAGTGCCTTGAATGCATTATTTATTTTTAATTTTTTTTTTTTTTTTTTTTTTTTNTTTTTTAATCCAGGTCTACTGAAGGAACAGCAAGGCACAACCATATTATTGAATTTTCCTGGGAAAATTTTGGACTTCCCTTCTCGAAGAAGTTCAACTCATTCTCCAGCTGCATGATTAAACAAGGGATAGCTCTTCTCAGGCTGCTCCCTCATACAGGTGACTCTGTAGATGGTGGTGAGGACTCTCTATGTAGAACTGAAGCTGAATTTAAATGTCTGCAACCAAAGTAGTCCAAATTTGTAAATTATAACATATTAACACATTCCTAGAGGATCTTGTGAAAATATCCCAGTGAACAGTGAATCATATGAAGTATAAAACAATCTATTTAACCTGTCTAAAGGAAGGGCTAACAGTCATGCTAGTCATATGCACAGATCATAAAGCTCTTGAGATTTCTCCCTTCATAATACTTTCTATAATGAAGTTTCCTTTCTGTGGACATGAAACACCACCGGCAAACAAGAGGGAAAAAAACGTCTACATGCAGTGTATGCAAATGTTCACAGGCTCTTTATGAGACCTAATAGTCAAATTCTGTGATCTACTGGGTTAAAACATAGTGAGAAACTAAATCTATGAACTTCCTTTCTGTGGACTATTATGAATGTTTAGTCAGAAAATGGACTTGCTAATTAAAATCCAGCTGAGTACTATAAAAATATGACTACCATTGCATTGACTACATCTATAGAGACTCCTTTTCTATTTCATAAGACAAAACAAACAAAAAAAAGAGGTTAGTTTTAGGTACCTAAAACAATTACCAAAGTAACCTATTGAATACTCACTTAAATACTTGCCTGCTAAAGCTAAATGAAAAGCACAATATTTATTGTATTCAATTTACAGTTAAATGGACATAATGAAGGACATTATTGACAACCTAATTATCACTGGGAGCTGGATGTGTGATACACTTATGCTGGACACTTAGAGAGCTCTCAGTTCTATTGATAGAGAAACTAAGAGTGATTAATTATTTCAATAAAAGCAGTTGTTAATATTAGGGTTAAACTGGGTAATGTATTATTATTGTTTTGTAGTTCAAACAAAATAAATGCATGTTAATAAGAGACCAATCAAATTATTTTTTAATATAAATGAAGAAAATAAAGGAGTTTTCTTAACATTTCTGTAGCTTTCTAATACATGCTAGTTATAAAACATGTTTTGATTATATAACTGTTTTCAGGACTGCTGCTAATGTTGAGGTTTTTTTCTTAAGTAGTGTTAAAAATTAGGAGAAACCAAAATAAATCCAACGTTTCTTTTTCCTTGCTGCATACAGCTGAGATTTAATTTGACATTTTTATATGAGTCGATTAAGACTCTGGTGTTTCTCATCTCATGAGATATGACAGGTACTAACAGAAAAGCATGGGTTAGACTCTCATAAAGGATTTAATTGCTTTTACAAGGTTTCTCTTAAGCATAGATGATATAAGTGTGATTGTCATTTAATCTTTGCAAAAAACCCATACTTTTTCCTTTTTTTTTTTAATTACATCTGAATATGCACTATATTAGTTCAAAGTGAGTGTTACTACAGAAATACATATTCTAGAAAGAAACATCCTGGGTTTGCTGGTGCTAAATGCATAAATTCTGCAAAAGACTAATTTAAAACAAACAAACAAACAAAACAACAAACAAAAATTGCAATAAATAAACTTTATTTTGCCTCCTTTTAATAATATTCCTTTCATCATATGATAGATATTGTTTAAAGTTAAACATTTACCTAACTCGTTCTTTGGTGCTTATGTTTTATTAGTCATCTTATAGATGATCAATAAAATAATATTCTATTAGAATTTCAGAAAATATTTGGAATAATGTCCTGTTTGCAGGAAATGTCACTGTAGTTCATCACAGTTCTTTTGGAACAAAGTTGGTATAGTCATTAGCAGGGAAACCCAGAAACAGCTTGTACAGCTTTAAAAGTATGCCTGTCTAGACAGCAGATGAATGGAGAAGAAATCCGTCCTGCAATGGCCCTGAGCAAACTCTACACAAAATCACAAGTACTTATATAAGCCAAGACTGCAGTGACCAGAGAGGAGACCTTAAAATCCTTACTCTTCATTACATTTTATGTAATTATGACTTGTTTCCATGTTATAGATTATCGTGTATTTTACATGTTAGGTACTCTTCAGTAATATAATTCAGAGCTCAGGGAACCTCAGTGATAAAAATATATACATAGAAAGAAATAACCTTACAGAAGAAGTAATTATAGCATTATTTCATCTCTCATTGTGTGCCATTCTTGGCAAAAAAAATAAGCTGCAAGATAGGACCATTAATCTGATGTTTGGTACACTCAGCAACGTTTGTAGTTGTCCTGCAGGCTGACAAGAATTGTGACCCTTTCGTGGTGAAATCCTTGTACTTGCTTTCCCAGTGTAGACCAAAAGGCTCAGTTCCTTAATAGGGAATAGCCTCCCTCTTCCTCCAGGGAAATTCCAACATTTTAAAAAGACTATGAAACATAGTGAGCAAAGGGACATGGAAGCTCCCAACACTTGGTTCTGTCCTGCAGTCGCCAAGAAACACATCAAAGTTGGCTGATGGCTTTACTTTCTAAAGGCAAAAAGCTGTCACTCAAATATTCCCTCCCTTCCCCCTTCACCAGTGTGGAGGCAAATATTTACTTTGTTAGACGTTCACACTTGCAGTCAAAATATGGCATGAACTGAACTAAGGGCATATATTTGCAGACATAATTCATATATAGTATAGCTTAACCCACAGTAAAAGCGTTTGGATAAATCATGTTACTTCACAATTGCTGCAAGCTAAGAACATACAGTCTATGTGAAAGGTAGCTCAGCAGATGCTTGGTAAGCCACAGTAACTTGATTCATTATCAATTCTGCAGGAAGCAAGGCCACAAATCGTATAAAGTTGCATAGGTTAAATTCTCAAGAGGTTTTCACAGATTCCTCCTATAATGTACTCGATGCATGACTGTCAAGATATTGACATTTGTGAGTTTTAGCTGAACTCTCTTTAAAACAGTTTCAAAAGAGAAATTCTGCTCAAGATTTATTATTATAAATGATAAAAAGGGTACAGTAGTTATTGAAAGCATCAGAGAATGGGGTCAAACCTCAGAAATCAGGAAAGGAATATGTAAGCAAGGAAGATGTAGTCTGTAAGTGTTGTCATGGACTTAATAAAAACCTTGGGGGAAAGGAAGGAAAGATAGCAGTTTGAGCAGCTGTTTTCACAGTGTGCCAACATAACCTCAATGGGAAGTAAAAACTGGACAGAGTGGATGAATCTTGTGCCACCACTGCTGAACCTGGAAAGGTTCCCTTAAGTCAGCACACACAGAGACTCTGGTGCCATTCCAAAAAGCACTGCATATGAGCTGTGAGGATAAGCAAGTAAGAATGATGGTAAGGAGCTCAGAGCAGCAGCGATCTCACTGAGCCATCTCTGCCACTCAGCTCTAACCCTCGGGAGGATCAAAGAGTGAATAGCAACATGCTTTAACTGGAGGAAGCTTTATACAAAGCACACATGTATTCAACCCTGCTAAGTCAGCCTCTAAGTCTAAAGACAATGACAGAAAAAAGGACATTTTCAAGAATAGCATGATACATGTTTTACTGATGCCTGTGCTCACATTATTGCCCATTTGCATAGTTAATACAGAAGTAAAATATGTGGAATCTGTTTGTGACCTGAAAAATTAAATAGGAGGCAGCACACTGGGATGAGCTTAGTGGAACTGATACTTTCCAGATTGTATCAGAGGGCTAAATTATTATTTTCATCAATCTTCCCAGCAGTGACTTAAGCCACCGAGTGCCAACACTTTTTTTAATCCATTCCCAATTGGAAAAATACTAACTTGTCCGCATTCACCATGTCAGACACCATACCTTTTTACACTCAATTTGCTCTGTCTCAAGGAACTTTTCCACATCTCACTGACTGGAAGCCAGAAGAGTAAGCAAAACTTGGTCAGTGAGCAACTATTTCCTGAAGTTTCCATCTGTGTTTTGTACATTCATTAAATTCATTAAGTCATTCAGGAAAGTCACCCAAAAGTTACTTTAGGGAGTCATACTGGCAAAAAGAAGAGTAAGCCTGATTAATATCTTTGTTAATAAAAGAAATATAATTTCAGAGAAATTAATGGTTGCAGCCCTGACAGGACAGGCATAAAATGAGGAAATGTTAAAACAAAACTCTAGGGAACAGTTAAAGAAAAATCATTGGTTTGGTTTCCTTTCCAAATCAGAAAATATTCATGGTTATTAATTCTCTGTATATAATATATGGAACCTGGTAGTAAATTCAGGATAGTACACTTGGTTAATTTATCATGTCAATTTGAATCCATGCAAAAAGAATCATTACATGTTTTTTTATCTACCTTAACAAATAAGATTTCCTTTTTCTAAGGAAGTAAATCTACATGCCATATTTCTCTGAAGTCATTAATGAGCCACAGACACCTTAAAACCAATTGGATTTTCTTCTACCAGACATTTTCTTCTCTTGCTAATTTTAATAAAACTCCTAATTTTATTTTATTTTTCCATTGGCAGGAAAAAGATGAATAGGAGCTCTCAGTCACAACCTTCTCCCCAAGATTTCTTTATTCCCAGCTTCCCCAGAACAGGCAGAGACAAGCTGGCAGTCAGCCTGGAGGAGAAGGAGGAGGGGCTGACAGTCAGGGCACTCAGGCTCCAACAACTTGCCAGAGAAATGCATGCCAATTTTACTTTCCCCCTGCAGTGAGAAAATTAGTTGGATAAAAGCCTTTCAGACAGGCAACAGGCAAACTACTTTTTTTCTGTTTGTACACCCAGTATGGGATTTTTCTAGAAATCTTCCTCTCTTTTCCTTGTCATCACATTAATTAAAAAAAAAAAATTATCTTTATCCCAATTTACACCATCAAAAATACCTATAAAAAGCATGGAAGGAGAAACAGATGGAGGCAGATCGTGTTGGAGAGAAGATGGAAGGCTGAATAGCTTTGTATGGTTAATTGGCTGGTTAATAGCTCATATCACTTTATAGCATTACACAGTAGCTGAAAGATTCCTGTGAAGGTGGAGATGATTGAAGGAAGTGCAGCACAGGGTTTCAGGGGTGCTGTGGACTTACAGAAAATAATGGTGCTGAGTAGTAAAAATAAAGAATGTTTAGGAGAATGGCTCCATTGTGCAGCTGTTGGAATCCTTGGTCTAACCTGATTATTTCCTAAAATACGTCAATTAATGGATTCGGTTAAACTTTTATATGTGGTGCATTAATATAGTAAATGGAAATAGCAGCTTTGAAGACAAAAAAATTAGTTGTAGGAAAGAAAAAGACATTCAGAAACTGTGTACCTAAATAACGTGGAGGAAGACACTGCATTCTATCTTCTGTAATTGCTAGTTACAGAGCTTCTTGAATTTATAGACCACGATGCTCTACTGTGGTTTCTTTCAAAGCAAGACTCTGAGAGGTTTTAAATAAATGTTTACAGTTCATCATAAACTTGGAACATGTAGTGCAGTTGCATATACTTCGTTTGTCGCAGTTAGAATAGTAACATTTTTAGTTAATATTCCTTGAAGAACAGAGAAAGGCCTCCAAGCTACTTCAGTAAGAATTATGCAAAATTTTGACTGTCCTCCCATGCTTCTTTGCATAAGTGATGAGCAGGACACTTCTGTAGCTTCCACTGTTGACTTTAAAAGGTGATTCTATATAACAAGATTGCAAAACTTGCAAAAAATAACATTGATTTATTTCTAGGATATTACTGCTATTCTTGTATTTTATTCAAACCACTCCTCTTGGAGTCACGTTTCTGGGAAATTTTCTTATTTTTACATCGTTTATTTTCTGGGGAAATGTGTTGCTGATTTTTAATTTACTCTTAGGCCCTGACTTGTCCTATATTCTACTGAAAATATAACTAAAATTTATCCTGAGTTTTCATTTAGATTTGTTGGTTTTTTTTTTTTTTATTTTAAGAAAGAAATCAGCAGAACTCCAAAGCCATGCATTTTAGACACTTTTAAGACAGTCTTGAGATTTTGGAAGGTAAGTTGATACTGAATTCTTGTGACTGCTAATGCTGTGACAACAAATATGTGACAGCGTTAGCAAAGGGAAAATTTCAAGCAGTGTGTCATATGGTTTTGACTGACTGTGGATGAGGGAATTTAAAATTGGTTCTTGACTTTTTACAGAAGTATGTTGGAATCCATGTTAGTCTCAGACAGGAGGCTCAGATGACAGATAGGTGAGTACCTTTGTTTGTACCTACAAAATCAGGAGAGGTCACACAGGCCTGGCTGTGCCTTCTAAACCTTTGGCCTTGCTGAGAACTGGTCTGGATGGCCACTAGCCAATAAATGGCAAAGGCCCTACAACAGGCTCTCAGAGGATTCTGTGTTCAATGCTTACTGTTTCTTTGCTGTGAAAAATGTGATGTTTATAACTTTGGCTAAGTAGTGGATGAGATACAGCTGAATGGGGAAAAGAGAATTGCTCTGGGAATGTCAGGGATCACCGTGGGCTGCGTGCCGATGGCTGCCCACAGGCCAGTGGGGCCATGCCCTCCTCTCTCCTCCCCAGTGGGCACAGCCCCATTCTGCCCAGCGAGCTGAGCGTGGCCATGGCCCAGGGACTGCTGTTCGGTGCTGTCTGTGTAAGGCAGTGGTGGTGGTGATGGGTGGGTGCTGTGTTGAGACCGGTGGTTGGGGCGGAGAGGCCCATGGCAGGTGCTGAGGGCTTGGGGCTCCAGAGCAGCTCCCAAATGCGGGGGGGGATCTCTGACAAAGGCTGTCCTGACTCCCTCTTTTCTGACATCTGGATGGGCAGGGTCAAAGGCGTAGTGCAGGCTGCCAAACACCAATGAGGCTGATGACATGGACATCCACAGTGAAGATTGATGTGTGTCCCCCATTACATGGCTTGTACTGACCTGCATGGTGTGCAGTAGGGCAAGCCAGGCAGCTTTGATGGATTTTTACCTCACATCAAATGTTGTTAAAACTCTCCTGTTTTCTAAGTATAGACATGTTTCCAAATGGTCAAAGTGCGAACTATGATACAGGAGGTTGTGAAAGAGCATTGGGCACAAGTAATGCTGGTAGACACCGGAGAAGAATTCACCAGAAGAAAACTGATGTGGCAGCGACACTGCACTTCACCAGGCTTCAATTTTCATTGCGTATTTCATTTAGTTGTCTGCCTGATAACAGTTTGAGTGACTTGAGGGTCACGTGGCACTTTGGTCAATCTACGCAGACAGTGAGGGTGAATTCCACCATTATGTTTTTTCATTTGGACTGTAAGGCAGATTTTTTATCAACTTTTAGCCTTCATTGTGGACTAAAACTAGGGCGAAACACTGTCACAGATGAGGGTTATTATTCTTGGTGTTAGATCACTGATATAGCTAGTTTCTCCAGAACACCTCACAGGAAACAATACACTGGATAGATTTTTTGCAAGTACACCTATTCAGTTATCTCTAAGTTTTAAGAGCTGTGCTAATGTACATCAATCAAAGATCTCCTTGACTAGGAAATATGAAAATACAAGAAAACAAAATTTAGCCCTTAAGTCACGTCATGAGATCTTTCTGGGTATTACTTTATGTTTTCTCCTCAGGTCTGTGGTTTATCACTTGCATGGTACTTCTTAACTGGACAAGTGAACTGTTTAAGAGGGAGAAATAAAGAATAACACAGTATTGATTTATCGGACATAACATTAAACTTTCCCCAAATTTCCAAATCCATCCAGTGTACAGTACAACCAAGAGGTCAGCTGGGCACAATTGTATGGTTGTGTTTCAGGGACTACCCCTCATGGGTGGTTGGTGCTCATTAAAAAGAGGAATTGAAAAATATTCTTGAGGAAAGAGCAGATCTGTGTACTTCATCATTCCTGGCATCTGAAACCAAAAGACTACTGTCTATATTAAAAGGTGAAGTTTTTGTAAACTTACGATTTCTAAATCGGATCCAAGCCCCTCCTAAAGGTGTGACCTGGCTTAAATGGGAGTGAGCTTCAGAAAAGGTTTTTTTGTTGCCATGCATGTCTGTGCCCTAGGATATGAGAAGCAGACCAGGGCTGATGCAGCAGTTAGAGAATGTCCTCCTGCACTCTCAGTAGTCTGCCCAGGTCTCCAGTGGCCAGGGGTTACCATAGGGATCACATTGCAGCTACTGGATCCTGTTTACTACTTATCCATAATTTGTTACTTCTCAGTTCTAAACAGCAGTGTGTATCACCCCTAGAACTACTTTTTCATTTCACTCTTGAAATGGACATTCCTCTGAGAGACCCAAGCTAGAATTTCAAAGAATAACTGAGGAAAGATCATAGGAGTGTATTTAAATTATAGTACCAAATTATTACAACAACTGACTGTAAATAAGGCCATAACACAGTGTATGTGAGACTATATTAGTAATGGTGTGGCCAGCAGGATCAGGGCAGTGATTGCTCCCCTGTTCAGAACTCACTGGTGAGGTCAAAACTCAAATCCTGTGTTCAGTTTTGGATCCCTCACTACAAGAAAGACATTGAAGTGCTGAAGTGTCCAGAGAATGGCAACAAAGATGGTGAAGAGCCTGGAGCACAAGTCTTATGAGGAGCAACTGAGGGAGCTGGAGTTGTTTAACCTGGAGAAAGGCAGTCTCAGGGGTGACTTTATCACTCTCCACCACCACCTGAAAGGAGGTTGTAACCAGCTGGGGGTTGGTCACTCCTCCTCAGTATCATGTAACACAGCAAGAGGAAATGGCCTCAAGCTGCACCAGAAGATGTTTAGATTGGATATTCTGAAAAAATTCTTCACTAAAAGGGTGCTCAAACAGTGCAACAGGCTGCCCAGGGAAGTGATGGAGTCACCACCCCTGGAGGTATTTAAAAGACATGTAGATGGAGCGTAGTGGTGAACTTGGTAGTACTGCATTAACGGTTGGACTCAATCTCAAAGGTCTTTTTAAACCTCAACAATGCTGTGATTCTGTGCAATTTGTGTGCAGTTGTTTAACAAAGATTTACATGTATCTTTCTTCTCTGTCTGAAATTATTCCTCTTCTGTTTGACTGAGAAATTTACCTGATTTGGAATCTGTAGCAATAAATCTATAGTATTGGCAGAAACCTATTCATAAAACATGGAGATTTCACTGTAAGTTCTGGAGGAAAGTCAATGTTGCAAAGTGAAGTGTAAAATTATTCCTGTCTCAGTGTTATTTTTGAGTCATATATCTCTGCCTTTTATGAACAGCAGGCATATTTGGAAGAATTATGTCTGAGTCATAAATCCCTATTTGCCTGGGACATGACTAATAGGTGTCTTTAGCACAGTAAGATGATATTACTGTCTTAGTTTGCAATTTTTTTTAACCTCTGAAGCACATACAACAGATGAAGTTTAAACAGTACAATGACATTAATCAATGGTCTGTCAGGATATTGTTACTACCCTCCTTTTCTGGTCCATTGATTCCAGCCAGCAGATGCTGTAATTTATACGAGTCCCAAAATTTATTATTTCAATATTTAGCAAGCACAATCACCATGGTTGCTTTCAGAACCTGCAGAGTGTCGTGGTCTATGGGAGAAAAGGAGTGAGCGAGTCAAGGCAGAAAAGGCGGGAAGGGATCATTGTTTGTGCACTCCCTCGCACTGCGGCAGCTGGGGCTGTGACCAGGGAAAACAAAAGTCTGTTTAAATGAATAATGATGCAGATCTTCCTGCTGTAGCTACCAGTGGGGGCCGGCCTGTTTGTAGGCAATTACCAACCCCTGGTGTTTTGAATAGCTATGTATCTTGAGTGCAACAAAATCATCTTCATGAGCTGGTTTCTGTCATCCTCATTGTTGTGTAAAAAAGACAGTGAACAACTCTAACAACACATTTAATATTAATATTTAATACTTGTGAATATCTCTGCTAGCTTAAAGGCTGCCAAGCATTGGTTATGAATAGGTTCTGAATTTTACAGAAGAGGTTATTATTACAGTGGAAACACTACCTTCTCTGTATGCCTTTACTAGCTGCCTACTTGTCATTATCACTATTATTAGCTATTTATTTATCTATTGTAGGTCAGACTGTGCACTCCTGCACAGCATTACACATGGCTACACTAGTTGCCCCTAAACTTATTCCTGTAAAAAGCCAAAGTCTCTTCGTAAGTGTGTATATATGCACAGTGTGTTACATGATACACTGATAAATATTATAACACATAACAGGAATGAATAATATTTGGAGTTTCTTGAACATTCTCAATTGTTCCTGAAAGTGTATTACTTGTGTCACTAATTTATCTTGGCTGTGCAATGTGAAAATACCAAGAAGCTTTTGTGGGAAATTTTGATGCAGTTATGTCTTTAATTGTTTGCACTTCATTATTCCTGGCATGTGGTTTGTCCCTTAACTCACATGGCATTGTATTTGCTCAGTCATTAGATGGCCTAAATTCGTAGAAGAAAAAAAAACTGTTGAGGAATAATAAATGAGGAATTATATATAATGTATCATTAATATGGAAATTAATCAAAATTTGTGCAGAAATTCACAAGCCCTTCAGCAATTGTCAGCATTTTTTATAAATAAAGTGGTAGTAGTCCAAGTATTTGCAACCAAACAACATTCCCTACCACTATTATGGACCTAACTGATTAGATATATATGCTAAAGCATCAACAAATTACGGTTTACACTGTTCGATCCGTTCTAATTAATACTAGATGTTCCTCAAGGGAGGTTCTGTTCAAATGAACTGATTATTAGCAGTGATAAGAGCTGGATGGTGACAAACGTATCCTTTTCTACAGCCTCCATTTCCACAGGAAATAGCATTTTCTTGGACATGAAATAAGGCAGCGATCTGTGTATTTAAATATGACACATAAAAGAGATTTTCTTCTTCTTATAGAAATCATAGTCAGAGGCTTTGTGTATTTATTCCTCTCCACACCCTTTTAGCTAGAAACAGATAGTGCAAGATAATGTTGCAACAACCTAAATCAGAAAGTGACAGACTGTGGTTTAGACTCAGCTCACCAGCATCTACCTCCAGATAAAGCATGTTGGTGGTTATTTGGTTTAGTACTGGGTAGGAATTTATATTCTTTACATTGGAGGATGACTTTGTGAGCTTTGGGCTTTGCTTGAAGTAGAAATGTCATCTTGAGGTACCAAAAAGCACACATTTAAAACAAACAGCTGAAATGACAGCAGCTGTTGCCCCCAGGCAGATCAAGCTGAGCACTGAAAAGGATGATTTTATCCCTGTGCTGTGGAGACTGTCACTTTCTGATGTAAACAACTAGCATGTAGCATTTCTTCTCATAATTGTAGGCAACATGCCACAAATGAAAGAGAAACTGTGCTACTGCATCTGCCAGCCCTTGAAGGCTACAAGTGGTGACACTGGCTCCAAAATTTAGACAATTATTTGAATTCCTTTTAATTTAATTATGCTGAACTGTTTTAATGGAAGAATATAAAAAAGAGCAGCTGTGAGAAAATAACAAGGACTAAGTAGATAATTTTTGCTTTGTCTCCAAATTAAAAGCTTCTATGTTATTGTGCTTAATTAAAATTAATTTTAATTTTTTGTGCTGGAAATCCACACTCCGAACATGTCTAAATACATATTTAGAGATGTTCACAGTGTGGATGTCTAGCTTCAGAGATCTAGCTTCCTCGGACACTGTTGCTTGTCGAGTGGTATTATCAAATGTGCATCCAATTTCTGTGATTGAATTTGCTTTATTGCTATAATTTCATACTGCTTTTCTACATCAGTGATGTCCTTTGTAATTGTATGTGTTCTTAGTGTAATATACTTCTTTTTCACAGAATCCCACAGTTTACATATTTTTCAAGTTTTCATAGAGCTTTTCATAATTTTATGTCTTGTTGTCAGGAATGGACTTTGGCTAAAGCAAGAAGATAGAATTAATCAATGCTTGAAACATACCTTCTGTGGAAATCTAAATTCCAATGGTAAGAGAAATTAAATTTCTGGAGTGACTGCAGATGTTGTTTTATGCTACTTTTAAATAAGGATTTAGTTTAAGATTAAAAATATCTTTAGAATAGATGTTATTTGTCAAATATTTTCAACTTTTATTAAAAATATGTATTTTGTTTCAGAAAGTTATCACCTCTGATCTCATTTCTGAAAGTATGTTGCATTCCATTTACCAAAGAACTCTCAGATTGTAATCTCTGTTCATGACCAAACTGAGTTAAAAGCAAGCTGTGTTAGAGAGTATGTAGATGAGGAACTTCACTACCAGGAGCCTAGGCTGCTGAAATCCTCCTTCAGGAAGTTTATTATTTTAGTTGCATGAGTAATCACAAAGAAAAACAGCAAACAAGCCCGTGGAAATTTAGCTTGAATACAGTTTCCAGATTCTTGATACAACTATTCTTGAAGAGCAGTCTAAAGCAATATATTATGAAAGAGTTCTGAAGAACCACTGAAAAATTAGAAAAAAATAAAAATTCATTCATGTTTTTTAAAAGTTTAAGATATGAGATCATACTACTGAGGTAACAAGAAAGAAATATTCAAATTTAAATGTTTGTATTTAAGTGGAGAGAGAACAAATAACTTTGAAGAGAATTTGAAAGAATTATCTTTTCATTTTGACATATGCTATGTATACTACTAACTCAGTGATCTATAAGGGAGAGAAAAAAAAGGAAAAGTGTCCACCTTATTTGAAGAGTGATTGTATATATGCTACTGAGTAGGTGAAATATAATCTTGCCAACAGTGGTTCTCTGTTGGCAATGTATGGGCTGTGGTTTTTTGACAGAAGTTTCTATGGGACCAATGTGCTACAGAAAGTACAAAGCTTTGTGCTTTACACATTCTAAAAGATCTTTATGAGATTGTATGGTAGTAATGTAGGAACTGGAAGAGAAATGTTACTTTGATATCAGATTTTTATTTAGGCTGGCATATAAAATTATCCTTTTGGGCCCCGTAAATATCGTGTCAGACCACTGAAGAAGGAAAGGTCTGAATTCCCATAGGGTTGTGTTATAGCATTCTTACTGATTCAAGTTGATCAGCTGAAATTAACTCTGGAGACAGGAAGAACAGGAAATATCATCAGTATTTATTATCACAACAGAAGAAATCGAATGCATGGTTTTAGTGAGGACTCGGTTCTGAAACAAATTCATTTGGAGGTTAACAGTATCACGTAGAAGTGCTCTTCCTCTGCAGTAATTTCAATGGAATACCTACAGACACACACTCTATAGAGCTTAAGTTTGTACTATTTTATTCATTGATGGTCAGGCCTGCTGAATCTACCATTGCTTCCTCTCCATAGGTTTCCTTTATATTCAGTCAAATATTATCGGAATGTGTCTGATCACGTCTCTAGCCAATATGGCAGCATGATAGTTCTAAAGTACTTCTGTCATTTCTAGGATAGAAAAGTTCAGTCCCAGAATACTCCCTTTTATTTTTTCTTTCTGAGAAACAGGTATCTTTTCACCTTCCTAAGAAAGTGGCAGTGAATACAGAGGAAGAGATTTAGAAGCTGAGTTAGAAGCTGAGTATTTTTCTACCCACTGATAGTTTTCATAGTTTGAAAAGGGCACTGATATTTACCCAAATAAAAAGTCTCTGGAATTCTCCTGTGTTAGATTTATGTTTAAATTTTCTGTTTGTATATCCATTTATGCCTGCTAACTACAAGTTGCAGTGTGTGTCTGGCTTATTTGTATCCATGATTGCTTCTTTATTCTTCCATTTTCAAAAGTTAAACACGTATTTCTACCGAGAGTAATAAAACAAAACCAAAATCTGCTCAACAGCTACTGCATTTCCTCTGTCTTAGAAATAAAGGATAGCTGATGGATATATAGTCCCTAGTGAGCTTTTTCATGCATCTTGGACTAGACTTTTAGCAGAATCTAACCTCCTTCTGCAGAGAGACATAAGTCTTACTTTTTTAGCTGCTGCTAGCAAGGACATCCTCCATTATCATCAGCGTATTTCTGATACAAATTTATATGCCTTTATAGAGATGGTGTTAGTCATACAAATCTTAGTAGGCTTTTGTACTTCACTGTGTTTCTCTCCAGATTCAGTGAAGTGTATAGTGAACTCCCCAAATCAGTATGATTTCACTGATTAAACATGTATTTTACTAGAAGGATGTAGCTAAGAATTAATGGCAACCATTTTTTCAAGATTTATCTCAGCTTCAAGGTTCATTAAAACAGTAAGAATATAATGACATTAGAATTTTATCTTAGACATCTAATTTAATCAGAATTATTTCGCGCTCTATTTTTTCAGCTCTATAAACCTGACTTATGACAGTTATTCTTAATGTTTTTCAGTTACAGTGCAATCAGAATCAAAGCTTTCTAAATGAAACAGAACTGATGGGTATTCTTGTATTTTAAATGGCATTGCTTTCCATATATTATTTTATTTTATTTTATTTTAGTGTTTATTTTATTTTTATTTTATTTGCCCTAGTGTTTTTTGTTTGGCTGATTGGTTAGTTTTTGGTTTGTTATTTTTTTGTCCCAAAAACAGTCTCCCTGGTATGTATTTGAATAGGTAAAATGCTAAAACATATGAGAAATTCCAAACAAAATATTACTGTTTTCACCCAAACAAATTTCCACAGTCCATACAAGCTTCTTAGTTGCCTGCTAGTTTGTTTTTCAGGTATTGTTTATGCAAAATTATCATTATCTGGCACTAGTAAATTAATACTTTATATAGTGTCTGTGTCTATCATCTGCTCACTTGTTCTCATTGCTTAAAAGTCGTGTCTTGAAGAAAATTAGAATAAACCGAAAGCGAGTAGAAGGGTACAGATTATACTGAGATAGTCTACCTGTCCAGTTGGGGAAGGAAGGAAAACAAATGGTTCATATATTCAAGAATAAAATATTCTGTGATTTTCTCCATATAGTAACAACCTTCGCAGAAATAAACACACAAGGTAAGAGTTCCTTGCAAAAAGAAGATATGGATTGACAGCCACCAAGATACCATTCAGACAAATCAAATAGTATCAGGTCTTACCTTTCTCTCGAGAAGTCACAGAGCAATGTCCATGTCCTCGTCAGGGGGAATTAAAAATTAGCTGCACAGACATTTCCCCTCATCTTTAAAGCATCCATTCTCACCCATTCTGGGGAGCACATACCAGAATTTAAGCAGGATATATTAACTACTACATGTTTCATAGGATTATAAAATAACATCTTTGTACCCTTTACTGCCTCGTCTTTAAGTTCTTTTAATTTCTGTAATAATAAAAGAAGTCTGCCATAATTTTATTATATAGGTTCAATGTTCCGTAGCAGAACAACAAGCCTGCATTTCTTAGTAATTTAAAATTATCTTTAATGTTTTTACATAATGCAACAGTTTTACATCTTCTTGGAAGTGCATCTATACATAGCATTAAACTTCAGGAAAAAAAAAATTACAAACTAGTGTGTGTCGGAGGGGGTGTCAATGAAAAAAATACCTGTCTGCTTTACAACTCTGTTTTGATATTCATGATTTATCTATTTAAAAACAAGATAAGGATATTTCCTATGGTCCTCATTGAGCTCATGACATAAAAGGAAGGAGTGGTTAGGACCCACTCTGTCCCAAGCAGAGACAATTTCTTTTGTAGCAGTAGTATTACATGTTGCCTGCTCAGAGTTCTTTTGAAACTGCAGTGCTGCAAAAAATGACAATTTTTTCAGGATTTTTAACATAAATCCTAGACCGTTTTCAAGTATTTTCTTGAAAAAACTAATTTTTCAAAAATATTTTTAATTTTAAAATGAAATTAGAAATTTAACCTTTTTCTAATGTTTGAGACAGATATCAGTCAGCTTGTTTCTTTTGTTTCTATAGTGTGAGTGGAAAAAGAGTCAGGGAGAGGACAGTATGCAGCATTTCAGCAACAAAAAACCCCAGGTGTTTCTTTGATTTCCTAGTCATATGTAAAATTAAGAGAACATGTACTAGTTCCTTATCTGTAGCTGCTAAGAGAACTTGCAATGATCTTCCATAGACAGCTTTATTTCCATGCTGCAACGTTCACCTAGACCATGTCTGTATAAGCCACTGGCTGAAATTTTGTTCCATCTTACTTTTAGTGCTCTTTCTGCTAATGCACTTGGAAACTAGAGCGAGCAGACAGTGTAAATGTACAAAATTTGTGTGAACAGTGCAGAAAGTTTGTTGAAACAGATTCCACAAAGCATTTAAAAACGTAAGTATGTAAGTTTAGAGATAGCAATTTCCACATGCTACAACACTATAAGATATAATTAAAGTTGAAACAAATACTTAATTTTTTACGTCCTATGTTTTTGTTAATATTAATTTTGTTCTGTTCTAAGCCTGATAACTGTTCATTATTTATTTTTGGCAGGAACTGTGAAGGATCACTTTTGCTTTTATTTCTAACCAACTACTTTTTTCTTAAAGTAGTAGTGGCCTCTTTTCAGCAAGGTGGATGGATGCACTGGCCTATGTACATCAGCACTAAGCAAGGTACAGAATCAAAGAAATAACTCTCAACTAATAGATGTTTTGTGGACTGCAAATATATGTTCTGTGAACACAGGGGTTCGAGGTCCCTTGATGCTTCTCAGGCATCTTTGTGGAGAATGCTGAATGAAATTCTTCATGTAATGCTATATACAGTATTCACTTACCCAGTAGCTGATAAATCTTGCCACCTCCAAAAGCCTTAGGAGAAGAGGGTAATGAATTTCAGGGTGATGTAAAGGTACACGCTGCAAGAAAAAGGAAGGGCACTTTCTTGTTCAGACTGACTGATGTTAAGAGCACAAACTGGATGTGAATAGACTAGAGGAAGCAGGAACTCAGATGAATTGCCGTCCCTCAAAGGGAATGCCAAAATACCTTCTGAGGCAACACTTCAACCCTGTGTGCATATGCTCAGGCTCGATGGGCTTTTCCTAACCTGACTGCCAGGAAAAAAACTTCAATTGGTTATTAATTATGTGGCACCTTTCAGTGCCCGAGTACCTAGTACTTCACCATGAAGCATATCCAATCTTCTCTCAGAATAGTTTCTATCTTAATGAAAGTGTCTGTATTCACATTTCGCACATTACTGTAGCAAGAAACACAAATGAGGGAACTTGTTAAAAGTTGCAAGAAACTTGTAAATACAGTGTGTTGATTTTTGAGGTCAGAATAATAATTGCATCCAGTTTTATCAGTAGATGTTAAAACACTTTAAACAGGTACTTGTAAGATTCATGCTGCTCTCTTTTGGAGGACTTGCAAGCAAGTATGTGCTATGACTTTTTGAGATCTTCCACATTGTTGTAGGTCAGTGTTTTAACACTTATCTATACTTTGTTTATAGAAAGTGTTTCCTAAATTTTCTTCATTTTGCTGTATTATTTCCTTGTGAAAATAGTGCTGCTACTACTATGAAAACTAATTTGAGATCTACATGTCTAAAATTGTTATTCACATGTAACATACATGATGTAAACACTTGATGGAGATGAGTACATAGTACACAGAATATAGTTGCAATCTTAGCCAGGCAGAAAAGTAATTTTAGCAAGTATAAAGAACTGCTCTTTATTTGGAAACTTATGTAAGTTTATTGTGTTTCTTGAGAGAATCTTTGCCTGTATGTATTATCTAGATAAGTATATACAATGACAACAGAATTTCAATAGTTGCCTTAGAAATTAAAACAACAATAACAAAATGTAACATTGTTTTAAAGATAGTGTCTATTGCTTAGAGGAGGTATTGTATTGGGATTTAAAATAGTTTCTGAGTTGCAGGAAAATAAATTTACCTCTCAGTGAAATAAATTCACTGTCTTTTTAGAGATGCAGGAAAATAAGAAATGACTAAAAATGGATTACATTAATATGTATGTGTTTATAATTGCACTCCTGTGAAAAAGCTTGCAAGAATCTTAGGTTAGTGATAACAATTTATGGGAATGTACTTATCCCCAGAAGAAAACAGTGATAACTTGCTAGAACACAACAAGTTCAATAATACTATCAAAATACATAATGTAGAAAACTTACCATTTAGGAAATATAGGTCAATACAATAAATTATTTAAAAGCAAAGTTTGAATTGGTATCAAAAATAATTAACTATTTCATGAAATACTGTCCACGTACCTTAGGGCTAATTTCCATTCTGTGATAACTACACGGTGTTAGTGTTGCTGACATAACTTTGTATTTCTTAACAACTGCAATAATCTTTGCAATCCCTCTCATATCTATAATCCACCTGGTGCTGGTGATGCTAATTAAGTTCACACACAGCCAGGTTTATTTTACGTCAATTTGACATCCACCATACCTGTATGATTTAGCTATATGATGGTATTTTACTTATTGCTTTTGTGAATGCATGAAAACATGACTGCTTTACTGGGAAGTGAGATGAGCAGTCATTTGTATGTGTTGACAATGGTGGTAGAGAGCAAAGCTAACTGAATTAGGAGGCAGTTCTTAAATGGGGATAAGCCTCAGTAGAGGGACTCAAGAAGATTGTCCCAATGCGTTGTTTCGTGTTTTCAGCAGTAGGCCAGGCAAAGTGGGACTCGGTGCTGGAATTGTCAGCAAAGAAAACTATTCATCTGGTGAAATCTGCTTTCCATTTTTCAGCAGTAATTATGTCATTATCTAAAAGACAAGAATAATAAATATCAGCAAATCCACAGAACACATTCTAGGAAATGGTATCAATTGCAAAGGTGAACAAAACAGGTAAATAGATATTTTATATTAAAAAGTTTACAAATTGATTGTTGTACAGGTCAGGTTTTGTGTCTTAAAGGTGCATCTTCCAATGGGTAGATGGATAAAAACCACAACAATCTGCAGACATCTAGACATTAAGGAAACTAGGCAGCTGGATGAGACAAAGATAGTGACATGAACATTGACAAAGTGAAAGCTTTGAGGAAGGATGTAATAACAAATACGAGGATTTCGAAATGCCTCATGCAAACACTATTGCATCCTGTTTTGTCTCTCATTTCCTGTGTTGACAATGACAATTAAACAGTCAGTCATGCCTGGACTGTTCATTTTGTAGTGTGCTGCTGCTCTGATTGCATCTGAGACTTCTCTCTCATTTTTTGTTTAACGTGCAAGTTATTCGCAGAAGAGACTGATTGTTAGGATAACAGCATGACAAAGAGAAGAATGGCATTGACCCTGCATAAAGACAGTGCTCAAATTTGAAGGCATTACCTTTCTAATAATCCTCAGGATGTGCCTTACCAGCACAGAGCGCAGCAGCCCTATTGTATTCAGTATTAGACATTTAATTTTAGGAAACAGGAAATCTGCTGAATAGAGAAGAGAGCAGAGTAAAAAGAATGATCACAATCTAGGAAGCAAAAAGTTTTGTGAAGAGAGATGGAAGGAATGGGGATTGTTAGAAATGATATATCTGTATTTCATACCTGCATGATATGAAATATCATAGCAAAAAGGAAGAGAATAATACACATTATGCTAAACCACAGCATATGTAGAGCAAAACCCAGAGGACTTAAATTTCAACCAGGCAGTTTTATGTTTAACACCTGGAAAATCTTTCACTTGTAAACCTAGCTAAAATGTGGAAGAGGCTAGTTGAGAGACTGTGAATTCTCTGTCCTCAGAGGTCTCCAGGGACAGATTAGATATCATCTGGAAATGACATCTGTCGCTGACTAGGCTTCTGATCTTAGGGAGGGATTTCAAATGCTATCCAGCTCTATTTAGGAGAGTGCTAGATCTCTGGTTGGTTTCTCTAGGTGTCACTATAACAATCTGTAACAGTAACTCCAGCAAAAGCAGAAGTCTGACGGCTACATGGATAACAGATGAACAAGGTGGGAAACCGCTTAGGAGGTAGGTTACCACTTTATTAATGCAATATACTGCTTTAAGTTTAGGGAGGTCTAACTGCAGAAGTTTCAGAAATTATGGAAGACACAATAGGTTCCTAGTAAGTGTACCTATAAAATTAAGCTTTCTCTTTGAATCTTTTCTAGAAAAAGGTTGCCCAAACATAAAGAAACTCTCAGGTAAAGACTGCTTGCCTGATCTTACATGTACATGCAAATATTTATCAATTTAAAAAGTTCACAAGTGAAATCTCAGATCCCTTTTTCTTATGTTGTGCAGCATGTGGGCTTTTAATCCTAATTTTACATGTGTAGATGAGTGCATTCTCCATAGAGAATGGCTAAACCCTAAATGCCACCACCTACAAATCAGATGAATAAGCAGCTGCATAAATAAATTCAGTTATTCTAATGCATGTACTTCCATGACACTGCAAGTCTAAAAGTCTCAGACATTCTTTTAGCTGGAGTGGGAAATCTTTCTTTCAGACTCCATAATGGATATTTGTCCAGCCTGTATTTTCTTAAGAGAGATCTTTGAAGGATCTTAGGAGGACTCTGGGCATCTAGCAAGGGAAAGAACAAGCTTTAGTTATCTGGATCAATACTAAAAGAATTTGTAGGAGATATAGGGGCAACATTCAATCATATTTACTTCTACGGGCGTGCAAAAACCTTTTCAAAAAGGAGGGAATCCACTTCCTCTGGATGCATTTTCTTCCAGCCTATACGCATTTTCAATTTTAATGAGCATTCTCTCATAAATAAGTAGCCCTATCTCCCCTTTAGAGTGGCACTAAGAAATGAGCTGTTCATGCTTCAGTGCTTTAAAAAAATTTTTTTAAAAAACAAATGGAATTTTAAAATACACACATACTCCTTTATAACAGATAGCAAAATTGGAGGCTAAAATTAGCAATTTAACTTTGTGGCTTTGCAAAGACTTGTATGCTCCTATGTAAATGATACTGGTCTGTTTTCCTGGATTTCTTTTGAACTTTCGATTGTCAAACTTTAAGTCAAACTGTAAAGCTGAACTAAAGATAATTTAAAGTTGGCTTTTAAATGTTGCAGTAGTTTTGCAGCTAACATGAATTTTATTATTGATGTATTCCATTGTAAGGGAATAACTAGCCCAAATGAGCTTTTTAAAGCCACGTCTTTTTCATCATTAAAGGAAATGCAATAACAATGCATTCCTTGTCATCACTTAATAGGATTGAATACCATGAAAATTATATTGCTGATGGTCTCCTGGATTTAAAATATGGAATAGTCTCGACTCTTCTCCAGTTGCTACACATCTAAACTGCAATGATTAAAGGACACTTCATGGCTTGTTCACATGACGGACAATAAAGAAATTATTTCATTGATTAAGTTTCTAGGAGTTATTTAATTGTCATGACACTCAGCTTTTTCCACAACAATGATTGGACTCCATTAGTTCTCTCTCTGAAGAACATTGTAAGAGGAGAACCCAATGGCTTTGGTAATCTATGCAAACAATTCTTAGGGCATGTTTTTTCTGGTTAACTACCAGCATTTTCACATACAACACAGTAAGTGACTTCTTTGAGGAAGCTGGACTTTGCTGAACAGCTCATGTATTAGTTTTGAGGACACATCATATCTGTAAGGGATGAGAGAGAGATACAGGACAGGACTGCTCCAGGACTGCGAGGGCTGACCAGTTGTGAAGGGGACTATTTCCCAAAAATATCATCAATATTAGAATATTTCATCTTGATGGACTTGGTACTCTCTGGGAGGAGAAGGTTTTGATTTTGTCATGCTCCTTTAGCTACATGGCAGCTCCCAAACTATTAAATCTGGGAGAAGAAATGCCCTCTTTTCATCTTATCCTAGGAATCTGGTTTTAGTTAAATGGAAAGTCAGCAAGTACCACAGCAACATGCAGTTTGATTTCAATTGTAAAATAGTGTCTGGCATGGTCAAAGATAGAAAATCTTAATTTGTCATGGCTTAGCCTAACATCTGTGGTTTCATGACTTTCTGGCTTGCTGGAAAGCCCATCTATCTCCTACAACTGGACAGCAGTAGGAGCTCTTTTTCACAATATAGCCTGTTGTGTGTGTGTATGTGTGTACATATACAGAGTCACAGAATGAGCCATCTGGCAGTGGCTCTAGTGCTTCTGAACTTTATGATGTTGGTATGCTTCACATACACTGCATACTTTTTATTTCTTGCAGAACATATCCTGCATACTTACTACTTCCTGCAGAGCGTTCTCTGACTTGATCTGAGAAGCACACATAATCAGACTGATAAAGACTTTTTAAGGCTTCTCCCATGACAAACTATGGACCAGGTGGATTTTCCTGTTGCTGATACCATGCTCAGAACTGGTATCACATTGGGGAAGAAATTCCCTGAGAGCCAGGGAGCCTGAAGCTGTCTTGCAGCCACTACCAGAACAGCTCAGTACACCCTACGCTCTTCCACAAGTTACGTTTGGAAAAGAGAGCTGCTGAAATTGAGCCTACATGTCATATGAATTATCCTAACAGGCTGCAAATGGCCCACAAGCCAGAAGCCAAGTCTTCCTGAACTATGTCTTTGTAATGCAGAAAGTGGTACTTATTTTGACTGAGAGGAAGCCCTTATCTCATATGTGATAGCTCCTTTGTGTTTCCCTGTGTAGTTAGACCTGTTTCCCTATTTGACTAAAATTAATGAAGTTGCTGCTTGCCACATTGAAATCCATGCATGTATCTGTAATTTATTTGCCTTTCTCTGACAACTATTATGCTATATATAGTACTGCACTTTTATCGACTAAATTGAGGGGAAACCTAAGTGTGTTTTTACTAGACAGGCTATCTAATTTGCAAGCACAAACCTCAGAATATTCAAATGCTATGAAGATTGTATTGTCCATGCCAAAAGGGAAGTGCTAGTGTTACATGACTGACTTATCTCTGTGTTTGCGTATTTTAGCAGTTTTGCTTTGTTTAAAATTTAATGTAAGTCTTTTAAAATGTTCTATTTTTGCAGTAATGCATGTAGCATACCTTTTACATCAAGTCAGAAAAACAGACTCTTGGGCGTAACTTATTTTAAAATAATTCTTCTCTGCAAATGAACACCGAGAAACAAACAAGAAGGTGGAATATTTACTATGAGGGTCTAGAAATAAAGTTATAAGAGTCTAAAAGTAAAGCTGTTTCTTCAAATGTAAAGTATTCAAAACCTTGATTAAATGATAAAGCCATATCCATGAAATAAATTTCAGAACTGGCCAGAATAGAAATCTCTATTCTCTAAGTATGTTATTGTGACTGTAGATGCCACTATTTAAGTTCTTTATCTTGTTTGATTGTAGTACAGACAAGTTTTTTGGTCAGAAATACAGAAAGTCTATGGGGAAAAAAATTATGATGATGTCTGGATGATAGATTGCAAGTATGTTTTTTTGGTGGAGTGTTTTTCTGGTGATGTTTTTAGCAGTTGTTTTGTTTGTTTGGGGAGTTTTTTGTGGGTTTGTGTTTGTTTTGTTGAAGTTTTTTGGTTGTTGTTGGGGTTTTTTTTGTCGGTTGGGGGTTTTTTTTGGGTTTTTTTGGGTTTTTTTTGGGTGGTGAGCGGGTTGGCTCTGGTTTAGTTATGAGCTATTATCTACGAGATTGCAACTACCCTCCGTCATTTGACTGCCCTGTCAGGTACTTTTAGTTTTCTGACTAAATGTTACCCAGCTTTAAAGAGTTCAGGTGGGGATACTTCGGACAGTCAGAGCTTTTCATAATGCAAGAAGAAAAAGGGGGATTATCTGGAGCTTCAGAAGCACGGCGTGATTTTCAAGCAAGGGGTTAAAACTACTTTTCACAACTCCCAAAATTTCAGATGCAGACGGTGTATTTTTGTGGGAGGGGGTTACCGAAAGGGAATCCTCAATACCAATTGGCTGGGCTCTATCAGCTGCAGTTGAGCTCAGGCTGCTGCTGAAGCGCAGTATTGATCTGAAGGGTAAATGTGTAGGCAACCACAGAGAGGGATTCAGACGTATCTGAGAAGGGAACGAATCTCTTCCAGTAAGAAAGTGGTTTCTACCTGCCTTTCCTGCCTGTGAGATCCTTTGTGAAAGAAGGGGAGCACGAGCAAGGGCAGTTTGTCGCTACAGTGATTCGGAGAGCGAGGTGCTGCTGCTGTGCACACTGCCGCTGCTGCTCTGCCTGGTGCTGCTGCAGCTCCCTGTAGCAGGTAAGGCGGCTCTTTCTGGGAAGGGGGAGGAGGAGAGATTGGGATGGCACCGCGGTGGCCGGGGCTGTGGTGTGGGGGCCGCTGGACCACGGCACCCAGGGACGCTGCCTCCCCGGCGGAGCTGCAGGGGCACGCGCGAGAAACCTGGCCGTGTGGATTAGCAGCCTGTATTCCCCGCTCATCCCGGTTTGGAATCGCAAAACTTCAATAAGTTCTAAAGAAAGTGTGCGAGTCCGCAGTGCCTAAAGAAAGAGGGATCAGTGTAGGGAGAGGAAGGAGCTGCGCCTTCGCCTTCCCGCTTTGCGGGCGTCCAGCCCTCCTCCCGGTCGGGCAGTGGCTCTGAAAGACACAGGTACATGGGTGGTACAGAGGTGTGGGTGCAGCCACTTCGGCTGTGGTGGCTGGCGAGATCCGTGCTGATAAAAGGGAAACACAGCGTGCCAAACTGGGCGCTCAGCTGAACGGGAAAATAGCTAAGGGATGGTGTGAAACTCGTGGAACTGGAAATGTATTTGCCGTATTTTTATGTCCTTTTTCCTTTTTTTTAAGTGCTCAGTCCTGTGTGTGTGAACACGGGGGGGGAGGGGGGGGATTTCCGCAGCATTGACGTTTAAAGTAATAAGGGTCAGTTAAAAGAAAGAAGATAAGGTAAGGAATGTGAAGTCGACTTAAAACAACTTTGAAAACACATGAGCAACCTTCTCCCTTAAATCAAAACAAAACAAAAAAACCCAAGCCCTTCAGAAATCATTTAATGGTGAGAAATAAAATTTAGCCCTGACACAAGATTTTAAAATACGAGCCATGGTTTATCATTATAATGTTTCAAATTGATATTTTACAAATTAGTCATGTGATGAACAGTATGACATACATAATCTTTATACAAACGTTTTGCTAGTGAGTTTAGCTCTGAATTACAAATCATGCTGCAAGTGTGCCTAAGATGTGTAAAGGTACATGAATATTTCACATATTTTTTGATGTGAATGGCTCTGGGACTTTGGTATTTCAATTTCTAATATTTAATCTACAGTAAGGAGGATTTGTTTTCTTGTCTTTTAAATACTCATTTCAAAGCATGCTCTGGTGTGGTGATGATGATGGACTTTGTGTAAATTTCTGTGTTTATTGAGTGATGGTTAACTGAGGGTTTTTTCTGTATCTGCAAATATCTGCACAGAGCTAAATAGGATGCTGGATAGCATCAATAAATGGTTGAGGTTATTGGCAATTTTTTCCGTATCTTCAAATTCACATATAAATCTCAAAGACCTAACAGTTCAGGAATACCAAGTAGGTCTTATTATAATGTATCTTTTACTATGTATGTGATGGCATTTCGGATGCAAAATGAATAAATATTAAAATATTTCCATGAAATCATGCTTTTGGGAAATTAACACATTTTTCAGGATGTCTTTATTTCAGTCTTCTGAACATGTTGTTAAACCTCTCATTGATCACAGTGTGTTTTCAAGAGGTCTCAAGGCTTCTTACAAAATATTTCCCCAGATCTGAAAGCCAGATGGTTACATTGCAGAAGTCATAAGCAGTTAATTGCTAAACTGATTTGAGTGCTCCAGAACATATCAGCATGCAGACCAAAGGCTTCCAACGCAAATGATCAAACTAGTTACCTGATGTTGCTCTTAGAGCCTGGGGTCCCTGTGAGTGATGGTAGGGAAAACAGATTCTCTTTTGAGGAAGCAAGAAACAAAATACTTCAGTTTGAAAAGATTGTTTTAAAAGTTAATTTATTTTGTCTTTCTTGCATCTATCACATATGTGACATTCTTCCTCAAGTTTCCTTTGGATTCATTTGTGCCCTTCAAGTCCCTCCCCCCCACAATTGTTCTGAATGTCAGTTCTATTGCAGTGGTTTATCTACTGTGTTGGATGGATTTCCCACAATTTCTACTCATAATAATTTGACAGAATTCCCTCAAAGTGTTCAATGCTTTGTAGTTTTTTCTTCCAAATATATAAGAAGAAATAATATTGGAGTTGCAATGGCATGCAATAAAGAATAGATAACAGAATAGCAAATATAAATAGCTGTCTTGCTATATGCAGTTTCCCATTTTGTACCCATCAGTTGGTGTTTTGTTGCTCTGAAGAAAAACATGACTATTAACTAGGATTCAGAAGGAAAACAAATGCTTATTTTGCTTTCTTTCAACCTTAAATAACCCATTAGTTCCATAGTAGTGCTTGAGATGGTTTAAAAATGTTATAGGTACCAAATTCCTAAATTGCTTTTCCCTACATGAGTTTTAGACTGACATCTTTTTCAATTATTTAAAATTATTTTTTACATGAGAATGTTTTAGAAATCATTGACACCTGTGTAATAGCAAAGTGTCATGATGCTTTTGTCTTTATTACCTTTATTTGGATGCTACTACCATGCTATCTTAAAAGTATGGTTATAAATGTTTCATAGAAGGTTGCAAAGTTGTGTTTGAGTAAATATTTAAACACTTATTACAGAATAGAGAAGTGAGTAACTTACATGTAACTGTGCAAAGCATCATTATCAAATTTTTCAAGTATTCTTCTAATTACCTAGAGCTCAGGTGAATTCTTTTAATAAGCTCAGAGGATAGTCCAATATTAACTTTTCTAAACTTTTCTGATGTGCACATGCAATATAAAGTCTTGCAGTAAAGCAGAGAAGATAAAACCAGGGTGGAAAATTGTGCTGCCTTCATGTAATGAAGCACAGAGGCGAGAGGGTGGTCACACAGCCAGGTACTGCCTGTAGGTGACAGCCACGGAAGCACATGCCACCACCATCCCATTGGTAGGGAGTGTGGCTTTCCTTACCATGTGCCCTACTGTAAAACTGGTAAAACACTCATAATTCCCTATGCTGATTCTTAAAATATAATAACAAATCTTATTTGGAGCACTGTTTTCTCAAGAGGCATAACATCATAAATATCAACTTTCTGAGGGACGTACTTAAAGAGAATTTCTGCACATACATTTCTTCACGTTCTGAAGATGACAATGTCTGCCCAGAGGGATGTCATACTTTTTGCTCTGGAATATATTTCTTATACTTACCATTATGCTTTTAAAGATCATGAGAGAGTGCATCTGCTCATTACATCTCTATTCCTTATTTTCTATCTGTAATATATTTATCTGAAACATACAGCAAAGAAAAATCACATATTTTAAATGTGGATATATTTATTTTAAAAGCTTTATTTTTGTCATACTTCTGATTCTATCAATATATACTAATTTGTATATAAAAATATTCAAAGTTTACTAAAACCTTTGCCTCTAGTGCTTATACTTTATTACCAGACAACACAGTTATTAGTATAAGTATTAAACTGAGTATTGTGTGAAATAATTTTGTGATGACAACTTGCATTTTGATTAAGTTACCACAGTTGCCCAATTCACAGTCATAAAACTTTGAAAATTGATCATGCTTATGTATTTCTGTTGAGCATCTCTATTGCATTCTTTCAGGAATACCAAACAGTTCTGGAATATTTTTCATAATATTGACGAGCAGTGCGTTATGTGTGTGTGTGTGTATGTACTGAACTCTATGTTTGTCCAAAGAAGGGCAACAAAGCTGGTGAAAGGTCTGGAGCACAAGTTTTATGAGTGGCTGAGTGAGCTGAGGTTGTTTAGCCTGGAGAAAGGAGGCTCAGGGGAGACCTCATCACTCTTTACAACTGCCTGGCAGGAGGTTGTAGCCAGATGGGTGTGGGTCTCTACTCTCATTTAACAAGTAGTAGAATGAGAGGAAATGGCCTCAAGCTGCACCAGGAGAGATTTATATAGGATATTAGGGAGGGCTTCTTCACTGAGAGCGTTTTCAGGTGTTGAGATAGGCTGCCCAGGCAAGTGTTGGAGTTGTTATCCCTGGATGAGTTCAAAAGGCATGTGGATGTGTCATATGCCAACATGGTTTGGTGGTGAACACAGCAGTACTACGTTAATGGTTGGACTTGATGGTCTTAGAGGTCTCTTCAACCTTAAGAATTCTATGGTAAACTGTAAATATAAAGTCAAATATAAGCAAATTGATGACTGTTCTGCTGGAGTTATTAAACATTTTTTGAAAGTCTAGAAAAGAAACATGGTTCAGTTTTATTGTAAATACATAAAGAAAATTATTTCTACGAGATCTAAATTACATTCTTTTAAGCAATGAAATAGACTGATTTTTTTTCAGTATGCTGCTGAGTAGAACAGCCACATTTTAATTTTATGTCCACATTGTCATTCATTTCTGACAGCTGATATATTTGAACCTATTTATTAACGACTGTTAATAAAAAGAGGCAGGAGAGAAACACACGAGAAAAAATTGAAGCTGATGCCATAGCGTCTTTGATTTTTCATAATTTAACCATGGCTCTTCATTCTTGTGTTGAGAGAAGAAACTCTAATTCCTCCGCAATTTTCTGCTCCACTTCAAATCATATGTACTTACCTACAGGATCAGTATCTTTGTTGGCTTCCAGACTTTTCATTTACAAAGCACTTTTACGGATCTTGAACGTAAAAATTGTTATATGAAGCCAAATACTGCTCTGCTTTTAAGTGACTCATAAAATGTTTCCACTTAATGCATTTTTATGTACACACATGTTTGAGTGTGTTTATACATATCCTTTAAATGAAGTGGTTTTTATAAGACATTTTAAAAGGTGAATATGATTTGAGTTTGTTTAGCACATTGAGTTTAAGGGATCACAAAGAAATGAATTATGGTTCAGGGTGGCAACAGAGACTTGATAGACAAATGCTATTAAAAAGGTATGTTGTCTAAGGTGTTATGTTTTATAACACTGCATTGTGAAAAATATAATGTGATTTTTGCTTTTTCTTAGGCATTTGACTGTTCACTAGAGGGACTGAAATATAAAGTCTGTTATGAAAGATGTCCCCTCTTTTTTCAACTCTAGATTTCACTTTTCTAAAGGTCTTTGTGGAGGGAGGGCTACAGTCTGCTCTGGTGCATTGGTTTCTCTCAGTGTATTCACTCCTACTGGCCTACAGTTAGGAGCTGTATGATACTTACAGTAGTGGAAATGAATTTGGGATGTATTTTCGCATGTGCATTATTTTGTATTGTGATACTATCAGGTTTCACAGAGTAAACCTGACAGCGTTCTTACTTCTTAAGGTAAAAGCTGGGGTAAAAGTACAGATTTTGTCGTCCCTCATTAATACAAGTTGCTGCTCAGAGACCCAAATTTCAGCAATTCAGTCTGTCTCTTCTTAGGATACCATTTAACAATCTGCCTAATATTAAGAGATAATTCCCATATGTACCAGTATGGTTTTAAGAAGTTGTCTGCTAAAGAAAGTACTCTTTTTCCGTGAGATGTAGTGCAAGACATTAATCATTACTGAAAAACTTACATTTCTATTGAATAAAACAGGGCTAAGACATACTGTTTTGGGCTCTTTGTTTTAAGATCCTCTTTCCTAATTTCATTTTTCTCTATTGCTTTTTCCTGACAGATTTGTTTTCTTCTATTCAGTGAAACCAATTGTGAGGGACTCTGACTGCTTTGCTAAACACCAGAAGGGGATTGCATTTCCCTGACAGAGCCAGTGGACTTTGTCATAGCTTGTTATATCCACTTCCTTTTTGAAATCTTGTAACAAATATTTTGCTTCATTTTTTGCTTTGTGAGTCATTGTGTTTCTTCTCTGCTTTCTCTCAGTACATAGATTCTTGCTATCTACAGTAAAATTTAGTTAAAACAGAATTTTGAGATGCCCTGACCACTGCTTCAAAGTAGACACTCCTGTTGCACTTTTTTAGTTCCCACTGTCACTTACAAAATGACAGATTTTTTTTCCAAACTTCTGTCCTCTAGTTGTGGAATCAGCAGTGGAAGACTATGCAATGCCTTCTGCCACAGAAGGAGTCTCTTTTTTCAGTTCTGTTCTGTACATTATGTCTTTTTTCTAAACTACTGAAAACTTTGACAGCAGCATGAAATACAATGGGATTTGTGTGGAATTAGAGATGAACCTTGAAAATTACTTTAGCCAAAGGAAAACACTTCAAAATAACAAATTTATTCTTGTCGATAATGCGTTAATGATCTGATGGATTGAACTGCATAATAAAAACTAATGATGGTAGATAGGGAAATAATAGCACTAGGTTTAAAATACTTAGGTGGAAGAATAGATATAAAAACCTAGATAAAGTTAAATAAAACCTCTTTGCTTCAACTTTCCTGTTGTTGATGGAAATAGCCCTGGTTCTGGTCTTTGTCAGAGAAATAAAGCTGCATGATTCACTGAAGAGACAGCTCAATGAACAGGCGTGACAGGCCTGATTCATCAGAATCTTTCATGTTGTATTCCAGTAGTAATTATTTATTCCTGTGGAAATTTCCTTTGAGGCTAGGTTTTTGGCTAGGTTGATTCTAGCCGCTTTGGGAGCACAGAGCAGGAATAAAGCTGATTTTAGCCTTGACTGGAGACTCCCTCAGTCACAAAGCTGGTACTTCTCTGTGACTGGCAAGTAGCAGGCCTTTGGCCAGGCAGAGAGTATGGCTGCCGTGTTGTTGCCCTGCTTATTACAATGCTGCTGGCAGAGCTTCATTTGGGAGCTGCTGTTAGTATGATTTAGGGAAGCCCTGAAACTGAAACTGGTGTACCTTAATATCTTTATCAATGACATAAACAGCAAAATCAAGTACAACATCAGCAAGTGTGCAGATGACCCCAAGCTGAGTGGAGTGGTGGACCCTGCAGGACAGGATACCATCCAGGCAGGCCTGGACAAGCTCAAGAACCTCATGAGGTTCAACAAGTCCAAGTGCAAGGTGCTGCACCTAGATAGGGCCGATCCCAAACATGGGTACAACACTGGGTGCTGAACTCATTGAAAGCAGCCCTGTGGAGAAGGACTTGGGGCTTCTGGTAGAACAGAAGCTCAACATGCCATAGCAATGTGTACTTGCAGCCCAGAAAGCCAACTGCATCTTCATCAAAAAGAAGTGTGGCCAGCAGGGCAAGGGAGGTGATTGTCCCTCTCTCCTCCACTCTTGTGAGACCCCATTTGGAGTATTGTGTCCAGGCTGGGGTCCTCAGCACAGAAAACTCACAAACTTGTTGGAGTGCATCCAGAAGAGGACACCAAGGTGATCAGAGGGCTGAAGCATCTCTCCTATGAAGATAGGGTTGCTCAGCCTGGAGAAGAGAAGGCTCCATGCAGACCTTTTAGCAGCTTTTCAGTATTTAAAGGGGGCTTACACAAAAGAGGGAGAATGACAGTTTTCCTGGGCAGATACTGATAGCAAAAGGCAGAATGTTTTTAAGCTACCAGAGGAAAGATTTAGATTATATATTAGGAAGAAATTCTTTACTTGGTGAATAGTGAGATGCTGACACTGGTTGTCCAGAGATGCTGTCAATGCACCATCCCTGGAAGTGCTAAGGCCAGGTTGGATGGGGCTTTGAGCAAACTGATCTAGTGGGTGACTAGTGCCCCCCCATGGAAGGGGTTTGGTTCTGGAAGGTCTCTTCCAATGCTAACCATTCTGTGTTTCTATGAAATATTGCTATGCGTTCTCTATTTCTTCTGATAGCATAGTATCTGTTCTCGATGCTAGGAGCAGAGACTAGTTCTGTCTATTTACAAACTAATATCAGTTAAAAAAAAAAAGCCAACAAAATTTTGCTAGTGTTGGATTCTGAAAGCTCATCCAGACAGTCAGGAGACAAGAATGAACTTTTCAATGTAATTATTATTTCTACAGTGTGCAACTTGAAAATGAACCAAGTGTCAGTGTCCTTTGTTTGGCTGTAACAGAGAGAGATGATCAAAGAATAAGTTGCAGCTTTCTTGTCCTGTATTCCTAAGTCTTGTCATAAGCAGTTGTGTTGTTTTCTATGTGTTCTTCCCTAATCTATAAACTGCCCTTTTACACTGAGATAATGCATTTTTATTCAATTACTAGATCGAATAGAAATCAAGAAGAGCTCATCAGTGGCCTGCATACAATGCTAACAGCTTAAGGGTGAAAAACTTCTGCCTGTAAAAGTCAATATGCTATTTAAATTTTAGAGACAATCATAGATATCATCAGGGAGGTTCCAGAAATACAAGTGTAAGCCAGACCTCAAAGTTAGAGAAGGGTCTGATACAGTAGCTTACTCAAGAGTCTGACATTCTGCAAAAGCTGTGTGTGGTTCATGTCGTTATCATGCAGAGGAAAGGCATTTCCCTGAATGAGTCTGACATTCTGCAAAAGCTGTGTGTGGTTCATGTCGTTATCATGCAGAGGAAAGGCATTTCCCTGAATGAGTCTGACATTCTGCAAAAGCTGTGTGTGGTTCATGTCGTTATCATGCAGAGGAAAGGCATTTCCCTGAATTTGGTTTCCAGAGCTGTAGAGTGAACTGAATAGCTTATACATTAATATGAATGTCCTTCCTGAAGCTGCAACTGGAGAAAAAAAAATGAATACCCTTATACTTGGCTCTTGTCAGTAAAGCAATATGCCCCAGTGGATTTCAGTCCAGTAGGGGAAAGTGTCAGTGGGTCTTGAGGAAGTTTGAAGGAAATGAGCATATAATTTGAGAGTATCAAAACGAAAGTATGTTCCAACTAAGAAATTAGCAAAACAGCTGTAAACAACAGTGTACAGTAATATTTAGTAACTTAGTCTGGTAAACCTTTAGAAATGCAATCAAAGTTATTCTGTGTGGATGCCCTCGAATTCACAAAATGTGCTGCAAGACACAGTCCCTTAAAACACCTTACACGTTCTCAGAGCATATATTTAACAGAGTCATATGGGAAATAGTCACAGGGTTTTTTTTAATTTTTCGAGGTGAAAGTGAAGAAAGTGGAAGCTAATCATCTGTCCTTCCTAGAAGGAAATTAAAGTGGTTTTAGGTGATTACCAATTTTTCACTATTTATCAAGTTTTTCTGCATATGCTCCTCCCAAATCACCCATACAGTTCCTGGAGAAGATCTCTTCCTCTCAACTATGAATCCCATTCCTACCTTTGTCAGGCAAACCTGGTTTGATAGAGTATAATAATTTGCTTAATGGATTCATTTATTTCCTTCCCATTTTTCAAAGAATTGATGAAAGCTTTGTAGATATAAAAAGAAAATAATTTTTTTGTCCAAATAAATATATAATTCTTGATTTAAACTTGATTTCAGGAATATTTAAGGGGAAAATGCTTCCTTCTTCTTATACAACTTCGCAGTCTCAAATGATGATGTCCATATTTCCTTGTCGCACCCATAATTGAATAAAGCTGCCAGGATGCAATAAGAAAAGGAGAGTGGTGGGAGTCCTTGAAAGGTTTGTCTTAATGGGTATTGAAGCTCAGTCTTGTTATCTAAACTAAACAGTGACGAACTGGTATTAACACCTGGACTTATGTCTTTGCAAAATCCGGAGTTCCTAAAGTAGCAATTAATTGGCTTAATGTTGAAAACCTCCTATGTTGCGTTCTGAAGCTCTATTCTGAAGGACAGTGTTAATTTGTCATGTAGTGCTGATTCAAATTAGCTGGAAGTGCATTAATTTTCACACAGCCCCAAAGTCTTAACTCCTTGCACTATGAAAGTTTGTGAGAAATAAAAAATTTTGAGATTAGTGATTATTTTCTTCCCTCTTTAAGACAAAACTAAAATTGAGATACATAAAAATACCTTTCTATATATGTGCCAATAACAGTTCCAATGGAAGATTTTAAAATTAATCTTATCTAAATCTTAGGTTTTCCCTTCCTTGCTACTTATCCTTTAAGAACACACTTAGAATCTCTGTAGTACTTGGGCTGCATGCTATAATAGAATATAAGACCTTGGAACATTAACAAATATCTCAGCTTTTAAACAGACTGTGACCTATTCATTTACAGGGCTACTTCAATAAAGCAATAGCTCACTTAGGTTAATGATGGATCATGGTGTGATTCGATTTGCAGAGTGCAGACTTGCCCATTATCCCCTAATGTTTGTATGGGTCATGTTATCACATCCAAATAATGATTCATGCCACCCCTTGTTCCTGAAGATATCACAGTGATTACAGGAAAGCTCGGCGTGCTAGTACACAAAGCCTTTAGGGTTCTCTTGGATGCTGCTGAATTATTATTTTTGGCTAGGGCATGATAAAGCAGGAAGGTCTCAGGTTTCTCTGTGACACCTTCCTCTCATGATTCAATTGGCCATCTGTCTGAGCAGACGGGCTGGACATTTGCAGAAATCAGATCTGTCTCTCCCTGACTTTTGCTTCTTTATTTTTCCTTTCTTTTGGTAAGGAAGGTTAGCTAGCCCTGACCTGCTGTGACAGGTTATTTACAAGTCAAGTGCCTTACGACTTCCCCCCTCTCCCCCACTCCTCACAGCTTGAGTATCTATCTTGAAGATGGAGCAATTTCCAAGAGAAAGAAAACATCAATACTTTTGTCCTCCTAGTTATCTCACAGGAGAGACTCAGGCCGGTAGCCACACTGAGAAGGGAAAAGGATATGTTTTCTAGTTGTGAATACACTGTGAGTACCAACATAATTTCTTATCCCAGTGCTGCCACATTGCTATTTACACGGAAAGATTGTTGTCACTTAGGCACAGCAATTCAAGGCAGTCTAAGTGATAGGATGAGAAGTGAAATTTTGACTGTGATTGTATATGTTTGTACAATGCTCTTAAGGTTTATTTTTACTTCTCATTGTAGGGGATGATCTGGATTTGTTCACCTGCCACTGTGTTTATACTGAATGACCATCAGCCTGCTCACTGGTCCAGCTGCTGACAAACACTGAATCTTGATAAATGCTTCCAATAAAACTGTCATAAACCTCACTAGGTCATACTCTCCTAAACATAAACTGCTCGTAGTTAATATATAGTGCAGCTAATACATGAATGGTTGGAGGAATAGTTTCCTTATATTTTCTTATACAAAGACATAAGACCTGTGGAAATTAAAAAGATTAACTTCTTTGTTACTAACTGCATATGCAACTTAGATACAGAAGAAATTACTGTAAGAAATAGTGCTGTTCTTCAAGTAAATTCATTTTCTTATAGCTGAATTTAAAGATCCTCCAACAGCTTCTGTCACTAAGGAGATATAATTGTTTCACTCATTTAAAGAACACTTTTCTAAGGAAAGCCACGGGTAGTGAAAAAAATTTAAATTGAAAACACCTGTTAACATTGTTTTTTCCACTTTCTCTGCTTGTAGACTTTTGAAACAGTCACACTCAACAGTGTCAAATAGTGATGAAATATTTAAAAATACAGTTTTTTTAATCCCTTGAACTTTTTCTCATCCACCCATAAAAACATTTCCTAAAGAGTTTGAATACTATAGAGGGAGTTTGTTGTTTAAATCAGACATTAGAGATAGGGTTGTGATTGAAATAATGGTGCTGTGTTGACCTGTTGGGCATGGAATATGGTAAAAATATGGGCACTTCAAATAAATAGTAAAGCCATTTCATATATTTGGCTCTCATTATGTAACGTTTTTACTTTGCTTTAGAAGTATTATACAAGGACCTCCCCAGAAATAGTGCTAAGGATCTCAAAACTGTAAGCAGATTTCAAACCTAAATTAGATTTCCCAGCTGCTTAGTGGTATATACTCACATTCAAATAGCGAAAAATGGCTTTTGAAATGTGTATTACATTAGAACTCTGAAAAGTTTTGTGTATTTTAATTTGCTGAGTGTTGCAGCAAATTTAGGACTTGAAAGTCCCTTGTGATAGTTGCCTGAAGCATTAATAGAAAGAGATTTTCTTTCTTTTCCCTCCCCTTGAATCAACAGTATAATGATTTTTGAGGATCAATATTGTATTCCTGTGTTTGGAAGCTTAAACTCATGCAATTTTATTTCTGTCTGGTGTTTTTCCTGCTTAAACATAGAGGGTTTATTGAAATTTGAAAGAATATTCAAACTCACCATTTCCAAAGACCAAAATCCTAGGTCATTTTCCCTCCTTCCCAGCTCCCATTTCCCATGATAAATGTATGAAAAAATCCTGGTGTTCTGATTGTATCTAAGAAACATACAGACTTAGTTTGTAATCTGAATACAATGACCCATCTTTCAAGCTCAACTGACTCTGCGCATTTTTTGCAAGCAAAGAAAAGATTTTCATTCAAACCATAAGCATAGTTGTAACTACTGCCTACCAATTTTATGACAGAGTGATTTTTGTAATGAAACATAAAGACATTCAAGATTTCAAAGTTTGCATTAATGCTGATAATTGTAGATTAAGCTGGCTGCCAGGTATAATGCAAAAGCATAGAACTTTTACATTTTGTTTTTATTTTTGTCTTTATCTTCAGTATGTAAATGTGATGTGGCATATCTATATCACTGTATCCTTATTTTTCTTTATATTGAAAACAGTACACTCAAAAAGGTGGCCTGAAACAAAGTGTTGTTTCTGGTTTTATTTTTCATATAGACCAGTGGAATCCATCCCTAAAAAGAAGAAATTGTAAATGTCACCACTACATTTACAAAATAGGAGTTTGTAGACTTGTTTATTTGCCATGTGAAAATATGCATGTACTTAAGGCATTATTCTTTTTATCTTTGTGAGGAAAAAATTAGGGTTCTTGTTGTCTTGATATTTTAAATGGAAAAAGAAGAAGATTCTTAGAGATATTTATGACCATAACATCCTTCTGTTGCATTCTAACTCTTAAGAAGAAGCCAAGTGCTCAGATTTTTTTGAGGGTTTAGTTTAAAATATTATATAGAGACTGAAACTCAATGAGAAGTAATGCAAAGCAAGAAATGATGCTTTTTTATGTCAAGAGCAAAGTGAAAAGCTTTACTTTGGAAGCTGTCAAATGTCTCTTGCCTGTGTCTTACCTAAACATCCATGGACAAGTAGACTTACCTCTGTTATGGGGAGCTCATTAAATCCTACAGCAAGACAGAACACGAGACAGAAAAGAAATCTTCCTCTCAAAGCTTCCCCTGGAGTTTTCTTTATGTCATGTGCTTTCTCCTCTATGAAGAATAAACTCTTCAAGCTTTTGTGGAATTAGCTTAGAATTATAACATGGGGCTTTCTTGTCCAATTAATTTCAAATTACAAGGAGGATGTTATTTCTGCCTCAGATACAATTTAACATTTCCAAGAAAAACTCAGTATCATGGTATGTTGGTAAAATGAATGGATAAGAGAGGAAAATATGACCTAATTTTGGTTGTAATAGTGGTTTTCTGATGACCACTGTCATTGTATGGTTTCACTTCAATTTACTCCTTTATTTATGTAATATGTGAGGCTAGTCAGCACTATTGCTGTAGGTAATATAAATTAATATATGTGGATTGACTTATTTTTGACACTAGGCCTCTAGTCCTGATGCCCTGTACTTCCATATTGTATGTGACAACTTCTTAATTTAAAATTTTTATTCCCCTGTTAAAGTTAAGTCATCCAGTTGCAGCAATAGCTATTGGCATGATGAGATATTTATTAATAAAAAAGGTAAATTAGACCAGTGGAATCATAAACCAGGGTGGTTTGAATATTACCTAGTAATACAAAGTAAATGTACATCTGTAATGGTCCAGCTTTCATAAATGGGGAACTGAAAAGAGATTTACTTTGTGTCCTGAGAATGAGTCAGTTTTGTAAGCTTTGAGATGAGCTATAGAAGCCCTGGTCAAAAATTTCCTCAGGGAAGTACTTTTCTATTGAGAATTTGATTTTCAGCTGTAGAAATCAATTTGCAAACAAAATGTGTTTTCCTGGAGAAATTAAAGGAAACAAATAAATAGTTGAAACAAAATATTGTGGAGACAAACACATGAAAACTGAAAGCATTTAAGACAGAAACATTGCATGATGTTGTAGTTGTGGCACTGTGCTGCTTCCTACTGAAAAGCAGAAACACCACTTGCATGTCCCTGCACGTGATGCTTCATGACCTTGTCAGTCTTGTTCACTAAGGAAATTGTTGGTCTGTGGAACAGCATGGAAAATACAGTGAATAAGTGCAGTCCCATTAAAAAAAAAAAAAAAAAAGAGTAAGACTATAAACCTGAACTCCCTCTATCATATAAGATCAAGGAAATATTCCAACAGAGCATTTTGGCTAAAATAATATTTTGTATGTTGGCCCCTCTTTTCTCTAAATAAAGATCCCCGTATTTTGAAGATTCCTAAACCATCTTATTTAATACTACCTTACTTCACATTTTGTGCATAAGATTTAAACCCCCAAAGTATATTTTATCTGTTGCTTGTGAACTTAATAATGTGGAAAGTTGTGTTTATCCATCTTCTTTATAGAGGTTTTCACCTCTAGTTTATTCAGCAATCAGTTTCTTCTATTACTTCTTCACTCCAGATCAAGACTTACAGGAGTGCAAGTGACACCACAGACTAAATTGTAGAAGTTTAAGAGCTTGGAAGAATTATTAGACCTTAGTTGTTGTCTGACAACCTAAATAATTATCTTAACATCAAGGCCTGACCCTCTTCTACACTTAGAGGAAAGACTGCACACTATTTTGGCATTCTTGTAACATCTATGGCAGATTATTTTCCATCTTGCCTTGAGGATATTTATCAGATAGCTTAATGTTGGTACCTTATGATTTCTTGACAGCTGGCCATAAAATCTGATAAATGCTTCTGCCAATAAAGCAACACGTGGGTTCCAAAAAAAGTTTGCAATTTTTAATAAGGTAGATTATTTGATTGATGTGCAGTATGCATTCTAATTACAAATAAAAATGAGGAAGAGGAAATTTGTCACTTCCCCATTCATTATTCCTTAATTAGACTACAACTAATCAGGATTTATGATTGGCTAAAATAACCTCAGATTTAATTTACTGCACTGCCATACAGACAGATAAAAAGAAATCATGAATTATATTTTGCTGCCAAGACAGCACAAAAGAACAAGGAAATAAGATGAAACTTGAAATACTGTAAGCATGACTCTGTCTGAAATCTCTCAGATTAGTAATTTATTATAACAAATGAAATACTTCTCTTGTGAAATGACAGAATACATTTTTTTTCAATATGCAATATTTGTGTATATTCTGAGCACCACAGTAGATCAGTACTGCACCTGAGATCAGTGCATTTATTTTGGTTTTGGCTTGTGTAAAAGCCTCTTCTGTACTTTACTTAACAACAGAATATGTAAAATGTGCCAAATGAGTGGTGATAATGACACAACCCTGACATTGTTCCGGCTTCATTGTGGAGCCAAAACGTAGAATGCAAACTTTTATTTAGGAGGAGCTTTTTTCCTAAGTCAGTATCAGTCTGGTTTTGCTGGGGTGTCAGTTCTGTGCTTCCACTACCTGCATTGGTTTCTGTGTTTTCATGTGTGTATATTAGGGGAAGAAATAGGACAAAAAGATAGTACATTTCCTTATTACACTCTTGTTCATGCTATATTCTTGCACGGTGACATCAAGTTTACTTATATCTCCATGACACAGGCATGCACATATGAAAACAATATCTTTGTTTGTTTATGAGAATTTAGTAACTGTGCAGGCAAACACACCACATGCCTGTGGTGCAAGGAGTGGAAAATTCTGATTAGTCAAAGTTAGTTCTTCTTCTGAAGTACTGTCATTGTTTTGTATGTCCAGTAGAGGAAAAAAACCTTAGGAAGAAAGAGGTCAAAACAGAAGTTAGCACAATGGTTAGTCGTTAAGGAATGCTTTGAGGATGTAAGAAAATAGAATTTAAATCTCTATGTGCCTTGACTTTTACCCAGGTCTCATTTTAAGTAAGTAACTTCACCTCCATATTTTACAGCCTGAGTGTCTCCAAGGAAGTTATTTAAATTTTTATAAAAAATTAAAAGATCATTGGTAGGGACAGGAATTGTAAATTTCTCAGTAGCACAGTGGGTGGAATACTTACCCACTGGTTCAGAGGCAGGTTGGATTTCTGTTCTGAATTTATCCAGGCAGAGGCTTCAAACCTTGGTCTCCCTAAATATTGGATGAGTTACCTTTTGCAGTATTAGTTGGTCTAAAATTTATCTTCAGGCTCTTTATAGATGATTCAATACTGCCTGTGAGGAGTGTTCCCACTTGGAATGTGAAAAAGTGTATAGTGGACAAAAGGTACATTTTAACTACTTCTTCGTCCAAATTTTTTTTTTTAATGAGTTCTAATATAGGGGGTGTGTTTTAGCTGCATTTATTTTCTCTTCTATTAGCATAGACCAAAAATTCTTCAAGAAGAAATGTCAGACAGTGAGAAGCAGTAATCTGAAGATCTGTAATCTTGAATCTCACAGTGCTAAAACTCTCAAGGTCCTGGCTACAATATTAAAAATATTTATCTCCTTGTAATACAGCTGCACACAAAAACAGCTGTTGCGACTCACTGTGGGCTCAAGCAACAAGCCACAGGGTTGTTTTTATTTCCTTTGATTCTATGTCTTGTAATTAAATCAATCAAGTCATGTACAGTCAACCATTGGTTCTTACTGGTTCAAATAGCATATAAAAATCATCAGTTCACTAGTCTGTCATCGACAAAGAATCACTGAAAATGGCAGAAAACTGTGTACTTGTCTCTGTTTCTGCAGTAAGATTTTTTCTTGCCTTCTTTTCTAGGTAGAGCTTGTCCATGAGGTGCAGGGCATCTTTTCTGTGTATGTGTGCACAGGTGTGATCTCAGCATCCTGCTGGTGCTGCTGATGTCCTTATTATCCCTTTTTTTCTTTTTTTGTTCTAACCTGTTGATTATTTTTATTTAATTTTGTTTTTTCTTTCTCTTGCATATTTTTTTCTTCTAATAATTTCCACCTCTTCTTTTCTTTCTTTATTTTCTCTTCTTCCATTTGAAGGAGGTAATGTAGATCAGTAATGCTACTGTATTAGATTTAAGGAACCTTCTGCCTCATGCCAAGAAAGCTGGGTCACATCTGCAGCAAACAATAGTTCTCAAATGCATCAGATACAGAGAAAGAAGCCTGAGGCTTTATGTAGCACAGAAAGAGCTGGAATATTTTTGTAGTGATCTTCATTTGCATCATACTTGTACCTTAGTAGATGTCTTTTATTTGATTGCATATCTATTTTTACTTCTGTACTTTGTAGCAATACAAAATTGCACCATGGAATTGTGGATGTGCAGACACATCCAATCTCTCTACATATTTGTCTGTAAAGACAAGAAAATATCCGCATATTAAATTGACATTATTATGGACATATATATATTATGGACTGAGTTATGAGAAAATTGTCTAAAGAAAGAAGCTGGAAACTCCTAGATATATGTAATCAATGTATGTCTGCAAAAGTTCACATAGCATTTGATTGTGCAATGCTGTATCTTAATTCAGATGATTATTAAAGCATTACATATTAGAATGTCTTCTTCACTACAGAAGAAATACTTTGCTAATAATTTTTTTTGGTTTTGAGGAACTTGAATAATTAGGCAACCAGCAAAGGAGAAATAAGACAGCCTATTTAGGCTAAGCCAAGACTCTTATGCTTTTTAAAAGGTGCAGAATTATCCTTATAATGTTTGTTTACTTCAGGCACCTCCTGTCTGACCCTGGAAAGACTTGCAGTGAGGACTTTTACAACATGATTTTAAGAAAAATGGATGCATTTGAAATTTCCACATGAATTCAAACATCTGAGCAATCTTTAAATACGTCCAATGTTTTATTTTTTGAGGAATTTAGGTTATTTCTGTCAAACATACAGACTCTGGATTTATCCTGTTTGATGGTAACTTTTGAATGCTTTCCAGGTGCTGCTGTTTCTTGACAAACTGAAACAATAGCTTTGCAAGGGATGCCATCTGCCTGCATCCTTTGAAATATCTTAACTGAAAACAAGTAGCCTTGGAAGAGGATTAACTGTTTCAGTTCTGTCCATATTGGCTGCAGCTGAACCCGTAATACTTTAAAAACCCTGGCTGTGACTGGGGCTGCAGAGTCACACAGGAGCTTCTCTGTTTTGTCACTGAGACCGTGACTATCGCAGCAGGTGGACTCCATGGAGGTCTGTGGCCTTCTCTGCCAAGAAAATCTGTACCAAATAGTGCATAGCTAACAAATGGTTTTGGTAGGTTGAATGTTTCATTGTTTTTTAGTTTAGGAAGGCTTTGCACAGGTGAAAAAATAAATGCTGTTTCCCGTATTGCCAGATTGGATGGGGCAAAAAAATTCTAACTAGGGAAGGTGAAGAAGAGTCTGGTTTTGAACACTTGGCTATGTGAATGGAGACTGCACAGAAGTTAGTTGGAGAGTTTCAAATTGCTAATTGAGTGTTCGAGCAGATACTTCAGTTAGTTTTTTTCCCCAAGGAAAACTATCTTTACTTTATTTTTCCCCAGATCCTTTTCCTGAATGTGGCTTGATCATTATAGGGAATATGTTAATATTTTGGCCTCTATAATATATTACTTGCTTATATGTCTGACACCTGTGGGCAGTAACTTCAAATGTAGGGCATTAGTCAGACAGAAGCATAATTTTACTGGTGATATCTTAAAAAAAGCAGGAAAGTATATGTCTATTTTTTATTAAAATAGAATATTTATATTATATATTAAAAGAAATATGTAAAACTTCATTTAATAGTTCCACATGGCATAATTACTTTTGACATAACTAATCTTACTATTTATCCATATGCTGAAAATCAGGTTTTGTCCAGGTTCAGTTTAATCAAAAGACTGGAGCTGATTAACTTCCTTTTGTCTGAGCTCTTCCATAATGGAGTCCCCATGACAAAAAAAAAAAAAAGCTAATTGATCAGCTGCCACTGATAATTTCTTAATTTATGCTGTTTTTTTCTGAAAATGCTTCTCCTTAGCCTGCAGTGTAATCCTGAGACATGCTCGTAGTTAGGGATGATAGAGCTGCAGGACAGGGTGATCAAGCCATATAGATGTGCATAGTGACAAAGACAAGAGGCCCCCCATGTTCTTTATATGGCTTGATTTTTTTTAAAATCTTATTTACACACTGCAGGGAGTAAGTCAAGAGTAAAGCAATGCAGACAAAATGTCATGAGCATGGATGGATACAGATATTACATACACGGTATATACATTAGAAAGCTAAAAGGATAGAAAGCCACAGCATTGATAACATTATCAAATGTTTTGCTTACTCGGGATTACACTTTATACCATATATTTATATTTGGTAGATCATGTTCTTCCTGAAAAGTGGCATAGTCAACAGCATCCTAAATCAGGGTTTGTGACATCTGTTTGCCTGCGGGTGATGTTCTGTGTGGAGCCTGAGAGTTCAAGGAAGAAGGAGTGGTGTCATGGATTACTCCCTCATTATTTTCATTAATAGGGAAATACACTGCTCTAAATAGAGCAAGCAGATATGTCTATTTTATCATTTGTTATTAGATAATCCGTGTTTCTGAAAATATAGCAAATTTATTTCAAGATGTCTTATTTCTGACTCTTTCCCTGGTATTTTATTTGCTATATGGACACCCTAACTTACTGCAATCTCTACAGTTATGCTGTAAAGTTATTTGTTCATCTTCAGCAGTTATCCAATGCCCCTTAAATTATATTTCATTTATTTTTCTGCTTGAAGACTGAAAATACAAAGGTAATAGGTCTTGTCTAGAGCTTTGTCAGATAGTACTTTTATCTAATTCTCTGTGCATCTGTGAGCAGGTGAACACTAAGAATCCATTTATAGATGGGAGGCCTAAGAGAAGGCAGACTGATGTGAAGAGGAAGAAGAGAAGCTACATAAGTCTCACAGTGTCCTGAAGGCTAAAGAATGTGTTAGTAGTAAATTTGACACATAGAGAAGTATCCTCCAACAATTTGCCTTTTCTAGTTCCTGAAATAATTTCTCTGCTAGCAATTTTAGTTCAGCCCACTGTCTTTGGACTGCCAAAAAAATTCATCATAGTCTTTGCGATGCCCTCATGGTTGCCATTTCTGGTCTTGATGAATTGAAAGAGCATTGTTTTTATCCCCTGAGACCTAAAGAGTGTGTTGATCCAAGTATTCTTTCAGAAGTGAATGTCTTCCACCAGCTTTAAGGAGGCCTGACTTCTTCAGTTTTGAAAACATATTTTTTGATATATTTCTGTATGTATAATTGTAATAGTTCTTTCCATCTTTCCTTGCTTTCTAGTGCACTTATTTCTCCCCTGCTAACGGGTTTCTCTTTTCATTTTACATTCACTTTGTTCATTACATGTTGGATTTAATCAGATTATCTTAACTCCTAAAAAGGCGTTATCCATTTCTTCAGTAAGGAATGCATTTAGGATCACCTTCATTATTGCCTCCTCCTTGACTTGTCCATATTATAGGTGGTAGAGTTACTATCTCTGCAACAGAATAAGGCTTTCATAGGTCATTAAGTCTGTGTTGCCACGAAAATGTGCAGGTTTTTAAAATAGCTTTCTCTAGGAGGCTTTTTATTAGCAGTAGGCAAACTGAAATTCCATCTTTGGTACCTGTTATTATATTTGGTATAATATTTTTCTGTCTACGAGGGGCCAAGTGCTGAGAAAAAGAGAGGTAGCAGTGAAACATAGCAGATGGTGTGGCAGCTAGAGAGTAACCAAGAGGGTGCTTCTGCAAGCATAATATCTCAGTTAGGAAATACTATATCACAGATATCCTCAATACATTGTTTGACTAACTCCGTGTCCCTTGAAGCATTTCACCTGAAAGGGCAGCGACAGAATAAAGACAGGCAGAGAGGAAAACGAACCAACAGTCAAAGTGCTACTTCTACAAAAGTTCCTGTTCCCTCAACTCATGTGGGTGTGCAAGCCTCGCTGAGCAGAATAAATGGAAAGAGGAGAAAATTGCCAGTATTTTATTGTCTTTTTTAATCTTTAATTTGTGTTCAAGCTATTCTAATGGTTAAATTACCTTGCTAGGGTTTTTATAGCTGCAGGGTTGAGTATTAGGTTTTTAATTCTCAGTTATTAGGGAAATTGTTATCAGGAGGACTAAGATGCATTTTACTCCTTTGAACATAACCACATTCACTCAGTACATTTGTGCAATATTGTTTCTAGTAAAAATGACCAGTTTTATCTAAAAAAAACCAGTAAACCAATTAGAATAAAAACATTTTCAGGCAATTTACCACACAATTATTAACAATTCCTCCCATTTCTGGAGCAAGGTTTTCCAAAAATTGCAAGGTCAGAAAGCACAGACACATAAAAGAAACTGGTACCTGCTGTTCACCTACTGAGTATATATGTATTAGATAAAACCCTTTTCTTACACTGTGATTAACTACTACACATCTCTACAAGCAGATGAAATTTGTGGCATGGATATACATGACCAAGATTGTCTTGTTCACACATTTGAGAGTGCTTAAAATTCAGTTTATTTGCAGCTTATCCAGTTGTTGGTCTCTGTGCTCTGTGTTGCTGATATGTGCTTAGTCTGTTTAGCATTTCAGAGTTTAGGATTTGTGGATTGCTAAATTGAAGTAATAGAAGTGGTACTCAATTTGCCATAGAACTATGATGGAGTTTATACTATTACTTGGGAAGAGAAGAAGTAAAATATATCTGTCACTTCACTGACAGATAAATGTGACCACTGCTCAGGGATATTACATAATCAGTAAAAAGTTATTTATCTCTAAAAGTCTTTTCTGTCGTTACTAACTTCATTAGATCACCTTACCTGAATTTCAGTTACCTTGAAATAACTGCTACTAAATGACCACTGAAGCTTAGCTTCGTTAGAGGTCATGGTTTTGAAAGCTTTTGGATGATTGAAAATACCACTTTTGATTCTGCACTTTATTCCATCAGTTTTTCAGTGGTGTCACGTGATGATTTTAAGCAAGTAAGTTTTTGTGTTTGGTCAGAGCAAATTACAGCAAAAGCAGTCTGAGGTCATTCTTACTTTGCATACAACTGGTTAAAAAATGAAAAATAAAACTCTTCATCAGACAAGCAAGCAGGGCTGTGTTTTACTGTGCTTGCAATTCCCAGCGTAAGAAGTTATCTCTCTTTGTGCAGCATGTTATCCGCTAGTCCTACAGTAAAGTCCATAACCCGCAAAACAGGAAAGCTTTCTTGGAAGAGAACCTATAAAGAGTTTTTTTAGCTCAGTTTAAACCTGTCTTTCCTGCAGAGATGACAAAGGTGAAATACGGTGACTGTGTACACTTTCATTAAGATCTTAAAACACCTGAATGCCCCTGTCTCTCGGTTACACATCTCATTTCCCTGGGTTCTCCTTAGAAAGATGCTCAAGAAGAGGAATAATAACACTACAAAACTGTCTAAAACAGTTGGCATACAATTTTTCAAACTACAAAACATCTTTATTCACTGAGACCCACAGACCCATTGCTAAGATACAAAGAAATTTCAAGTGGCAGCTAGTACATGGTATGTCCATTTATCAAACTTAATCTGCTGGACTTTGGCTGATTAAATGTGTAACTTTGGAATCAACAGTGAAACTGCTACTGATTTTACATAAACATCTCTGAATCACACCTTTTTCTGTGTACACATTTGTGATATCCAAACTCCGAGAACTCACTTAATATAAATGCTAATTGTTCCATAGTATTTTCAGTTTCTTAACCTGTTGACTTATTCTGTAGAAATATCCCTCAGCTTTTTCTTCAAATTAAGCAATCTTTCTCTTGCTTTCCCAAAGATCTCTATCAGTTTCTGAACTATGTATAGCAGCACTTCCTAATTTTTGGCAAGGTGTATATTATTCAAGCTGTAGTCATATATGTGTGTGTGTGTATATATATATATATATATATAGGACAGGGACCAAATGACCTGGGAGACCTCAGTAAAAGAGAAACTAAGAACTAAGGATGGTTTATTCAGTAATGACTAAGAAAATGAGCAAGGAAAGCAGAACAAATTGTTTCTTCAAATGAAGAAATTATTAAAGACTGTTTGGGGGCAACTGCACTAAGTTTTCACTGTTAAAGATTTTTGGCAGTAGCTGTCCTAGTTTCAAGCAGCATGAAGTGTCTGAATTTATAGCTGGTGTGAAATTATGCTCTGGTATCAGCAAACAGAAATACTGAGTTGAGATCATTCCTAAGTGCTTCGAAGTCTAAAGCTCTGAAATAGATGTTTAAGTATCTAATTTTAGGTGGTCTGATTTGAAACTGGACCTATTATTTGTATGCGTTTTGAAGACCAGCTGTCATTTTATCTCACCACTTTAAATCTCCAACATTTCAGACAGTTTCATGGTGCTACAAGGTATGATATTTGAAAGGCACTTTACTGTGTAGCACAGCATTCATTCTTACTTCAATGAAAGCTGCAATAAATTTGATGGAAGTAAACAGATTTGAAATGTAATAGACTGACAGTTCACTAGTTATATCTGAAATATCTGACCATGAGCAGTCTAAATTTCAAATCAGTTTTTCAGTGTCAGGGAATGTATTTCGGTTTTAGCTGAAGGGCAACTAATTGGTTCTATTTCCTGCTCAGCTCAAACTGTATTATTTTCTGGCACAGTTAGGACGAGCATAAAAGTCAGTACTAAATTAATTTTCAGATAAACGGCAGTAACACAAGTGAATGTTATTGACATATTAAAAATTGATAATAATTGTCTCTTCAACTACAACATTCAGGAGTAGAAACAGTCAAAATGTTTTCAGTTTTAATAAATATGCCAACAGTTAGTCTACCAGATCATGAATAAATTTGGTGCATTTTGGGAAAGAAGAAAACTTTCAGCTCACAAAAATCAGTCCTACAGCAAATAGTTGAAGATTTCATGTTACGTACTAGAATTTCAATCAAAGACTTTTTTTTTCTATTATAATAAAGATACATTTAGCTGTAAATTTTAAAACTATAGTGAAGTATTTATATTTGTTTTCAAAATTACAGTTTTCCAAAAACACTCATATTTTGAAATTGTTTCAAGAAGGGGATCAAGCTGACAGATATTTTTATCATTTTGTTGGTTTTTCAAAATTTTAGCATTTTCTGTACAACTGTAAATAAAAGATTAATATATGGCACCTTTGACAGCTTGGATTTTATGTGTGTTTGTGTAAAAACTTTTGTGATAAGGGATAGTGATACCAAATTTTGAAGTGTACTTTTCAGTAGCCTTTGAACAAGTGAGGCATTCACACATGTGAGCAGACTGCTCAAATAAATAACTTACTTGCTGATTTGATCTGCTCTAGCAAAAGCCTTGTTAACTGTCCTAAGTTCATGAATTTATAAGGAAGTCATTCAGGAGAAGAGTGTACACCTCGACAGTGAATTATCCCAAAGACTTTTATGTAACTGCACAAAAAATTGCAGAGTTGAGGTTGATGTAATATTGCAAACAACGCTCTTTAGTAGAATGGTGTTTGCCTTATGTAGTAACTCTCTAATTGCATATATAAATATTGGTTTAAAGGGAGTATCTTATTAAGAAAAATCAATGACATTTAAAAAGAGTCCTACAAATGTCAAGGCAAAGACAGTCTTGAGAAAACACTAACCTCCTGCTAACTGTTGGAATCACAAATGATATTAGAATGGGAAATAATTAAAATGAGCTGATTGGTTTCATGGATGTTTAAAGTGTGAACACTATCAGAACTTTTGGCAGAGTGGCTGAATTGAGATGATATTTTGATTGCAAAAACATAATAGCACGACCACAATCCTTTTCTTCTGTGCTTGAGAAGATTTTTCTTTCCATGTCTGCATAACAGAATCTTTCTTTTGGTAGAAAATGCTTTCAATAAGACTACGTAGTTGATCAGAAAATGCTGGTATGGTTTGGGTTTTTAAATTTTTTTTTCCCCAAAAAACTCATTATATTTCAACAAGAATTTTCTCAAGAAGCATTGTCAGCTTTAGCAAAGCCCACAAGTGTTACAGTACAGGCTGTGTGGATGTCTGTGAAAATAGAATCATATGCAGGAACCAAAATGCTCACCTCTGATACACAAGTTGCAGGTTGAAATCTCAGTTTCAGTTGACAAAACAGGGATTTCCATTTGCATTAAAGTCTTGAAATACGTAACTTGCAAGGGAAAACTGCAAACACCATACAAGGAGAGAACATTTATTTACAAGAGGTGATATTTAATTATTTTTAAAAAGTGAAGTAGCATAAAATATTAAACAAGGCATTTACTTTCAAGCTCTCTGTTCACAGACCTTATAGTGTATAAAATAAACAACTTAAATCCTCTAGTTGAATAAACCAGACGTTCACCTGTGTGTGCTGTGGCCCAGGTGACTGGTCTAACCACTGTGCTCTTAGCCATACAGGGACGAGGCAACACCTTGGCCAACAGGAAGCACTGCATTGTGTTGTTGGGAGAAAGCAACATGACTGTAGAACATCCTCCTGTTGTTTGTGTTGAGCAATGGAAGGAAACAAATGGCAACTATGCATGCTTAGACATGTTTGTAGGACTTCTGTGGTTCTGAAGTAACATATTTTGAATAAGAGTTCTTTGGATCCAATGGGATTTTTATTATCCTTCTTCACTAACATTTTCAAAAACTTTCTATTTCATTCCAAATTACTCTAAAATCTTACAATTCCTGTGAAACATTCTGCATTTTGATCAGTTGTATTCCACAGTTTCTTTTTATCTCCTCCAAGTATTGATGTAAAACAGTTGTTCCAGATTCAAATAATTTTCCTGTATTAAAAAAAGGAAAAAAAATAGCTACAATTGCCTTTTGTCTGATCTTAGTCATCAGTGGATCACAGATCTGTGCCAAATCCTATTGAATTCAATGAGATGTTCTGCTTAGAGATTCCATTATGACGTATTAGGACATACATTTTTAAAACAGAAGAAAACTTACACAGATATCTATGTAAATATATTAATGCACTATATTGACATACTCAAATAAAAAGCCAATATAATTGGTAATAAAATATAACCCAAAAAGCAATTTTCAGTAATTACTGTACGTACAATCTTACTCATCCAATGGACTTTGTTTAATTAATGAATTTTTTGCTCTATGTATTTTGGGACAGTCATTAATTCTACATCTGTATTAGCTGCCTAACATACTTGAGAGAATACAAGAACGTACTGAATATTTAGATAAAAAACAAAGTTTGTTGTTTAGTTGATCTGTGGAAGATTGAATCAATTTTTTCACTTTTGCTATTTACTGCTTGTAATCTTTGGTGGGCACATAAATCAGGTGAGACTGTTTCAGCTTTCTAGTTAGGGAACTGAAGTTATTTATGGGAAAAAACAGTAAAAAAAAATCTTTACTTTGTATGTCTATGCACTTGTTACTTACATGTCTTTGGTGGGAACTACTGTCAGTCCTCATGCATTTCATGTAGAGTTCATTGTAAGTAAAATGATAGAGGAAGGAAAATAAGTCATATTCTGATTTGTGTGACAGGTGTTTTAAGCAGGAATTTTCCAACTGCTTTTCTTTTGTGGCAGAAAAAAATCTCAAATAGTGAACCCTCATATCTGTCTCAGGGAAGTCCTGATGCACAAATTGTTGAAGGGTGGTATGATATTTTTGGGGAAAAAACATTAGATATTTGCCATGTTCTTCCACTCTTCCCCCAGGCACACTTTGTTGATCGCTGGAGGAGAGAGTGTACTGACATAGGTGAATATTTTATTTGACCCAACTATGATATCCAAACTTAATATCTTCACCATTTCCCAGTCTTCTTCTAAGGGAACCCCTGATCTATATTATTCCAACAATCCATCCTCAGTACATGCCTCAGCATGTCAGTGACCTTCTTCAAAACTTCTAATGCTTACATGTTTTCATGAAATTGATTTAGAAATTCCTCATAAATGAGACATGCTATAAGATCACAAGAACCTGGAAAATAGGCAAACTTTTTGAAATAAAGTTTGGATAAAGTTAAACCTGACCTAAAAAATAAAATTCATATTCATGCATAAATAAAGTCACACAAAAATTAGAAATATTTAATGAAAACATTTATAATTAAAACCCCTTTCCCTTCTGTGTGCAGAAAGAATTTTGAGTTGCTATTTGTTTTCTCTGACAGTAGTTTGAATCACTATCACTGACACCATTTTGACTTGAATGAAAACAGAAACCTGCAAACTTCTTAACAGTTTGTTCCTGAAGCCTTCTGAAAGTAATTTCTCCTCCAATAAATATTGTGGCAAAGGCAATATTTTGGGGCTTTTTGTTCAACCAGTCTAAGTTCACATGCCCATCTTATGTGACATCTGAAATTCACAGAGATTATTCTAAGAAAACAAATTATTGGATATTTATTGGGACTACTGAGAGAAGTATTTGGAAGTATTTTAACTTGTTAGGTTGACTGTTTGTCTGCCTTTATCTTTATATGGACCATTTCTTCTCTGTGTGCCATAATAAATTAGCAGGAATCATTGGTTCAAAGTAGATTTGTAAAGTTTTTTGAAGTTCTATTATTTTGAAATAATATGTAATACATAGGAAATGCTATTGTTGCCACTGATGACCTCATTCATCAGAATTGGAGATTAATGCCCTGAAATTCTTCAATGTTAACGATATTCAGAGTATGGTTTTTGTAATCAAAGAGTAATTATCAATTTTTGCCCAACTTCTCAGATATATGCCACTGGTAATGCCAGTGGATTAAGTTGGCAGTATTCCTGATTTGTCCTTAGACACATGTTGTGCAGCATAAGTTTATATTTTTTCAAATGCTGCAAATCTGTCCTATTGAAATAAAAATAAGATTTAGTGTCTACTAACAAACGACATTAAAGGTAACAAAAATGTAGAACTGGAAATAAATACTATAAAAATCTCTTTTTAGAGTAAGGGCATTTTTACTTTTAAAACATGGGAATGTAATTTTTAAAGTTAGCATCAACTCGTGCATGGTTGTCTCAATAGGTTTCATTGGCGATACAATACAAAATAAGTTAAGCTTTCATATATTTATTACTTTAATTTTGTTTGTTTCCTTGCTTGCAAATGTATATGCTTTTCCTCTCTCCCTTCCCTCTAATGATATCTTGATCATAGGTATTCCACAGATCATGGTTGAGATACAGTGCCCTATAATAGGGTTATAGGGCTACTTTGAGCTAGAAAAATAAACTTATTAGTAAGATATATATGGATACACAGATATATATAGATATATATATGTATACACACATCTTCAGTTGTAGCACACATGAAGTATATGTGTCCTGTTATAGAAAGACATGAAACTTGCATGAAAGAAGCATGTCTTCTATGGTCTTAATATTTTCTTAATCCAGTAGTATTTTTTGTTTAGATTTTGACATTCACATGAAGGAATATGCATCTCATGAAACTACTACCCATTATTTTCAAGGCCAGGCTGGATAAGGCCTTGAGCAACCTGGTCCAGTGGGCGGTGTCCTTGCCTATGGTAGAGGGAATTGGATCTAGATGGTCGTTGAGGTCCCTTCCAACCCCTTAACATTCTATTATTCTATGCTTCTATGAAATATTGTACTTTAGTTTCTATGGATTTCACACGAAGTGCAACAAATGTAGATTATACTGGAAATGTAGTGTCAGAGTTCACTAATGGAGGTTTTTCTGCAACTATGTTGAACCTAAGATTGACAAAGATATTTATAGACATCCAGACAGGGAAGAACTGTAAGGAACACTAACTTTTTTCTTTTTTTCTTTTTTTTTTTGACACTAAAATAAAAACAAAACCTAACCATGCCCCTTTAATACTAGATTATGCACTGAGCGTTTAGAATAGTGTCAAAAGAAATTACACATAATGTGAATTTGCATTAAAGGCCCAAAAATGAAGTATATACTGAAATAATCAGTTAAAACAGTATCATGGAAACACTGCTAGACAGTGATATGTTCTGTATAGTTCTGCTGAAAAAACACCAACAAAACTGATTCCAGTTGTCTGTATGAAGAACTATCAAAGGTGTCTCACATAATAAAATATTATTCCTTAAAGAAGGACTGTTAGGAGGGTATTTATTTACAGCATAGTAGAGTAAATCTAATTTACTCCTGATTATAAGGCAGAGATAAGCCCCACTTTAGCCTTGTTTTCAAAGATAATGAATGCCATGGCTCCCTCCAAGGCAAAGTTCTGTTTGAACCATACTCTGTCTAGTTTTACAACATATCACTATGATATCTGACTTTTTTTTAATTTATTTTTTCTTCTCTTTTCTGGATCACTTAGGTTTATGATCCACTATTTAAATTATTTATCTCTTTTGTGATCTTGTATCTTCTTCCTTAAAGGATTGAGTTTAACAATAGAAGCTGTGGTTAGTTGTTATTGTTCTTTTATTGTATCTGGTTGAATTAGGGCATAAAGCATCAAAGGTCAGTGATACCTCAACTGAAACATTGATTAAAGTCCTGAAAATCATCTCTGGACAGATACGTTCCCTTTTAAAAATCAAGCAAACAGGCTGTCGTTAAACTGTCCTGTTCCATTCCTGTATCTGAACCATTTGTTAACCCCCTACCACTTAAAATTAGGTTATGTTAGATTGAAATTTAGATCTAGGGAAACAAATACAGAGAGTTAATTCTCTGGGACTGTGTTTGGTCCACAGTCCTTTTCATATACTGCAGTTATTCAGAATTGTTGAAGATGGTCTCCTCAGCCAACAGAACTATCTGGACTAATACTGTCGTATTTGTATTGCAGTTTAGCACATTTACATGCTACAGAAATTGAATTTGTGTCCTTTACAATAATCACTAATGTGATCACTCTTTTTCCCCAAGGATTCTGGGAAAATCATCATAAGGTCCTTGAGAACAGTATTTGTTTGGTGTTTTCAGAAGGCAAGTTACTAGATTCAAGTGTTCATTAAGGTATGACCAAATATTAGGCCTGTGTGAATATCAAGAGAATCATAGTACATTTTTGGGTTGTTTTTTCTTCCTTTGGGATTAAAACTGTTACATGGAAAGATTATTTTGTCATCTTCCTAATTCTTTCCCAGCCAACTGTGGAAAACCAATATGTGGACATTAATTTTCTAACTTAGATCTATATTTACCATTTTGATTTAGAATATAATATTTTTTTCCAATATCTCCTGAGAAACTGAATACCTTTTTCATTATTAGACATAGAGATAATTTTATAATTTATTTTCAGAAATTCACTGATTTGTTTTAAATTCTTTTGGTTTCTGAGTGCTGCTTGGTTAGAATTCTATATTTTTCAGTGACCTTTTTTTTTTTTTCCCCTGCTAACATTTACTAGTTTTATAAGTTCTTGGTTATTTTTCTGCGTAGAATATATGCTGTAAATGACAGTGGTTTCAGTATTTTGTTATCATGTAATACTCTTCCTGGTTATTATGCCTTCTTTTTTTCATTATTTTAGTCATTGTCTTCTCCAGTGACTGCCTCTATTTGAATGTGCAGTTTCTACTTGTCTTCACCTGTAGAATATGATGAGTCTTTTGATAGAAGTAGGTTTGTCAAATTGAATAATTTATGCTAGCTTATTAAAACATGTTTTTTGGGGGAGAGGAAATGTTTTAATCAATTCTGTTGCAAAAAATTCCTGAGTCCATAACAAATCTGTGAGGAAGGCATATGTCTTAAATGGCCAAAACCCATAGAATATTGTTTTCTCTTAAATGACAAAAATCTATAGAATCCCTCTCATTCTCTGCCCGGCCTTCCAAAAACTAGATGGAGAGAAACATGTGTTTTCTTAACAATGTGCAGCATTCTTGTTGCAATTGAAATATGGTGTGTGAGATACTGGTAGAATATCTGTTAGATTTTAGGAATCCCTACCACTCCATTGATTGTGTTAATTACCAAAATATATGCCTTTTAATGATCATTAAAATCTCAAATTTTTTTCTGGAATGGAATAACTATTATTTGTATTTTTCCAGTCACCCCTCTTGGTTTCTTCCAGGCATTTAAATGTTTTTAAAAAAACTTCATATTGTTCAGAAATGGCACCTGAGTTATCTTCTCTTTTTAATAATTATTATGAGGTATTTATACCAAGTATACTAAGTTCATTTTCTTGCCACCACTTTCTTTCTCTTATCAGACACCAGTCATAAACAGTACAGCTGGTTTCACCAATACTCCTGAAGTTAACATTTATGTGTTTTCATTCACTTATGCTCGCCTGTGAGTCTGCAAGGAAGAAGTACATTCATACGGTCTATGCAAGAGTTTTGTAGTAAAATTAGTGCTAAATTCAACTGGATCTCCCATCAGAAAGGAGCATTCCAGAGACTACGGTGCAGCACAGTATCTCCTTAGTATAGGAAAAATGAATTTCTGCCTCAACTGAGATTTTTAGACAGCCTTCAGTAGTAGAAACCCTGATGAGAAAGGATGAAATGAGAAAATCAGCCTCAGGCTGGGCAAANGCCTGATGAGAAAGGATGAAATGAAAGAAGACTTCCACTACAAATCAAAATCAGCCTCAGGCTGGGCAAAGCCTAGAGATGGTGTGCTAGCAATACTATCTCTCGCTTCCTGATACTTGCTAATATACCAATGCAGAGAGAGGAGTTCTGAAAAAGTAGGGTGTGGATATTTGCTGTCTGGTGCTGCAACCGTCCCTTTAAAAGTTGGCCTCAAAATAAGAGGGGTCTTCCAAGGGTTATTGATCCCAGCATACCACAACACACCATATTGACACCACAGCATGGCAGTGGCACAACCTTAAGGGCAATGGGGATGTAGCTAAGAAACCCTTTATGATTAAGGAGAACAGATTTTTAGGCACAAAGGACAGACAAACTATTCAGATCACATGGTCTGATCTGAATTTGTAAGCAAACTGGAATGAAGCACTTGCTCAGATTAATTATTATTTCTAATCAAACATAATCTTGATTTACAAATTCCTGGTTTGGACAACTCTCTGCAATGCTTGACCAGTGGATCCAGTGGCTAATTACTGCCAATAGAGAAACAAGCATGTGTTTTATTTGCAGGACACATTCAGCTGACGTTAGCTTCCAGACACGGGTTGTGTTCTTGTGATTGTTTTTACATCTTTTGATAATTTTACCTGGTAGAATGAATATTCTTGCATTGTTAAATGGGGAACAGAAAGTTGCAATGGCATCAGAGACCCAAGTCAATAGTAAAATAAAACAGTAGGTAAGATAATAAAATCTGGTCTGGTAGAATATCAAATACTGTGTGTGGTAATATTTGTTTAAGATTATTTCCTCTCTGCATCTCCTTAGTTCTATGCACATTTTAACACTACAGCTATAAATATGCCAGTGTTAGCTAAAATTATAAAATATTTTAGTGAGAAGTGCAAAGGAGGGTTAAATGACTCTGTAAAACAACTGAAAATCAAAATTAAATTGGAAAACCAAAATAGATCAACAGATTTTGTTTTGGATTTGGGGAATATAATTTTAGTTGCTTCTTTTCCTTGACTGCCATAGGCTAGAACAGTCAAAATAGAAAATGCAAAGATGACATTTTTAAAGAAGCTGAACCATGAGAGTCTGGACTTGTAGCACTGCTTTCCTCTTCCCCTTCTTCAGAATCATAGGATAGAGTGTCTTAATATTGGCTGATACTTAGGAATGTAAACAGCATTTATATTGAACACTACCGGGCTGTGAAGTTACATCTTACATGGAAATCTTCTTATAGCATGTAAAATATTACCAATGTTTTGTTTTCTTATCTGATGTGACTTATTGTCTTATATAAATCAGGGATATTATAAAATCAAACCCATGAAAAGTTGTGTCAAGCATGGAGTTAAATTCTTGGAATAATTTTAATTTTTTTAAAAATTCATTAGTTTTTGTATTACCAAATATAAAATTTCTCCTCTTTTCTGAAGTTGAACTTAACTGCACGATAGTCATTTTCCATATAGGTTATCAGTACTTTATGTTGCTACAGTATTCCCTTGCTCTTCCCTCCCCAATCTCCCGTTTTAGTTATAGAGTCATTTTTGTGCCTATGCAGTCACATGTAAACTCTCTGTGCTGCTGTCCTCCTGTCTAAGCTTTCTGTAATCTTAAATTCATAAAATCCTCAGTGACAGTGCTTTGCAACTAGAGCATCTGGCATATCCAAGTGGCCTCATGCATAAGCCAGGGACAGAAGATACTCACTCTAGTCTCTCTTTCTCTCTCTCTCAGGCTTTGGTATTCATACAGCCCTGGTTATTATAGTTTAATCTGTTTACACTCCCTAATGAATTCATACAACATTCTTTTGAGATACAGACGATGTACTGCTGTTCACATTTTATAGGTGGGTGTTGAAGCACCACAAAAAAACTGTGATGCCTTTTGAAAAATAATGAAATGTTTTTTCTTTTGTTTTGTGTTACTTTCAACACTTAGATCTCTGAAGTCAACATTCAAATGAAATCCTACTAATTCCAGTTGATCCTTAATGACTGACTGGGAAGTTGTGTAACAGAAAAATTGATGTGGCTGGTGGCCCCAGCTGGTTTGGTTAAAACTTGTAGTCTAGATTACTTCAGCTCTTTTCTCATCAGACTACATCAGTCAGTCACTGTCTGGGGGGAAATGTGAGTCATCATAGGCAAAACTTCCTATTTGGCAAGAGTATCAGGGCTTGATCTGCCTTGAATTTAAATAATATCTTTGCAGGCCATGTATTTCCTTACAGACTCCTCTTTTGTATTTAAACCTTCATCTTCTTGATGGACTGAGATCCGGCTCTTTAATGGTGCAGTTGACCTTAGCCAGATTTTCTTTTCCCTATTTCCTTTTAAAAAAAAAAAATCTAGCTAATAAAAATATAAGAATTTGAGTGAAATTCTGCTCATTAGTGCACAGGTGACTTAAGGAGGTGTTTTACACTTGTAAAGAGATGCTTTACTAAAGCTGAGAATTCAAATACTTTGAACAATCTGGGAGCAAGTATCTTTCCCAAGATCAAACAGGAGTTTTCTGTCATATTTCAGATTTGGCACCAAGACTTTGTCTTTCTTCTGTTCTCTCATCCATACCTGGAATGCTGTGTATGGAATCACAATGACCAGTGTATTCCTTTGTTTTTACGGCAAGAAAAGAACTCATACTAAATAGGGCACTGAAAATAAATTGCCTCTCTCACCAAACCCAGATATTTTGAGTCCCTGATGAATTTCTGAAATATAAGTCTATATTTTCTCCTTGATTTCAAACTCCGGTTTTCCTAACTCTACATATTAAGAGTAAATTAAGGTGAAATATAAAGCATTTAGTAAAAAATAGTGTGGAAATATGAAAATACATATAAATGGTGTTACAAATGCTTCTGCTGTGAGAATCTGGTTCCTTAGCATGCCTTATATAACCTGTTTGATGTACAAAAACAAAAGAAAATTAGAAGTTGTATTAGAAATGAAAGGCAAATCTTAAGCTTTTGATATTTGTTGTTTTGAAGAAAACAAAGCAAAATGCATACCCAGAATTTGTATTAATTGTCTTGTTTGGTTAATTTATAACTGGTTGGTTTTTAATTCATGTGAATTCATTAATTAGTCCTAACACTGAAGATCTTTTATGGGAGAAGATGTTTCAGAAAGGGATTTGCATTATAGACATCTTTTTATATGCTCAGTTATATGCTCAGTTTATCCTTACACAGTACTAAGTACTCACTTTTTTTTTCCCCCCCACAACATCTGACTTTCATTCTGACTACAATTAATTAATTTCTAGCAAGAATAAGAGAAGGTAAAAATACTTGTCTGAGTGCCTTAGGGAACCCTGAATACCTGTCTGGTATAGGCAGAACCCAGAGTGAAATGATTGCTAGAGTGTTACACAGCTAAACAGGGAGATGTGAGGGAGTCCTGTGTGTGTTGGGAAAGCATGAACGTTATCATGGCTGGTTTAAGCGTTATAGCCCAGTTCCCACTAAGCCTGAGGATGACATTTTTATTTTCAGTAATAAAAAGGGTTCAAATGTATTCAGTTTCTTTTCATGACTCTTACTGTACTTGTGAGACAGCTATCAAAATTGGATTTTGAATGCTCTAGCCCAGTCCTTGCAGTTAAGCCAACACTCTTCTTAAATTATCAAATAATGCAAAGAAATGATCAGATTCATACATAATTTATAGACTATATCATTAGTTTAGCCAGACATATCTGTTTCCCTGTAAAGGTTAATCTATCCTTTATATGAATTAATTTTATTTCATATAAAGAATGATTTTGTTGCTATGTAGGGCCCTATTTATTCAATATAAAGGCAATTATCAAAGTTGTTGAAAGAAATATTAAGGGACTATACGGTATGTTTAGGAAAAAAAAATTCTGATTGTTCTGAATTCAAATAAATTTCAATGCCTTATATTTGGTAGAATTAATATAAATGAAACTTTTTAATGTTATTTTTCATACTCAAGTAGTGTATCTCTCCTTCTTGCATTCTCAGTGGTTTGCCCTTTTTCAAGTTGCTGGATGAGAACCAAGCTCTGCTAGAGGTCAGCCTGGTGCACGAGATATCAGTAGATAAAGCAGGTGGATATATCTTACCTGAAATGAGGCATTATCTTACATGTTCTTGGGTGCGTATTTATCTCCACAGACATTAGAGCTACTGGTAACAGCTCTGGTCTATTCAGAGAAGTCAGCTAGTTGAGAAAAAAAGAGAGAGGAATGAGGAAAACCAGTGCCACCACACCTAGCAATCTGTTCTTATAGTTTATGTCAGCAAAACAGTTTGGGCATTTAAGTATCTGCTGCTCAATTAAAACAGGCACTTGAGAGTTTTGCTGAATTTTTGCTGAATTTAGACTTCAGAAAGGGTGAGTAAAGCAACTCTCACCTATTGCCTTTCACTTAGTCTTTAAAAATCTAGTTTTACCATTAGGAATCATTTTTGTGAAGGGTAATAATGCCAATAAGATGTTAATGCCTGTAGGACTATTAGTGTCATTGTAGAATTGCCAGAATTGTGGGTTTCCAAACTGGAAAAAAAAGGTGTCACTTATATGTATGCAAGAGCACAGAAGAGAGAACAGTACCAGATGTAATTTTGAGAAATGAGATTTGCATAAGGTCTTGGTTCACAATGTTTGCAGATGTTATGGCAAGGGCAAAATAAATTATTTAGACATGTCAAGGTGAGGAGAGGATCCACATTTATATCAGAATACTTGTCATAGAGGACAGAAAACCCATCAAGGGAAAAGAAGAAAGTGCCTTTTCAATGCAAGGGAGTTTAAATATGAAAAAGAAGTACAAAAATGGCTAAGGAGGAAAAAGGCACTGAAAAAAAGAAAATACTCTTAAGTGAGTGGGGAACAGCTATAAAAATACAGAATCTAAAAGGTATAAGGGTTTTTTTTAAATTTATGAGAGCAAGTCAAAATTATAAAATGTGATACTGCGAAGAAACAGAAATCTAAGATGATGTTGGATTCAGCAGAAAAGTTAAAATACCAAGAAGAAAAATTCTATAAAGATGAAACCATTACATGAGTACTATTACTACTGCTACTACTAATAATAATACAGGTAAATTAATTAAAAACTATTTCAAATTACAGATGTCTATTAATAATTATGAAAACAAGATATCTGAAATGCCAGCAGATTATAAATGGAATAACCTTTAAAATAGGAACTGGTCAGAAAATGATGACACCAGTTCAGGGTGGTAACGTTCTGTTAGACAGCAGTGATTACGAAAGTGTTAGCTATACAGATTTCACCCACTTGAAATGTTGTCCTTTCTCAAGGATACAGTAGTATCATTTTGTGATTTCAGAGTGCTGATTACTGGACTGATTAAAATTCACCAGGATAGTCATGACTGAGACTTGTACTTGTGTAGCCTCATATTGGGAACTTAAAAGGGTTCTGCAGAAGGAGAATCTGATCTCAGTCTCTGTGTGGTGCAGGATTGTGAAAGCATCTGGGATGAGCTCAGGCTATAGCTGGCAGCCTGATGCCGACTTTCAGTCTCCAGTCTTGGGTTATACATTTAATAAACCTCTACCTATACTACGTATAAATTATAGAATCATAGAATATGCTGCATTAGAAGGGACCATCTGGATCATCAAGTCCAACTCCTGGCCCTGCACAGGACACCCCAAGAGTCACATCATATATCTGAGAGCATTGTCCAAATGCTCCTTGAACTCTGCCAGGCTTGGTGCTGTGACCACTTCCCTGGGGAGCCTGTTCCAGTGCCCAACCACCCTTTCAGTGAAGAACCTTTTCCTGATATCCAGCCTAAACCTCGCTTGACTCAGTTTCATGCTGTTTTCTTGAGTCCTATCACTGTACCCCAGAGTGAAGAGATCGGCATCCGCCCCTCCGCTTCCTCTCACGAGGATGTTGAAGACTTCAATGAGGTCTCCCCTCAGTCTCCTCCAGGCTGAACAGATCAAGTGACCTCAGCCATTTTTCATACAGCTTCCCCTCAAGGCCCTTTACCATCCTCATGGTCCTCATTTGGACACTCTCTAATAGCTTAAGGTCTTTTTGTATTGTGGCACCCAAACCGGCCCCCAGCACTCGAGGTGAGGCCGCCTCAGTGCAGAGCAGAGAGGGACAATCCCCTCCCTCACCCAGCTGGCGATGCTGTGCCTGATGCTCCCCAGGACAGGGTTGGCCCTCCTGGCTGCCAGGGCACTGCTGACTTGTGTTCAACTTGTCATCAGCCAGGACCCCCGCGTCCCTTTCTGCAGAGCCTCTCTCCAGTCCCGCATTCCCCAGTCTATACACACAGACAGGGTTGCCCCATCCCAGCTGCAGAATAAGGAACTTGCCCTTGTTAAACTTCATATGGTTGGTGATATGGTCCAGCCCTCTACTTTCTCTGCAGGGCCTCTTTGCCCTCGAGGAAGTCTCTGTGTTTGATCACATCAACAATTGCAGAAATACTCTAAATATTTGAATGCAAGTTTGAACCTATATAGTTTGAGACATTTGAAATGGTGTTCTTACATATTCACACATGATGTGATTTTCAAGCAAGATGATGTTAATAATTTTACAGGTGAAATATTTGTCCCGTTGAAAAGAATGGACAGAATGAAGGACAATAAATTTTAACAAAAGATTGGAAAGTAAGATATTAAAATATTAAAATTTCCTAGCCAAGAACTGCATAATATTTCAGATTCATCTTAATTTTCTATACCTTTTAACAAAGAAGAAATATATACTGACAGAAAAAAAGATTTCGAGGCTAGCCTGGAGCAAAATGTTCTTATTTTTCTGAATCTTCCATTTGAGAAGACCGCCAGTAGTATGGTTTATATTTTTCTGACATCTCTGCTTTTCTCTTTTGCCTAAAGCAGAGAGAAAGTGCAGGCAAGAAAGAACTGTAGAACATTCCTTTCAAAAAATGCTGAAAGCCTGCTGCTCCTCAAAGTGGAATTTTTCAAAGGACAATTAAGTGTTTCTGACTCCAGACTAAAATCTCATTTAAATCTGAATCAAGATTTAACCTAGAATTTTGACTCCTGTCTTATGAGGGTGGGAGAGCTTTACTTAGTGGAGTGAGACAGACTTCCACTTCTTTAAAATATTGAAGTTTCATATAGGTAAAAGGAGCTGCATTAATTCCTGTATAAACAAGTCCATTATACAATATTACTGACACATAGGAGAATTCAGGAGAAGTATGCTGAAATCCTTACATTATGATTCACAAAAGAATGTAATGTCATTATTTTTTCTTTACAGAATAGCTGTATTCTTCCTTTAAAAAGATGTCAAATATTTCACATGAGCTATGTCAATGAAGCAGATGTACTGAGAGGATACAAAAGAAATAATAAATTTAAAAAGAAATAATTACATCTAAATTATTTTTAAATTATTGTGGTTAGGAGTTCTACATTTTTGGCATTTCAGACTTGTGTTAAAATAGATTCCAGGATTTACAAGGGTGGGTGTGGGGAAAATGCTCCCCATCTAGTTTCTAAATGAGATTAAAATCTCTGTACATACAAGAAAATCCAACCCAAAACTTGTTTAACAAAGCCAGTAACAGTATGATCTTATGTTGAATTTTCTTCCTTCCAGTCAAACAACCTCACAAATAACACTATAAGCACATTCAATCACCTAACATGAGCTGTGTGTGAAAATATGATGTCTCAGCGTTTAAGATAGTCTGTCAAAAAGGATTTGAGATTTAAATTAAGAGATACAATATTTTTGCAAGCGGAATTTTGTCTGAGGTATTCTGGTTTATTAATCAGGAAAAGTACCCTGTAAGCTTTTCTGGATAGAATTGATGAAAGTTTATCTGAAGGATGTTATTTGTTTCAATATGGTGCTTCCCCCACACTCAGCTGTGGGAAGAGCAGTACAGTTTACAAGATGTTCTTTGAGCTGAATTACCAGCACAATTTGATGAATGTTCCAGGGATTCTTCTCTCATTCAAGCATTTCTCATCAGGAGTTCCTTATTTTTCAGCTAGGAGAAAAGGAGATGCCTGCAATACAAGACAAAAAAAATACTGAAACATACAGATCCAGGAAGCACTGGGTTTAGAATCAATAGTTTAGGTATTGTGAAACTGCAAACACCTGAGATACAGATGTAATTTCAATATATACTTCATTAGGACACTAAGTGGCAGTGCTTAGTATTTTCAGTTTTAGTGAAGAGTGGTTATAATTTTGCCAGTATTCAATAAAGTGAATATACAAATAACTTGCTTTAGTACTGATGCTTATCATTTGTTTATTACATTCTATTCCAGGAACAGGATGTAGTTCATTTATTCTCTTTGTTTTCAAAATGAAGATATTTCACAAGACTATTATCTGGCTGCATGAAGAAAATGAAAAAGCCTTATAGAACTGGTGTTAATCTGGCTACATCTTATCTCAGAGTGTGCACATATACATGTAGGCATAATTTTCATGCATATATGGTATGCATATTTGTGTATAGTGTGTAAATTTTGTAATAGATATGTATTTACATATATTACATATATAACTACATGTGCAATAACTGTAGATAAGTAAATGGAGCAATAAATGCAATTTGTCTACAAAACATTGGCATTTAGACATTAAAGTAGCTTCCTGGTAGCTAAATTATTCTAATGTTCTAAACTTGCAAAAAGACTTGTTCTTTTTCCCTCAGTGATATGCCAGTTTCCTACCTTAGGTAAAATTTATAGCTAAGGGTTGTTAACTTTTCAGCTTATGCATACATTTACTTAACCTAAGCCTGAGTGTCAAATTTACCAGTTATCTCTTTACTTCTCTAGAACTGTAAAAAGTCCTTCTATCTTGGTGATCTTCTATTATCTGCTGGGAGATAATAGGGAAGATTAGGGAGTCTGGGTTGCTTGAGCTTTGTTGGTTCCTAATTAGTTATTTCTCCTGGCCCTGTGTGCAGCACATCGAGGGTTTTGTAATACCAGGAGCCACAAGACATAGTTCATACCACGTAGATAGGCAGAAGGGAAATATGTGGGTACTTCGGAGAAAGGAGGAAACAGTGGTTTCTCAGGGCTTGCTCTACCCTGCTGAGTCACTGCTGGCTCATTTCCCTCACAGATGGATGTCCCAGTTTCCTTTTGCCCATACACCACCTTCCTTGACTGATGGTCTATCCTTGGCACACTACTGGGCAGCCAACAGTCACCGGATACTCACCTCTGACCTAATGTTACATAGATTAAAGGCGAAAAAATATCTGTAGACACAGCTGCTTTTCAGAGCAGCTGTATTTGGGAAGATCAGGCATTGATCCAGCATGGTATGTCATCTCTAACAGCCAAAATTTGTAGCCTAAAATAGTATAAATGAGGCTCACAAATAGAATCAAAAAGCATGACTGAGGTTGGAAGACTCTTCAGAGAAATATGGTCTAATCTCTCTTCTCAGAGCAGGGTCAGTTAAAATCAGTTGCTCAGGACTGTCTGTTTGAGTTTTGAATGTCTCCAAGAACGGAGACTTCAAAACCTCTTTGTATAATCTGTTTCAGTGTTTGATCATCCTAGTAGCATAAAAGCACTTCTCTTTTTTTGTGGGTTGGGTTAATTTTTTTAATCTTTTTAAGATTTGAATGGGATTTTTCACACATCATTTTATGTCCATTGTCTTTTGTCCTGTCGTTGGATCCTCCTGAACCTTCTCTCCTCGAGGCTGAACAGTCCCAGCTCTCTCTTGGCATCTTCTGTGGCTGATGCCCCAGTCCCTTAATCATCTTCATGGCCTTTGCTGGGCTTGCTCCAGAAAATCTGTGTCTGTCTTGTACTGGGAAGCCCAAACCTGGACAAAATGTTCTAGATTTGTCTCATCAGAGCTGAGAAGAGGGTAAGGATGAACTTGAACTGCTATCAGAGCTCTCCCAATACTGCCCAGATGCTGTTCATGTTCTTTACTTCAAGCACACAGTTGCTGGCTCATGGTCAAGTTGTCCACCAGAGTCCCAAGGCCTGCTAGAAAACACAGTTCTCCAGAAAGTTGTCCTCCAGTGTGTACCAATGTAGGGCATTATCTTCCACCACAGGCAGGACTTTGCAATTTTCATTAATGAACTTCATGAGCTTCTCTCAGCTCACGCCTTCAACCTGCTGAAGTCCCTTGGAATGGCAGCAGGATGCTCTGGTGTCTCCAACACTCCTCCGAGTTTTGTATTTTCTCCAAGCTCGCATCCATTGCGCAGGTCACTGATGAAGAGATAATAGATCATTGTTGGTCCTGTTATGAGCCCCCTGGACACGTGCTGCTCCATCCTCAAGGTTCAGCTCACTGACTTCCTGAGGCATATGCGCTTTCTATCAACGCAGTACTTCTGTATGTATGACTTCCTCTGCCATGAACTTTTCCTCACCTTTTTTAAGCAAGGCACTTGCTAGCAGAGGTAACTTGCCTAGATGTCAGTGATGCTCAGGATTTCGGACCTGCCAACCCAAAACCGCAGCAGGGTCAGTGAGGTGCTTTCAATTCCCAATTGTCACTTTTTTTTTTCCAAAGACCTACTTGGTTATTGAACTTCTAAAATTTATTTAGTGACAAACCTCATATAGTCACAGTTGGAAAATTTATTACAGTTTCTGCCTATAAAGTGAAAATGTGAGAGCTCAGATATTGTGAGATATCTTTTGACAACTACTGTCACAAATAGCAACTATGATATTAGTTTACGAGTCCTGTTTAATTGTTAGCTTTTTTAAATGATTGCACCAAATTTTTATAAGATTTGCATTTTAAATGTACCAATTATGAAGAAAATTGCCTCTGAAAATCAGAAAAAAATATTATCACTAATTATAAAATAACTTGGTTTGTGTTTAGCTGATGCTTTTTCCAAGAGACTGACAAATCAATAGAAATTGAAATCAGTTTGTTGGCTGAATAATTTTGAAGCTCAAATTTCAACTAAATGGTCTAAGTGGAATTAAGTTTATCAGATTTAAAAAAAAAAACTGATTGAAGTGCCTCTTTGCTGTTTGGAATCTAGGAATTTACTTCCCTTTCTCACTTGAATTTTGTGAGTCGAAAACCCATTATGATAGAATAGTACATGAACACTTCACAATGTGTGAGAAGCACACAATTATCTATGATAAACATGGATGACTGCAGTGGCTTGTGGGAATTCTTTTTAAAATTTTGCCAAGGACATCAAAACCAAAGGGATAGTAAGAAATTACAATTCTAAACATGATTATGGAATGGTCAGCATTTTTCTAGAAATTAAAAAGATCTTTTTGCCCCATTATTTTTCTACATTTTTATCAGCTTTTTGTTTAATCAGTGAACATTTTTCAGAGACACAATAATACTACTACAATTTTTTATAGAAGTATGACTCCTTCATTGATTCCAGTTTACAAAACTTTTATACACTTGTCACTCTGTGAACGCGATGATATATAACTGAATTTCCATTATTACTGGAATACTTCGAATTTGACTTCAAGGGTTTGAAATTGTACCCTATAAGAGAACGCAACCCTGTTGGGAGTTTTTATAGGAAGAGACAGGGGAAAGTGACAGGGATAGTTTAACTTACGGGCCTTCTTAAAAATATTGGCAGAAAGCAGCTAATTTCATGCACTTGTTCTTATTTTCATGATATGATAGTGATGATTTGGAATGCCTTTCCCATGGCAGTGACACATTGCATGCTACAATCACACAAATTGCAATTATTTCATGATATCTCAACCTTCACCTTTTTTCTAAGGGTGGTAAATGTTATGGCTAGATCATAATATTCTGTGACCTAGAATGGGAGGCTGATCTGTTTGAATTCAGCATAAAAAAAGCTACCCCTGCCCATGCCTTTGAGACCAAATAAGGTATGAAGAGGTTTTATTATGTTTATGACCTGGCTTCTGAGAAGCTGAGAGAGATGAAAAAAATTCAAATATACTTATTTCTAGAAGAGGAAACAAAGCTTTGTAGCTAATTATTTTCCCATTGTCAAACAAAGTTGCTGTAGTGCTTAGAGGTGTTATGTAAACAAAATAGTGCTGGTTGTACACTTGGCTACATGTACTTGTAACAGTCGTAAAAATCTGAAACTCAACATAGTGTGTTTTATTTGTCAATTAATGTACAATTCATGTGTGTTGTATGGCCGAGTGCTTTTACCACCTGAAGTTTGTAATAATAGGCTAATAAAAAATGCCCTGGAGTGTCTTAATACTATTACCGTATGTCGACTTAAGCAGCAATTAATTTATTTAAACTATCTTTTTAAACATTTTTCTCTTAAAATTACTTTTTTCTATGTAAAATTAAAATCCTTCTAGCAGTAAAAGGATAAAATAGGAAACTCACTATTTTACTGCCGTAGTACTTTTTTAATTCATTGCATATTATTTTGCAAAATATTTTCATTTGTATTTCCTGTCCTGTATTACATTTGAATCTTAGTGTCTTTTTTGTTTCCTTGCAGCTTAGCTCTGCTTTCTCCTTTCATTGCTTTTCTGGGTCTTCACATATTTTTTTTCTTTCACATTACAGCAGATGTTCTCTATCTGATGCACCGTTTTCACTGTTTTCTTTTGTTTTTACTAGCAACTGCAATTATCCTTATATGTTAAGCTACTGAATTGCTTAAGAGCTATCTTAAGCTTTTCAGAACCTGTGGGGTTTGTTTGAGATGCTTCATCAAAACACCCTAAATAAAAATGGTAGTTACAGAAAGATGGAAACTTGTGCTGAATTTTATATAGACAACTGTTTTACTTGTGGGTTGTCAGGTCCCTCATGGGTTGAAGAGATATACTGGTTATTTTAAGCCTTTGCAGACCATATGAGCTGTGCCCTTTAAATTCTGTGAAAGTCAATTGTAAAAATGTATAATGTATCCAGGAGAAATATTCCACTTAGGAAATTGTTATGCAGCAGAATTCTAGCGTGTCTGACCTTTTCCTTAGTCGTGTAGATGTCATCATACAGATATAGGGAAGTGCAAGCTGACAGCTACTTTTAACAAAGTAATGATACGGGGCAAATTTTAATACTAGCATACTTCAAAGAAGCATTGGAAGTTTTTAATAATTTCTACAGAGTCATTGTCAGTAAAAATAAGACCCTCCACTTTTTCTGTCGACTTCTGTTAGACAGGTACTGTGTAGTCTCTTGTGGAGGGCAGTCTAGGTATTGCAAAAATGCAAAAATTGAGTGTCTCTACCACGTATGTTAGAAAACTTCGTGATTGCCATTTAAGAACATTAAAGCCCTTTAAAGTCAGCTATGACTTTAAGAGCTAAGTTGGGAGCTTCCATTTATCTCTCTACATGAAATCAAAATGGAAAGTAAATCATTTCAACATGTCTGAAATGCTAATGAGATGAGCAGCCAAGCTTCAAAGAAAATTGTCACCTAATTCTGGAGTCCACCAGTTACATCTTTTCTCAACCAGCTCGACTGCTGAAAGGCCTGCCTTTCACCACAGAGGTAAATTAGCTGTCTCTGAAGTGCTGCAGCCAGGTAGGAAGGACAATTTCTCTTTGAAGTTTGGCCACTAGCACTACTTTCTCAAGGAACTGAACTTCAAAGAGAAATATTGTTTCTCTTTTTTTTGGATGTTGTACTCAGTAGTATATGAGGCACAGCTGCTCTTTGTGTGGTGGGGAAAAAACATTCTTTTAAACAATATTTCTGCATACTTATTAAATTGAAGTTTCAGATTAGTTTCTCTGTGGTAGGATAAGCTGAATGGTGATTAGGAAGAGCTGCTAGAAGCTTAAAGCTCTCTAATTTACAGGATTTTAAAAAGAAGTACAAAGAATGGGTAAGAGAGAAACTATCAAAATGGTGATTTTTCTTGCTAGCATTCAATTTCTTTTATAGGAGGGACCAACCCTTTGTCAAAGAAACCCCCAAATCCAATGACTGTGCATCTGGTTTAACTATTATGTTTTACTGCATACCATTTAGGAGATTTTTGTAGGAATGGTGATTAGAAACACCTATGGAAGCCTTCCAAACTCCTACTCTGAGCAAGATTATCACCAATAGATCACATCAGCTGTGGTTTGGTCTAACGAAGTCTTGGAAGTTGCCAGTGATGGAGACTGTGCTGCCTCCCTAGGTGACTGTTCTATAGCTGCAGTAGCCTCCAAATTTCTAATCTGAACCTCTCAGGAATGTAATTTTAGCCATTTCCCCCATACCTTTGTTGTCAGCCACCTCAAGGAAGAGTTAGGCTCAGTTGTCTTTGTAACTTCCCTTCAAATACTCTAGTTTTCTCTTGGATTGGGCTTTGATCTTGTCTTCTCCAGATGAAATAAGACCATTACCCTCAAACTCTCCTGAAAGTCATGAGCTCTAGGCTGACTTGGTAGCCCTCCACCTTTCTCATCTGTGGGGCCCAAAACTGTTCACAATATTCTGTGTTTGGGCCCACTGTCACTAAGTAGAGGGGGTTAAATGGTCTGGTGGTTCTAGTCCTCATGATGTAATTTAATGTGCTGGTTGCTTTGTTTGTGATGAGAGGACACGGCTGGATTACATTCAGTTTTGTGTCAACCATAATATCCACTTTGTTTCCGGCTGGTTTCCATGGAGCAGTAAAGCTATCATAACTGCAGCTGGTCTGATTCATACCAAGCAGCCCCAATAATATGCCATGGCAGTCACAGAAAGAGGAGTTTGTCATTAATACTGCTATCTGGAACATTTCCATTTTGACAAAGCTTAAGTGATACTGCTCATAAGCTCCACACTTTCCCCTTGCATGGGAGTGTTCCTTACACATTAAAAATACCCTGAAATTTGGAAGAATGAACACCAGTTGTAATGATGGAGAGAGCACTAGTGCCTTCAAGACCTCATGAATTATCTTTAGAACTTTTTTTTCTCATGATTAAGAACTTATGATCTACACTTAGAAGAAACAGACTTACATCCTTGAGATATTTAAGGGTTTTGTATAGAGTAGATGAGCTGTAAAATTACATAAAAGACTTTCACAATTGACCATTTTCAATTAACTTCATGGAGGGAAGTTAGGAGTAGCTTGAAATTTTAGTATGCACTCTAGCAGTTAGGAACATCAATAGGAAACTCACGTTGACTTCAGTAGGTCTGGAGAGAAAGCCAAAACAGTGATACATACAATTGCAAATGAAGATGTAGAATAGTGTAGCCCCACTCTCACCACTTCTTTCAAGATTAATATGATACAAAAAAATCCAATAGGAGCACATTTCAAATACTGAAATAAACTATAACTATATTGTGTTCTACAGTGACGAGAAGTGACTTAGAGCTGTGCTAAGTTTTTGCAGTCTCCAACATCAGTTAAGAGTCCCTTTAGTCTCCTTTATCCTTGATCATATTTTATTACCTGCATGGTTCAGGTTTTGTTTGGTTTTACTTAATTGTATTAATCCTAATTTACATAAACATTTTGATCTTAACCTAGGTTCTTTTGAATTTTATTGTTACGTATAGGACAGAAAGAAGTTGCATTGTTTGGCCTCAGAATTACTCTGAAATCTTTCATAACAAAAGAGGCCAATTAGATTCTCTGATAGGATTTTTTTTAAACTGTATTTTATTGTTTGTGTCTGCAAGGGGTTTTTTTGTCTATTTTTAAATTCTAAATATGCCAGTGTTGTAGGAAAAGGAACCTAGACAAAGGAAGCAAACAAAATGTGCTATAAGTCTGATGGTTTTTCTGTAGCATGAGTTGAATATTGTACTTTATATTCTTCCTGTGTTTAGATTTTGTATGCATTGTTTCATGACAGAGAGTTCTGGCTGACTACTTCTCTTATGGAGATACATATGGTTCACTGAGGTAATTGCTGATATAGGAACAGTTTTTTGTAGCAGTCTTCAGGTTTTTCCGTACATCATCCATGTAAGCAGAACTGCAGAATTTCTCAGTGAACTGAAAAGATTCTGAATGCATGCTTTCACCTGCTGGAGTGACTAATTTGAAAGAGCTGATTGGTCTAGCAACACAGTAGTTTGTTTAAAAAAAAGTCAATTCATCAAATTAAAATGTTATTTTCTGACTAGTGTATAAGAAAAAGAAAACAGTGGAGATTGCTCTTCTGTTAGATGAAGCTGTAAAGGTAAATGTAGTGACATGTATATGAAGTTTACCTAATTACTTGTAAGAGTGTGGTGGGTTAATCTTGGCTAAGAGTCAAATGCCCACTCTGCTGCTTGCTCACTCCCCTTAGGAGGGGAGAGAATTAAATGAGAAATCTTATGGGTTGAGACAAAAATAGGGAGATTGCTTACAGTTACTGTTGTAGGCAAAAAAGATTCTATATGGAAGAAATTAATTTAAATCACTGTCAACTGAAATGGATTTAAGCAGTGAGCAACAAAAGACAAACAATAAAGCAACACCTTTCCTTACCCATTTGTCATGCCCAGCTTCACTCATCCACTCCCAGGCCCTCCCTAAGCAGCACTGGAAGGTATGGGGGAAGAAGGAGTGTTACCTGAAATTTTTGTTAATTTTAGCCTTTCGTGTCAGCTGTAGAAGACAAATGATACCTGGTTTGACAATATTTTTTTTTTCAAAATTACTTAAATAGGAAATTGAACTTCTACCAAATAAATGCTTTGTATGATGCGATCCACTTTTTTTATTTTGGCTGAAACCTAAATCACACAGAACTAGTATCCTGATTCTTCCAGAAGCTATATACCAGTTTGTCCCTCAATTATCATGAAATGCTACCGCAAAATATAAACACATATATCAGACCAGTAATCTGATTTTTAATGACACATTTAGACAATATTTTGAAGTTCTTGTTCATTAAGTTGTGTTTCATTGCTTCACCATTTCTGAAAAAAGGACACTATTTTGAGATGTCTGCAGTAAAAAATACTCAAAGGTAGATCAGTTTGCTGCTACTAATGTCAATTGACATTTTATTATTGGTGTAGTATTATTTTACTGCTCCATCAAGTGCTTTAGGAAATGAAGCAATGTAAGGTAAGAGAGATACTGCTTCAGAAAAGTCAGTTCTCTACAGTAGGTTGCTTGAAATGTGTGCCAAGTAGCATGGAAAAACAAACCAGAACAAAACCATTCCCCATAAGCCTGTGCTTCCCAGTATGAACTTTATAGCTCTGACACCCTGGGTTTTCATTGTCAGTAATCTTACATTGAAACCGTCTCTGTCTCATAACACCGAAGTTGTTTTTCAGAAGTTCTCTCATTAATTCCTGCTTGAAGTCATATAATTAAAACCTCACAAGGTGTTTCTTGGTAAAAGATGAGCATTTTTTCATGAAGATAGAACACAAATCCCACTCTTAATACAACGGACCTTCTAACCTGGCACTCTCATGAAACCAAGATGTTGCCAAGTAAATTGGCTGCGAGCACTATCAGTGCCCTGCAGTGCTTTTGTTAATTATATTGCCATAGTGCCTGAAGCAGATAGCAATCTTTCCAAAAGAGCAGGCAGATTTAAAGAGGCAGAATTAATTAAAATTGATTTGTGCAGTCTGTCATGTTGAGCTGTGCTGGGAGAATTTTCTTTCCCCTTCTCTCTCTAATTCCTGCTGTAGTAATACATGAAACAAGTAGTCACCTCACCTTGGAGTACTAATTATGGTGAATGAATGGGATTTGTCTGCCATGATGGGTAATTCACAGGATTAGAAGACATCAAAATTTACTTCATTTGAGTACCACCCAGAGGGAATACTTCTTTCTTGCTGGGTTCATAAGAAAGGAGGACTAGAAAGAAAATTTCCAAGGTCACAATTTTTGCAGTTGAGGTTATACTTTGATTTAGTACGTCCAGAGAAACAGGGCTGTAAACCTTTGTTGCAGATAGGATAGACAATGGCAGTGTAAGACCAGTGCAAGAATGAAAATACTCCAAAGTTATACAGAGAAATCCTACAGTGTACAGTGATTTTATTTCCTGTGTATGAGCTTCATTATCAAGGAATACTGGTCAAGAGTTCCTGAGCTCTTTTATCCAGTTCAAATTTTATATACTATTCCTCTCATATTTGTAAAACACAAAAAGTTGAGCATTATAAATAACCTTGAAGAAGATGACAGCTCTTTCTTGTATAGAAATTTGCCTATCCTACTTGCAAATAATGGGCATAGGTGGGAAGAATTCACGGCTTTTAAGTATTTAAATCAAATCAATCCAAGTTGGGCTTTCAAACTCGCTTTTTTAAAAAAATCCTTAACTTTAAATACTTTAGATTCAGTATATATTTTGCAGTTGTTTTTTTTCAACTGTGATTTATATGTATAAAAGTAATTTTTATTACTTGGAAAGGTGAGCTAGGGCTATGATAAAGGCAAAAACTAGAAGACTATAAAACCAAGTTTCTCCTTATGCTAAAGAACTTTTTCCAATGTTATGAAAAAGAAAAAAAGAAATGTTTATTTAATATAAGAGCTAACATTTATTTATTAATGAGGGGCTTATCGAGCAGAACTTCATGTGTTTAGTAGACGTTTTTTAATCCTTTCCTGAATTTTTTTTAAATGCAGAGGCTTTGCCTGGATTCCTGGTGTTGACGTTGCTATTTGGAAATGATATCCTGATCTAACTTTGAAGAAGGATTATAATTTGTATTTATTGTGAGAATTTGCATGAGTATTTTAAGCAAAAATTTTCATACAACTCTTTATTGAATCAAAGATTGAAAAAAATGTATTTAAGGTTCCCACAGCAGTTGAAAACTGACACAGCAACAGGTTGTCTTATACCTTCATAAATTCTTATAATCCCCTGAATGAATAAAAACCAGGGAGGAATCAGGCCCAATATGCCTCAAGTATTATTTCCATTTCCATATTTAAGTCTAACAGACATGGTGTTTCCATTGAAACGGGCTATTCAAGAGCAGAATTTGCTTCATGTGGTATCACATTTATAGAAATTCTGCTGGTTAAAGGGCAGAAATGGAAATCTGTTATTAGAATAAGAAAAAGAGGTAGACATAGTAACAAATAAAGTGGAAAGTAGCTAGAGCAAACAAACTATGCCACAATATCCCATACATCATTGACAAGGTATTTTGCTTGATGTATTTCTTTCACCACCATCCTTTGAGCCTGGCAATTCAGCCAGCTTTTAGTCCATTTCACTGCCCGTTTATCTAGTCTGTACTTCATCAGTTTGTCTCTAAGGATGACACAGGAGACACTGTGGAAAGCATTACTAACGTGCAGGTAAACCACTACCTTCCCCTGAATTAGTATCTTGACATAGTATTGTTCTATTACTACTTTTAAGTAAATGATGTGATGTACAATGCATCAATATTGTTTAAGGTAACTCTTAACCCAAGGAATGAGTGAAATTTATTGATAAGCCAAGAAAATATACTGTGTTTAATAATAATTGGGGTGCTTAGAATTTATCTTGTTTTGCACTGCAACTTTTTAACTGAGCTCAGGCAATCTCTGGTGAATTTAAGTACGTTCACAATCTCCTCAAGTTTCATAAACTTCATTCAAAAATGAAGCTTTAAAAGCCTTTTTTGAGACTAAAAAAGTCTGTTTTGAAAGCCTTTCAGTTGTGTAGATAAGTGTATGAAATTGTCTGAAACAAAAATTCAATTCCTGCCATAGCCCAGTGAAACCAATGATAAATCTTCAACAGTTAGCTGAATGGAATAATGAATTAAACCTCAAAATAAGATAAAAACACTTCTTACCATATAGAAAAGCTGTAAAGAAGTCACAGCACCACTATATTTGTAGTAGATTGGCTGTACAGAATGGCCAAATACAAAAAACTTAGCCAATGACACTACTGAGATAATACCAGCAAATACCAGCTTCTCATTCAGATTCAAATCTCTTCTTTAAGAAAAGAGGATTTATATATTCATCAACCATTTTCCAGTGACAGATGGAATTATAAAAAACATTCTACCAGAATAACTAAATTGATATGAAGGTAGAACTCAGCAGATGTAAATACTTTGATGGCAAAAAACTTTAAAAACACAGAGCTACTTGATTGCCTTGAACTTCCTTATTTGCTTAAAATATTTCTATCTTGGTGATATAAAATATTTTTTTAAATGGGGCCAATCTGATTGTTTGAGTAGAGATGAGGAAAAGAGGTTTGTTTCACAGCAAGTCTACTAGGGAGTAGGTGTTACTATGTGTTATTTGTATCCAACACACAGTATTTTCATGTGAAGGTAATTTCCAGGCTTCTGAGGAGTTCTTTAATGATTTCTCTTTTGAGTTAGAGCAAACAGATGTGGGGTTAAAACAGTTACAAAAAAACTCCAAAACACTTATAAAAAATATTTTAAATTCTCTTAACAAGAAGCTACAAGCTATTCAAATAGAAAGGATTAAATTAGAAACTGAAACCTGTACTATCTATCCAGTAATGGAGTACTACAAAAAATCAACCAAATTTTTCACGATATAAACCAGTATTGCCCATTTGCAATCAGTAAAGTTACACTGACTTACATCACCTGAGAATTACGATTTCTTTGTTTTTAGGAAAATACACTGAAATGCCCTTATTACATGTATGATGCTTATATAGATCCCAAGTCAGTGGCAGTGTTTCAACACACCTTGACAGGATTAGTTTTGAGAAACCTGTGCTGCATAACTTTACTGACAGGAAAAAGCTAGGAATCAAGCAGGAAAGGAATGATGTCCTAAGAGTTTCAGGTATGAGAAACTACACTGGAGTTTTCTGAAACCCTTGCAGAGCTAGATGAATCCAAACCTAGTGAGTGACTTCGAGTAAATCAATTTTACCATCTATGCTTTGGTTTTCCTTTTTGCCCTTGCTTCTCTTAATCATTCACATTCATCTTTTTGGATCATGGCTTATTTCTGGCAAGGAATTTTCAATTGCTTCAATATGAAGTAATTGCTGGGAAACAGAGACATTTGATTCTTCAAAGTGATCCTCAGACGAGGATGTCCAATGATCATGACAGCCCCTTCTCTGGGAACAGGACATCTAAGATGAGGAAAGCAGCTTTAAAGCCATAGTCCTGACTAAATGTACTCATCTATGTTTTTAAACAAAATACACATTTTTTACATGTATTATAGACAAACAGGAAAACACAAATGTAATCCCAATGGTTGTAATGTCCAATGACATTTCAGTCATATTGCTCCCTTCAGTTTTAATCACTTACAGATTTTCTTGCTCTGCAGTAATGGTATCAAAGTGGAAAACAAATAACAGTCATTTATTTAAATAATAGTTTTTTTCTTAATAGAGAAAGAAAGAAAAACAAGGCATAAAGAAGCAGTGAGCAATTGTTCCATACTGAGATCTCTTATTCACATTTTTTAAGAAAGGCTTTTAACTGGGGTTATATTTGTTTCTGGAACCTACCTAGGTAAATATGAAATATATTATTCCATATGTCATCAGCTAAATTAAGGTGTTATACATGTGTTTATAAACTGTTTTCTGGACAAGATGACGTCCAGAATTCCATTCCAAGCTACACAAATCTGTGGTTGTGTGAATCTCTGAAGTAGCCAATAGAATTTAAAAACTACCAGGAGAGTTCCATTTAAGTATTAGAGGGAATAGTGAATACTTTTTAGTCCTCTATGTTACCTTACAACACAGCTAATTTACCTTTACTCCATCCTGTGAAAACTAGCTCAAAAATCTATCAATTCACTTTATAGAGCACTTTTAACAACAAGTACAACAAAAAAAGAAATATGATTATTATGAATTCTGCATTCCACAATTAAATTTATTATTGCTTTTAGCTAATGAAGTTTGAGTTTTTAGCATCTCTTCATGAATATACACTTGTAAAAACCTGGCGCTTTAACAGAAGTAGCTGTTAAGTGGGAGATACAGGGACTTTCACATTTGTTACAGGAAAAATTCAAGATTAGTCCTCCTTTTATTTACACCATAGCCATGACAGTTTGTGCTCTGTTCCCTCACACATAAAATGTGCCAAAGTAGAAGGTTAATGATTCTTGAGTTATTCTTGAGTAATTCTGTCAGATTTTAAATTATCACTTAATAATGTTGATGTCGGTATGTTAACAAAGCTTTCAACTATTGCAAGTATTGAGAGAACCATTAATGATAAAAGGATCATTAATAGTAACCAATCTAGATCACTTGGAATAAGACCTGCAAGAAATATGCAAAACAAATGCTTTTTCAGAGATCTGAAAATTGAATAACTTTCTTTTCCAGTATTGGTCTTCCTGGTCTTTGAGAATTTACTCCTATGGCTTTTTCTCTTTTAGGCAGACAGTACCTAAAATTGTAAAGGGCAATGGTCTGAAGTACAGTTCACCACTACAGTTCTGTGCAATTAAAAAAAAAGAGAGAAAAAGAAAACCCACAAAAGCTATCTTAACTTTTAGATACACTTTTATAACACCAAATAAAAATATATGAAGCATTAAAGCAGTATAGAATTCTAAAAGCTAAACTTCCAAGTCTATGTGATGGACCTTAAGGTGATACGTGCAAGTTTACAGCCCAGCAAGGGCTTTTCATGCCTGTATGTATTGAAGGAGAACTGAGATTTACCTTAAAGCAGCCTTATTTAATTAGCTGGAACTCTTTATTTAGGATCCTGTCTGAGGGGAGAGGTGTCTCCTACAAATGAGTAAAAGCAAAGAATATTTTACAAAACCTAGTATCTTTTTTTCCCTCTTTATTAAAGGTTATTACACCAAGTTGCACCAAATTGTCATGCTGCAGATTTTGATACCAGATCTGTGCTTATAAAGTCCATTTTTCAGATTTCTTGTGTTTTAATAGTATTGAGCAGTAGCGCAGATACTTGTACTTTGGATTCAGGCAGTTTCAATTAATTCCTGAATCTCTAAAAGTATAATGATGTAAATAGTCCTCTGGTGAAAACTCAGGACCTGTTTTTACAACCTCTTGTCTGACCTACATGACCAGGTCTCTCAGTTCACACCCCGAAGGTGATTCAAAGTATCACGAGCAAATTGTTCTCTGGAAAACAAGGTCCACAGAAATAAAGTGTGGGTTTTTTAGTCCTTGTTCATCATTATTCAAGATGATTTGCCAACAGCTCCTGAGAGTCTCCTGCTTGAAGATTGTCTAAAATACTCATTTAGATCATTGGTCATTCACGCTAAAGTTTAAACATGGAACTGCTGAAGTCCCTGAGCAGCTGATGAGTGCAGTGCTCTTCAAAGGCATTACGTGAAGTCCCAAAAGTGTTGACACTGCACTGGTGTGGTGCTGCCCCAATATGTATTGGCTGCAAGTCTCACAGTAGTCAACATCGTTATTCTGCTTATAGCTCTGCATTTAACCCTTCACATTTTCTGTAGAATGCGTAACACAGACATGCATTATGCTGTTTAATTATTTGAAGGGGAAATAGCAGCACTGTTTGCATTGGTAATCTGTTTTTCTGTCGTCCTCATCCATTTCATCAAGCACATAAAGTTATTTCCCTCACCAGCTAAATGTGAGGTATCTCTGCTATCCCTAGCAGCCTTCTGCGGTGTTTACATCCCTTGCATGCTTAGGGCTTTCCAGGATAACACTCTTACTATTCGCCAGAGTCTTCCATCAATGGATAAAGAGAAACTTGGTTAGAAGAGAATATTCCCTGAATATTCTTGATAAAATAACTATTTTTTTCCAATAATAACATGGAACATTTCTAAAAGCATTTTAGAATTTTAAGGCAAAGACAATAGAAGTTTTAAATTCCTAGATATGGATGTTAAGTATTCTAATTGTAAATACAAGAGGATCCATATATGAAATAGTGTTCTCAATGTCACTTTTGTTCTAGAGAGATGGAAAATAAAATCTTGTGTGGGATCACATTTAATTTAGTAAGAATTCCTGTTGACTGTGTATATATTGACCTTTTCCTTTTTTCCTTTATCTTTTGTTTTTAAATAAGTGTTCACACTAGTATGATTTATTCTGTTATCTAATATAAATACTGTCCTATATATAGAGAGGACAATTTTGCTGCTTCTTAAAAATCTAAAATCATGTCACAGTGAATGTGTTAGACTTTTTCTAAGTTCTAAGGAAAGATTTAATGAAGAGTGGTTTTTAGTTCATAAGTGGTGTTTTACAAGGTAAAATATATTACTGCATAATAGAGTTTTTCTATTCTGTTGTCTTGCATTTTGAAGTGACTGTTGAACGTTTTTGTTCCCCCTTTCCAAGTTTAAATAATTTGTGGCAGAAAATACAGCTGCCTGCTTGTACTGAAAAATGCTTCTAATTAGCTCTCAAAGTCCTCTTCTCTGAAGGGTGCTAGGACTCTCTCACACATCACTTGTTGCTTTATTTCTCCCATCCATCTTCTTCAGGCATCTTGACATTTTATAGTGCATTACTTTTTACACACCTCAAATTGAGGCTCTTAACCTGATCCTAGAAAGAGTATTTTTCACTTAGGAGGAAAAAAAAAGACTTTTGGTTTTGATCAGACAATCTCTGGGCCACCTGCCTTAGTGGTACATGAACAACTGCTGTGCCATACTTCTGTTAAAGTCTGTGTCTAAAGAAAATGCCACGCAGGCTTACATTTATTTAAAGAACTGACAAATTTTTTATTGGTGCTTGTTAATGAAAAGACAAGGTGACCTTATTATTTTCTTCTTTTAAATATTTTTTTGTTGTTTTGGGACTGGGGCTAGAGATAATTGGCATAATTCTTAACAGTCTCTAAAGACCAATTAACAACAGGGAGCCATGTACTCTGCCAGTCTGAGTTTCAATTAAATGTCTGCTCCAGGAGGAACTAAACTAACACACAGCTATTGAACAGCAGTTACACTATTGATATAGCTGAGTCCACCACGGAGGACAAAGACTCTTGCTTCACAACAGATGGCCTAATGCTCTGGCAATTAATACATTTTTATGACTTTTAAATCTTTCTGACCTTTTACTTTCCTGTCTGAATTAGTAGGGCACAGTTTTATTAGTGGAACAGCAGTTTAAGGACATGTTTATGTGTGACATCTTTTCAGGAACTCTTTTTTAAATGGAAAAAGTATCCTGGTGGCAAGAGTTAACAGTCTAATTTTAATCAGTCAGGACTGCAATGTGCTTATTCTGACTGTAGGGAAGGTGGCAATTTCTGGTGAGATCTGGTTGTTTTACTATAGTTGGACTGCCAAGGTAGTTAGAGATTAGAGAATAGTAGCAATTAGTAAACATTAATAAGAACTCAGTGGTGAACATACATGTAATTTAATAATTTTATCCTACCTCATCATGTCATAGAGTTGTATCTTTAAAGTAGTTTTCCAGAAAGTAGAAACTCAAGAATCAAATCAACATTGCATGTAAACATTCTTACAAATTTCAAATTACAAAAGAGAAATATCTGCAGATTTTGGTTAGGTAAAACAGTAAGTTGGAATCTAAGAAAATGCAATCTAACATCATAATAAATCTTTCCAATATTAAGAAATGTGACAGAGTTTCACTCCTTTACTTGTTTCTTCCCCCCAAATATCATCCATATAAAGTTAAAATACTAAGAATAAAAGTTAAAGAGGAAAAGAATACATTTATCTCATGCATCCTGAGTCAGTTTTTCAAACACAGCTAGATAAATTTACGTTTCTCAACATTTTTTTTTCCTGTCTCTTAATAGAAGCACAATGTGTTTATGAAGTTATAACGACCCATAAGACAAGTAAAAAAACCGACTGTAAGTGCTTGGTATTCATGAAACAAACAAATACACATCTAAACTCACAGAAAAATGATGAAAAACACAAGATATTAGATGCCTAGCACATATACACTTTATTGTGTACCTTGCACATAGATGACTGGCACATAACTGAAGACTAGTAATTAATTAATGCTTAAAAACATAATGCTTTTAAGCATTAATTAATTACTAGTCTTCTAATTTTTTATAGAATAAAGATTGGTACTATTTGTATATGCATTTGTGTTTTACACAAAATGAAATATTTCAGTAAGTCCTTATATTTTTTCACTATTTCTACCATCCAAATATCATCCAAACAATGAAATCACTTGAAAGAAAACAAGGAACACTCAAAGTTATGCATTGACTAAAGAAGTAGACTAAAGAAATATTACTAGTTTGCTTAAACATATATTTGTGTTCTAAGGCAAAGTATTTTCATTTAAATCCATTTATTTGTTTGTGGTTTTCCCTAATTTCTAAGATGATCTGTAATTAATTTCCCACATAAAAAGTTTTTGATACTCTCTTGACTACAGATAGCTTAAACAATGAAGTGAGGCTCAGAAAATCAATAATAAACTTTCTGTTCCATAAAGTGTTAATTAATTTTTAAAACTTATGTATGTAAGTTCCCCCGATACACACACGCATTCTTAGAAATTAAGATTTTATTTCTCCCCAAATTTGTAAAAAATCTTAAAAGATTGAAGTGTTAAACTTCTGTCATCCAGATCAACCTCTTGTTCATATATAGTTGATTCTGACATCAGTAGAAAATTAGACAACTCAGTCAAGATCCTAGTTAAAGAAGGCATAAACTTTGGGAATGAGTCAGCTGATCAAACTCACACGTGCTCTCCAAAGTTCACCGGTTTTTATTGGTTTCACCTTTATTGGCCAAATAAAGTTTCCACACCTAAATTGCGTGTGAAGTTTTAATGCCTGAATTTCTGTGTCCATAAATGAATCTGCTTTCAATCTGTGAAGGTATCTAGAAATAAGATTAATTTTTATACTTCCTTGGTACTTCTTTTCCAATGTCTTTATGGTGTGCACTTTCCATTGTGCAGACTAGAATCTAGCAAGATTTTGTCTGAGGAAACTAAAACAAAGCAGAACAGGACGGAAGATTCTACTCTCCATCTTTCTAAGATGGGCAAAGTGAACTCGGAATCTAGATGGGGTTTTTTTTAAGCAAGGTGAGACTATTGAATGTCAATGAATTGATACATTCCCATTGTCTGCGGTGAATACTAGGCCATCTAAAGATAAATGAAAGACTCACCAAGCAAATAGGACCTTAGAATTATGCCTGCAGGTAGGAAAATGGGAATTATTTGAAAGTGAAACAGATTGCTTCATTGTACTCAGAAACGTTAGTTACACTGTGAAACCTATAATTATTTCCTCCTTGTCAAAAATGTTTTTGTTTTCAGCACACAGCTTTACAAGTTAACCTAATATTTTTAATATCTCATCCCATATGGACAAACTTTTCTCTTATTTGGAAAAGTTTACTTTGCTCTTATGTCTATGCAAATGTGTTGTGGTTGAATTTCCTTTTTTTTTTCCTCTTCAGTACTCTTAGATAAGAAACCTGTAAATGGGTAGAAACCTTTTTGTCTTTGAAACAGTGTTTTTCTATAGTTTCCATTAGTCTGTAGTGATAACTTTGTTCACATATAAGTGTGTTATCTCCTTTTTACAAGGTAACTGCTAACCTTGGCTTTTATTTTTCAGAGACTTATGGTTTGGGAGATTTATGGGCATGTGAGAAACCAAGAAATTTGCATTTTATTTTCCATTTAGGCCTTTGCTCTTCATAGCAAGTGATTATTGAATGGAAGAAGTCAAAATCATTTTTATTAATAGCTTGGTTATAATTTTATTGCTCACAAAGCACCTCAAGCTGGCAGCACTGTAGAATCCTCTCAGTTGCATAGCTGGGTGTGAGTACAGGATCATTAAATCCATGCTTTTGATAGTCCTATTTAGTGAAACTCCAGCTCCATGGAGTGTATGATACCATTGGGACCTAGAGTTTATAACCATCCTTAAAGCGAATTCAAGGTGTGTGAAGATCTACCTCTGTAGTGCATGGCTAGTATGGTTTGATAGGATTTTACCTTCTTTCTGCCTTTCTCTTTCAGTCTTCCTTTCTCACTTCCTGCCTTCTTCTGCAAGGATCCCTTTTTCCTTTCTCTTCCCTTTGACTCCAAAACCAAATTGCAACCCACAATGAACTTTTCACCACTTCCTGCTACCTTAATGAAATAAAATTAATCTGCTATCCAGTGTTATTCCAATCTGCAAAAATGGTGTCAGGGAAGACCCAGAGAACTGCAGATATGTTAATCTTACTGCAGCTCCTTGAAAAATTATGGAAAAATCACACTGGATGCTAATGGAAGGTATTTAAAGAATAACAGAGTCATTAGGGACAGTCAGTATGGGTTCCCAAATGGAAAGTCCTGTTTCACTAATTTGATATCCTTTTGAGATAATGTCATCCCCTACTGGATGAAGGAAAAACAGTGGATGTAGTTTTCCTGGATTTTAATAAGGCTTTTGATACTGTCCCTCGCAGCATCCTTCTGGACAAGCTGTGGGATGTGAGGGTTAAGGGTGAGCTGGCTGAAGAACTGGCTGAAGAGCAGAGCTCAAAGGGCTGTAGTGAATGGAGTTACATCTGGCTGGTGACCAGATATCAGTAATGTTTCTCAGGGTTCAGTTCCAGAGCCTGTCCTGAACAATATACTTCTCAGGGATCTGGATGCAAGAGTTGAACACACCATTAACTGATGCCTTAAACAGGGCTTACCTGAAACAGAAGCCAGACAAGGTTAAGAGAATAGAAGCAGACAAATTTAGTAAGGGCCTACTGGTACATTCAGGGCAGACAAAATCCTCCTCATTAGGCTACACCCAAAATGGATGCCGAGTCATGAGATCTTCACCTTTTATAAGTTCTGCCTCATTAACATATTGGGCCCCAATTCTCCAATTACACCTTCAGGTGATGATGTCATTCCCCCAAACTTGCTCCCCCCAGTTCTCCGTTGCTTACGTATTTTGGGGCCCAGAGGCAGTAAGGTGTCCTTGAATTTTGGGCCTAGAGAGGAGTTTTGTCTGAAAATGGGAGAAAAGTAGCTTAGTGCTGTACACTAGAGAAGTACAAGAATACAGACACATGAAAATATAGAAGCTACAAACCCTAAGGAATCAAAAAAGTCTGCTGATGATCCCAGACTGAGAGGTGCTTTTGACTCTTTGAGGGACAGCAGGACTTGCAGAGGGATCTAAATAGATTGGAGCTTTGGGCTATGTTTAATGGGATGAAATTTGACAAGTTCAAATGCTGAACTATGAACCTAGAACAGAGAAATGCTGGACACAATTATAAATGGGAAGAACAGCGTCTGGAGAGCAGCCCTGCAGGAAGGGATCTGGAGGTGCTGGTGGGCAGCAGCTCAGTGTGAGTGAGCAGCGTGCGCCCTGCCAGCCCAGAGGGCAAACCACATCCTGGGGTTCATCCATCATAGCATCACCAGCCAGTCAAAACAGGTGGTTATCCCGCTGTATTCAGCTTTTGTGTGGCCTCATCTTGAGTGCTGTGTGGAGTTCTGGGCCCCACCATTTAAAAAGAGTGTGGAGGCCCTTGAATGCCTCCAGAGGAGAGTAACAAAGCTGGTGAAAGGGCTGGAAGGAATGTCCTATGAGGAGCAGCTGAGGACCTTGGACTTGTCTAGTTTGGAGGAAAGTAGTCTGAGGGGTGACCTCTTTGCTTTCTGCAGCATCCTGAAGAAGGGAAGGCAAGGTGGTGGTGCTGATCTCTTCTCCCTGCTATGCAGTGACAGGATAACATGGAAAAGCTTCATAAATGCAACAGAAGAGGTTTAGACTAGACATTAGGAAGCATTTCTTTACCAAGAGGGTAGTTGAACACTTGAACAGGCTTCCTGGTGAGGTGGTTGAATGCCAAATAGCTGTCAGTGTTTAAGAAGTATTTGGACTTGAGCACTTGGTCAGCCCTGAAGTGGTCAGGCAGTTGGACTGCACGACTGTCTCTTCCAACTGAAATAGTCTGTTCTACTCTATTCTAGTCTCTCTTATTCAATCTGTATGTTCGTAGGGAGATCCATTTGGAAAAAAGCAAAAAATTGGAAGGTAATTAATTATGTATACAAAAATCTTTTCCCTTAAAACACAAGAAGATACATGCTTTCCAATAACAGTGAACAAAATATCAACTTCAGAGGAATTTGAATATCCCAGTTTTGAATTTGTTCCTACTCCGGTATTGTTCTTGAAGCTGCACTTGTTTTGAGGTTTAAAAATGTTAAGACCATGATAAGCTCAAGTATTCAAAGGCTACATCTGTTCAAAGCTTACAGATGGTCTTTTGTGTTATCTCCGGGTGCTGTATAATTATATGTGACACTGTGCTTCTCAGGGAGGTGTTGCAATGTACAGATATATTACAATCGAAATGTTCCAAATTTCCCTTAATACATATTATTATCTATTCCTCAGTGTATTCACCATAACCTCAAGACCAAAGATTAAGTTCCTGTGCATTGATTTGAACTTGCTGCAGAATCCCTGCTGTTGAAAAAACTGTCTTGTGAGGTTAAAAGTACTGTAAATGTTTCCTTCTCTTTCTGCATAGTTTAAGAGATAAAAACCCACATTTTAAAGATTTTCAAACCATGCTACAGAAAATTATCCTTTTGCTATTTGCATAAAATGCAGAAGATAAATATTAAAAACTTACTTTCTAGTAACATCAATATAAAACTTTTGGTTCAGGTTTGCTTTTTATAATTCTTAGACTTCCAGGTTTCTATCTTCAGTGAGAATGACTCCTTTCTTCCTTCTTGATAGGTTAACAGTCTTAGAAATGCTTATGCTATTTGACTCCCAGAATCTCCGTGAGTTACCTCACAGAATAAAAATGAAAGGGTTAAATACCACCATGTGGATCTGAAGTTGATTGAAGAAGCATGTGGAACTTCTTATGGGTGAGACATGTACACCTGAGTGTTGAAACAAAAAGGAAGAGAACTATCTTGAATTATTTATTGTTCTGGATTCTGACAGATCTTTTTTCAAAAACAAAACCCCCCACTTTTCTGTTGAATAAATAGCCAACTCCCAAAGGTATGCCTGCTACAGTTGATCTTATTAATCCTAATGTGAAGGACAGAGAGACTTTTAAGCAACCAAAGCACCATATGAGGGAAAAGTGGCAATATTGTAGACAATTTTTGTAGGGGAAAAAAAAAGCTGTTACATATGAAATGTATTATACATTTCATACTTTCAAATCTCTAGATACACAGCTTGAATACTGCTAGGTTTTCTATTTTTTAAGAGATCTTTATACTACATGGAGTATGGAAGCACGGTTGTATCAATGCAGTTCCGCAGTAACTAGTAACTGTACTATTAATTAGAAGAGCAAGTAACAACAGGATAATTAGATAACTGCCTCTGCTTCTACAGCAGAGCCTTGCAAACGAATGTATAATCTTCTGGCCATCTACTCTTTTCATTCGCAGTGCCTCATGACACTTTTAGTAAGAGTTTTCTGCATGAATCAGGACAAGAGCTGAGTAGGTTTAATGTTCATTATTTATAAAGCTTGCTGCAACTTCATCTGTGCAGAATCTTGCCCACTTGAAAGTACAGGAAAAGCAAATATTGGCCAAATCATGATGTTCTTGCTGTTTTCTGCTGAGTTTTCATGTAGTCCTTACTAAGCACTCCTTGTGTGAATTCTGAGTTCCTAGTCATATTTTAGAGCAGTTCAGCTCCAGTGAAGCTATGCATAGTATTCATTGCAATAGAATTGGAACTCACTAATTAAAACTGCTGTATTTCAGAAAAAATTGTGCTTTAATTATCTTTTTAAGTGTAAAGCTTTTTTCAACAGCCTGTATTCAGCAAAATCATTTCCACAGCTTTTCTTAATTCTAGTGACTTTGGTGATATCCTGGATATTCAAAACCAAAATAATAATTGAGCCTTCTAGTTCATCCACTTCCATGGAAATATTTTTATCTTTAGAAATACTTTCCTTTAGTTTTCTCATTAGAACCATTACAATTCAGTGAAAGAAAAAAAAAAGAATTTGCTGAAGTTTTTAATTTGATATTTAACTTCATTTACCTTTCAGAATGTGAATCACCATAAATGTGTATTTATGTGATGGTATTAAAAGAAACCCCTCCATGCATACATCTTAAGTGTATTTTTTGTTTAATATAGCCATGAAAATGTGCAGTTAAGAGGAGCAATGTAGACTTAAGTAAAAATTACTTGTACAGTATGAACTTCATTCTGGTAAAGAGACCCAGAATTTTGACTCCAAGTACACAGTGCTTTGAAGCAAAATGCCTTTTCCTATTAATTTCCATTCAATGTGTGTTTCTGTAGAGTTGCATACATTTTTGTAGGACCTAAAAGTGGTATTGACTTGTGGAATTGGGCTGTGTGAATGTTGCTGTTCTTCACTTAAAATAAGCAAACTACCATAAGAAGAAGCAGTATTAATAAGTGATGAATTAATAATAATTGCAGAGAGAAAATATACTAACTTAAAATGTTGTTCAGGCAGTTTTAAATTATGTTCCAAGAAAATAAACCAAACAAACAAGAAAGTAAAACAAATAAAGAGATCATTGAATTTTGAAAACTACTTCTGGCATTTATTAAATATGGAAACTCAATCATCAGTAAAAGTCAAAGCAGCAAGTAAAAGTGTTTTACAGTTTATCCCAGTTTCCTTAAGAAGACAGTATTTTAAATGGAAAATGTTAGAATCAAATCAGATTTTAAGGTGCACTCATGGCACATGGACATATTTTTTTTTCTCTTGAATGCTTTTCTATCAATTGAGCTAGAAATTTGAACTTTTTCTTTGTAGGCAGACCTCATGACAACAATTTATTCAATTGCCATCTTTTAACCAAATACCGTAGTATGTTGTAAATGGTAATATGCTAAAATATAAATAGAAAATCTTAATGAACCCAAATGCTATTGCCTGGTTCCATACAGATACATTACATCAATTATTTAAGAATGTAGTTTGCTTTTAAAATGTGAATTTGCAGATAAATATCCTCAACTTTGCTGAGTTTCCACTCTAAGAACCATTTGTCTTCTCACACAGTAGCTGAGATCAGCCAAAGAATGTAATTTCCAGATAATCTTCAAGGTATGTGGGACAACCTTGTTTTCCCTTCAGTAGTTTTGTAATGAAGCAAAAAATCAAGGGAGAGATGGTCTTAAAAGTGTCCAATTCACAGCCAGTTAAGGCTGAATCTTTTAAGCAGTTTGATGATTTAAGCAACTATCCAATGCTTATATCACATATTAGAATAAACAAAAATAGACTACTCTATATCTTATATGAAAAAATATTTACCAAATTCACAATCACATGGAAATAAACCACTTTCTGCAGAAATACCTAAAAAAGGGAAGATATTCCAGAAACATTAAAATACCAGCAATGCATTGGAGAAATACCTTTCTAGAAATATCTCATGCCTTTATAGATTGTCTGGAAGTGAGAATAAGCCATTTATCAATGAAATCTGCATATCAAGCTAGGGTGGAATTGCCAGCATTTGTCAAAAAAGAGGAAAAAGAAATTAAGGGTATTCAAACATGGACAAAAATATGCTGAAACCCATCCTGCAGTAGAAACAGTTAATATAACCAAGGAAAACAAACCAGCATGCTCACTTCAGCTGGGAGGCAGTAACACCTGAAAGGTTGAACGGGGCTTGCTGTCTTCACAGGGGACAGCTACATTTCCACGAGCACATCAGGAAAAAGCAACAGAAAGACTAATGCAATGTTGAGGGGTTTTTGCACAAAGGAACATTAGTAATCACAATAATAGACCCTTACAAATGTGGTCCAAAAGTGACCACATCCTGCTAGGTTACTTGGATTGATTACAGTTACTTATGCAGTTAATGATAACATAGTTCAATGAAATAATAGGGAAAGAAACAAATAAAGGTAAAAGATAGTAACTTAATTGTAAACATAATTGTTACTCTGTTTAAATGGGAATCTTTTTTTTCCCTAGAAATAGTAAAATATGCACCCGTTTAAAGACTAAAATCCTTTAAATATATGTGGAGATCAGTCTTTCTCAGCCTGAGAAGAGGGACTATTTATTGGACGTTTTGCATTTCACATTTGGATGTTTCTAGAAAGAGGATGTTGTTACTTTGTAGTACATACTTGAAATGTGTCATTATTCTACATGTCCATATCTGTGGAACAGCTAGGTTTCCAGCATCTTAAGGAAGCATTTTTCCTGTGTCACTGTGCCACCTCATCTACTGTAGGAATGACCTGGCTGGCCAAGAAGCATGTCCATTGGCACAGTGACATATGACTGCAAGTAGGAGTTGCCTGGTTATTTTGTGACTGATGCTGCACACCAAAAATAATTCATAAAACCTGAAATACTAAAAAGTTGTATATTTCTGGTAGCATTCGTTCTTGGTATTGTATCGACATTTTTGTAAAAGCATTTGTCTAAATTGTACACTTACAGTGTCCTTTCGAGGATGAATATTGAATCTTTAACTTTGCTATTTTGCTTCAAGCAATTTTTATGTGCCTCATTCAACTCATATTCAAACCAAAGATATGTATCATGCAAGCTGAGTTTTAAATCACTTCTCCATAACTTGTCATATCCCAAAGGCAGCTCTGGACTTCAATCTCTGCTCCTAACCAGTTTAAACAAAAGAGGAAATACTGCCACTTCTATATATATATATATTAGTGACTACACTTAGGCAAGGCATTGTTTGAAGAATAAAATCCAGAGAGAACAAATATTCAATCACTGTAAGAATAAAAAACACAGTATTAGAATAGCAAATATAAGCAAATTAGACTATCATTGCTACTAGTGGACCTGCTGTAATACTGTTTCCTTGTTAGCCTTTACACTTTTCCACAAAAAAGTCTTCTGCCTGTAATGAAAGCATAGTATAGTTACAAGTAATGCCCTACAGATCATGTTTTAAGTCTTGTTGATTGCCTCAAGCAGTAGACAATGAGTATAGAAGAGAGTTGTTCTTACTTGAGTACTTTCAGTCTACTTTTCTGCCTTTGAAAAAGTTGATAATAATTTTTATCAGTTTGTTTCTGCTTTTTAGAAAGAATAATTTCTCAGAAATATAAAAAAATCTTTTGCATTTAGCTATAGTATGTGGCATGGGGACTACTATCTGTGACCCTGAGCTGGCCTTCATAAGTGTAGGAAGGATAATGCTGGAGGCAATAGATTAGAGAGTGACTTACATCTTATTTTGGTAAATTAGGGATATCTGCTTCCACAGACTTGTTTAATGAATTGACACAGCTTTTCAACAGAGAATTCTTGATCTGATCCTATGCAGAATACCATTAGTACCACTATTTAAATTTTATCATGGATTTATGCAAAGATATTTAAAAATTTAAGGTGCAATTTAGATGTGCAGAATTATAATTTTAAATACAAAAAAATACAAATAATTTTTCCTGGGGTGGATTGTAATGATCAGCAGTATTACACATAGTCAAAGTAGGAAGGAGACTGAAGTGAAGGCATATGGTCTTCCAGCTGTGGCAATACAGGTTGCTAAAGCCAGTAATAAATTACTAAAAAATAAAAAAAATCTGTATATTATATTGCACAACTGTTCATCACGCATGCAGATATTTGGAGGCGGAATAACACATAGTTACCTATTTAAATTGTAGGAGACAGAAGCCTGAAAACAAATAAAAGAATCCAAGTTTGTCATGTGTGTATCAAGCTCCCTCCCCTTTTTCAGACCTCAAGAAAATTTCTGAATGGAAAGGATGAGACATTGCATTATTACTCACTGATTGTCTCAGTGTACTGGTAATTATACTCTAAATCATGCAGTTCCTGTAGCAATGATAATCCTTTTAACTCAGGATGACACTACTGAAAAAAAATCGGAAAGACTCTTTGAGCCTACAACTTCATTATGTCTTTGTGTTCTTTACATTTCAGCTTGTATGTCTCTTTAGGCTTTTGCGATATCAAGGAACCATTTTCTCAAAAAACTCTCAAGTCAGAGGATGTCTTCATTATAAGAAAATGGTACAAGTTTCTGAGGAAAGGGCAGATGGTCATCTATGAAAAGAGATATTTCGTTATCTGTGTAGTAAAACACATCTCTGTCAGCCTCCTCCTGTGCCAGAGCTTCCCTGCAGTAAGATTCAGCTGATTTGTCAGCAGAAGTCAGACTAGAGCCACAGTCCAAAGCAGCCTGCAGCACCGCTAGGACTGGGGTGGATGAGGGCAAATTCAAGACCTAAGTGAGCATTTATAGCAAACATAGCCTGGAACTCCAGTCTCCCCTGACTTTGAATGAAAGCCAAATTGCAAACTATTTGAGAGTGCCTATAAGAAATGTTTTGGGTTTTTTTTTACTAATACTGGCTTATGATATGGTATCTTGAAGGTGACTACAACAGAAAATATGTCCAAATATCTTAAGCTAATCAATATCTTAATCAAAATTAGCTCTCTGACCTCAGGAAACATTTTTTTAGTCTAAATTGTTATTTTTCATACGTTTACCTTTTACAGTACGATGTGGTCTTGGTCTTCACATTGTAGAATAATGAAAGGCATAAGTAGTCAAGTACAGTAAGCAAAGTATAATAATTGCACAGGAAGTTCCACATGAATATGAGGAAGATCTACTTTACAGTGAGGGTACTTGTGCTCTGGAACAGGTTGCCCAGAGAGGCTGTGGAGTCTGGAGATATTCAAGAAACATCTGGACACTTTCCTGTGCCATGTGCTCTAGGATGGCCCTGCTTGAGCAGGGAGGTTGGACCAGAGGACCCACTGTGGTCCCCTCCAACCTGACCTATCCTGTGAAAGGATTCTGTGAAAGTTTTCAGGAGTCATATGTACCATAAAGGTGAACAGTTGTACAAACATTTCAGAACATTGTTATCTCTGCCTTTTGACAAATATGGAGTTTTAAAACATAATGGGGATTTTCTAAAGAATAATCTTCAATTTTTTTAAAAAACTAATCCCAAATTATAAAATTACTTTAAAACTACCATGTGGAAAACCTAAAACATTCATTCTAGTGAGAAGAGAATACATCCTTTTCCTTTTACATTCTTTTTTGGTTGATTTGGTTTGGTTTCTCCATTGGTTTTTTTTGGTGCTTTTCTGCTTTGTTGATAGGTTGGTTTTTTGGAACTTAAAGTTTAGATAATTAGAAGGGTAATACAAGTGATTTTTCCAGCAAAAACAGTTTTCTGCAGCTGAGAGTCTCAAATCTTAATTTATGGTGCTATCTCTAGAGAAACAAACTGATATTTCTTCTTTACATCTAATGAGCCATAACAATATATTTTCCTGACTTTCTACTCAATTTGTTGCTTAACTTTCATTTTCTTATCACACCAAAATGAGGTAGAGATTAAGGCAGTGCTGAGCCTATGTAAAAGAAAACTCTACTTGCTGAAGTTAATGGTTCTGAGTTGTTTGCAATTTGCATTAAACTGATTCTGTTTATCTCATGTAAGTTTATTTTTAAATATACCTTAGCCTGGCTCTATTCATCTTGATTGTAACTGAGAAAACTAAAAAGTGATTTTTTTTTTTTCTGAATGCTTAGCTCCCTAAAGTGATTGTATCATTATCAGTTTGTTACTCAGTTTGGGTAACGTTAATAAGTAGAATCGGGTAAAACATTTTTTTCATTGATATATGTGGCATTAAACCAATGGAATTATTTAATCCGTGTCAGAAGCTGAAGCGTGGGCTTACAAAGCCCAGCAGAAGTGATTGCACATGGAATTGCATGCACATACATCCAACAGTATTCAATTCTTGTCCTTTGGACAGTTAAATTAGAAGCAGTTATGATAATACCTCCCATGAACACAAGGGATGCATACATCCATGTGGATCCATCATAACCAGTTCCTGGTTTGCACGGCTATCACAGTTTCAGCTCTTCAAACAGAAATATGTTCTGGATGACTTCTACTTTTATTGGACAAAGAAACTAACTGAGATGTTTTTCTGTGTAATTTTATGAATTGGGGTTTTTTGTTTGGTTGATTTCCTTTTTTATTGTTTTTTTTTCCCTGGATTATAGCAAAACATATTACTATCTCAAATTTAATATGTGTTTATTTATTTCCTCCTGTAGGATTTTAAATGCAAATAAGATGCATGGATTAACTTAAACTAGGATAAGATGAATGTAATTTAAATTTCCTCTTGGGAGAATTNTATCTCAAATTTAATATGTGTTTATTTATTTCCTCCTGTAGGATTTTAAATGCAAATAAGATGCATGGATTAACTTAAACTAGGATAAGATGAATGTAATTTAAATTTCCTCTTGGGAGAATTAGTTTTGAGCATCCATATACATTTTAAATTCTAAATTTTATTTAAAAATAATTAATTATTTAAAAATTATTTTTAAAACAATTAATTTTGGTCTAAAAATTATGCAAAATAAAAGCTGAATTTCTTAAATTTATTATTAAACTAAATGTTAAGACCTCATGCTCAGAGTAGATTAAAAGTATGTCTACTTATAATTTGTAAACTCTTATGAAAAATTGTCAATAATTCATTTATTCATATTCCTGATGTGTTCTCTTTAAATATATGTGGCATATTTTTTCAGCCCAAAGTGTCAGTCACAAAACTCCCAATCAGATATCACTCAGGGAAAAATCACCTAATGAATATCTAGGAATTCTGAGCTAAAGGTTGACTTAAGACATTTGATTTGCTCCTGCAGAAAGCCAAATTACCTACACTAATAAATGTATATTTGTATTCAAGTTCTGTAGATTTCATGGAAAGTAGAAATTCAGACTGTGGTGGATATAATCCAGGAAACACAGCAGATTCCCAGACTAACAGTGCTTTGCATACTTTCTAGCGAGAAATAGTTCAGAGTATTCTCTAAGACTTTAGATGTGTTTTAATTTTTTGTTTGATTGCCAGGATGTATTCTATTAGCAAGGGCTTTTTTTTTATGGCAACAGGAATTACATTCTCCCCACCCATGCCATTTAAAAAAAATGTAATTATTTATCCCTTTAGCTTCCAAAAAAAGATTTGACCCAAAGATAGTTGCCAATGTCTAACAACACCTATGGTAAAAACAGGTATTAAAGCATTTGTTGACATTTAAATACTTTGCATACTTACCACATCTCCAGCTGTTACAACAAACAGTTTTCTTAAAGAGAAAATTTGATAGAGAGACATCATTGCACGACATGATTATATTGTTTCAGCTACAGCTTTTACAATAAGATAATAACCTTTAAACATAAAAGCTGAAAACGTGAAAAGCTTTTCATATATCTTATCTCCTTATAAGATCCAGTTGTTGAATGCATTTTATATTTTTCAAGATTGAACATATTAGAGTTATATGGGAGATCCAAACTCTCCCTTTTAAATTTCCTCTATAAAAGAATGCTTCTAGCTTTCAGTATTTCTAAGAAAACCTAAGTGAAAACTCAGAGATAATTGATGAAAACTACTCATACTGGCAGAGACCGTATTTGCTGAAACAATTTAGAAGTCCTCCCAAAATTAGCTTTCTCTAGGAGGTTATTAAAACACAGTATTTCTTGTATTTCCAGCATTATCTCCCAATCATTTTAGCTGGCAGAAGGAGAAATGAAGTATGTATGGCATGTAATTACAGGAAACTAACGGAGCTGTTTCTGAAAAGAGAGCATATTTACCTGCTGAAAGATAAAAAATTACAATAAGACGGTGCACAAATGACTGATGATGATGATAGTAATAATCTTATCTCTGATCTTCATGTAAGTCTAGGAACAAATTAACAGTGAATGACAGAGTGCAATGAATCCAAAGTAAATACCCTACATCCATCATTAGAGAAAAACCCTAGGTCTTATCTGCTAAACTGTCTTTCTGACTTATTAACCCTAACAAAATATCCTTTTGAAAGATTAGACGTTTTCTCTATTTACAATACCCTTTCTACTATAATAATAACTAGGAAAAAAAAAAGTGGAGGAGGAAACAGCTTTTCAATATTTTCCACCTTGTAAGAATAAGGGAAAATGCAATGGCAGTTTTAGGCGGTCTTAAAGCAAACAAAACAGGTTGCATTTTTAAAGGTGTGAGATTAAAAGTAGCTCTGATTGCCCCAGAATGTCATCAAGGCAAAAAGTATGTTTAGAGTAGCCGCATAGCAGTAACCAGTAACAAATGTCGCCCAGACACAATCTCATTTTCAGGCGTATACTTAAATATTTAATTATGTCTCTCAAGGAATTAACATTCTCTGTGATTTTCTGCTGCTCCTTCCTGCAGTGTCTGCTGCTCATCCTTCTCAGGATTTCAGGCTACGCAGACCTTTCATATGAGCAATTACAGTCATTTTATTGTTTGCATTATTCCAGTTTTGCTTTCTGCCTGGATTCATTTAGATCTTTTCCACCACTTGTGAACTCCATTGGAGCCTGAACATCTGTAACTTCCTTTCCTGCACTTAGATTCAGCATCTTCCTTCCCAGTGAGTCCTGTTTCTTTCTTCCCTCTTAGCCTTTTCTCCTAGCATGTGAAGAGGTCATTTGCATGCTTACCTCTTTTCAGCTTTTTAGCATGTTATTAGATGTCCTGAAAGTGCTTTTGGTTGAGCTTTTTCTCATCTCCTTCATTTTGGGGTTAAGCTGTGAAAAGTCTGTGTAGCAGTGTGGCATGTGGGAATTATAACAAGGGTAGCCAAGGATGCCAGCTTAGTGGAACTGAATCCGAGGAGTTGCTAAAACACTGCAGCATTTTCAGGTTTGATTTGGCTCAGCAGTCCTTCGGTGTCACAGGCTCTGCCGTGGGACAGCACAGGCAAAGTCATTTCACGTTGTTTGCTGTTCAGCTGCTGTGCAGTGGGACAGGGGCAGGGACAAGGGGCAGCCACTGGCAGAGTAGCAATCCAGTCACAGAGGTCAGGCTGAAAGCCGCAGCAAGTGCAACTCCCAGACAACATAAAATACCAGAAATGGCTCTGAATACTGGAGACTCTTGTACGATTAGCAAAACCTGAGACAAAATACCAAACACATTTCAAATTTATCTTTTAACAGTTTGTTTTTGTCCTTTAAGTTACCTTCTAAGTTATCCAAGCCCTTGCATGATAAGAAATATATATACATGGAGAAAGAAACCAGCAGCCTTTACAGAGAAAAACAGTATTGTTTTCTGTGTTTCTATTTATGAACCTTGAAGAATTTCTAGAGGCCAGGAAGTGTCATGTTTTGCTTTGTTAACAAGCAATAATTAAAACAGTAGAATACAAGTTTTGTTATATGGGTCATTTCTGAGGAGATTAACAAGCATTTGAGTGCCTAGGGGATGTGATTTTTTGTTTCCTACTAAATTTCATTATTTTTTTACTTCCTAAGCCTAACATTTATTTCATTCGTTTGTCAATTTTTCAAAGCTTCAGCAATACACGAATTCCTTACTGATGGATTTTTGGAAAATGCATATTATGTCCAGGCTTCAGAAACTCCAAACAAGACTCAAGTAGATTAGTTTTGGCTGGAGGTAAAGGTAGAAGAAAGGGTTGAGACAGGAGACAAAAGGAAGAGCTCTAGGGTGGGAGGGAGAGAAAAAGACAGTCTGCAGTGGGAAAAGATGCAAAACTTTTATAATTGCAGGACTTCTGGGAAAGGTTTTCACAGTTGGTATCTCATGAAAGACGGTCATGGACAGTACTCCCTGCTCTCTGAGAATTAAGGTTCTTGCTAAGACCTGTGCGGGAAATGGTCATAATTCACAGGACTGCTGTCATCTGTCCTCTCTCCAACTATCTCCTTTTATAAATTAGCTTAGTACCCCTCATGTTTAGATTATTATGATTTATTTTCTGTTCCTTGTCTCCCTTTATGTTTTCCTCACTTATTCTGATTTAGCTCTACTGACTCTGGACCTTGTTATCTTGCCATTAGCATTCTCCTGAATGTCTTTTTTAAATACATTTTATATTAGTTTAATTTAGCTGTGTAATCAGTTTATAGGCAAAAACTTTTGTTCTTTTGGAGGTTTTTTTTTTTTGGCCTTTCCCAGAAGTTGAAATTGAATATGATTATGATGCAGGTCTTCTAAACAACCAAATATCTGGTTCTGAGCCAGATAAAGTGCTTTCCAAAATCAGCCAGCAGATCATTTCTCAGCCTATCATTACTTTCACATCTGCTGCTGCTGTTAGAATCTTCTGCATTGAAAATGCTTGCTTGAAATGAGCACTGCACATAAATGGCAGGACATAAAGAAATATAATGAATGTAAACGAACAATAAAACCCACTTTCAAATGCCATCTATAGGCTCAATCCTGCAAGCTGCTTGGAGGTTTCAGAGAATATGAAGGGCAATATTTACCTCTGAAGAAGTGGTCGGTGTCTTAGCAGACCAAGATCTGTAAAACTGTGACCTTTCCTTCAAGAGTAACTCTAAGGAAAAAATCTTCCTTTTACCAGGATAGGGGTCTGACAGAAGACAGAAAAAACATGCAGGCTTATTGTGATCTGAAAATACAGCTCTATCCTGCTAAAATTCGGTAATTCATTGGAAAGGTCAGCCACCTACTGTTGACATTTCAAATGTCCTTTTTAATTTCTAAAAAAACTAAAAAGTGGATTTTTGACTCTTGAACTGATTTATGAACAAAATACAAATCAGTAGACAATGCTATCACTGAAACCAAAGCTCTATAACAAATTTGAATTCTATGAGAAATCCAAAATTTTACCTAATAATGTGCAGGCATTTCTTGTTGCAAAAGTTGAGTGATATCATCATTGTAACATTCCCTGCTAGAAGGAAAGTAGATCACTCTTTTGGACTATTTGTTTCTCTTCTGCAAGACTTACATATCTCTGCTCATCTGCTTCTCTTCTGCAAGACTTACATATCTCTGCTCATCTGCTTCCTATGCTGTATTTTTAAATCAATTTTATTATTTACTGCAATGTCAAACCACAAATACAACTTATTTTTTATGTTTTCTGTCATAGCACTAGCTGGTTCATAAATCAAGGTAATAACAGGAGTATCAATATTTAATTCTGCATTAGTTTTTCTGTCATAAGTAGTCTTTGCTTCTGTCTGTGTTAAGTATTGCCAAAATTTAACTGCTGGGGATAATATACTCCATGTTTGCTCTCTGCTTTAGGCTTACTCTTTGTGAAGCATGCTTTAAGAGAGAAGTTTTACTAATATGCTAAGAAAAAAATCAGAGTATTATTTACCCCCCAAATTCCATTGCTTCTTGGTGTTGACAACTGATTTTTGAATTAGGCCAAATTGCAGTATTTTCTGACATGGAGATCTATCAAGACCACCATCATTTTGTCCAAAAGATTATACCTATCTCTGAAAAATAAGAATTTTAATATCTTTATTTTTATCAATTCAATTATAAGGAAATAATTTTCTAAAATCATTTGCTAAATGGGTTAGAGATGCCAGTTGTGTCCTGTATACAGGAGCTCTGATATTGCTTCAGTTATCATCTCAGTTTTTCAGATGTCAGATTTCTAGAAATAATTTCTTGAAGTGATCTCTAATGCACAACCCCTCTCTCCCTCCCTCCTCTCTCCTCCTTCTCCCTCTTCCCGCACCCCCCCCCAATTTCTAATTAGCTGGATTGAAGTCTAATTAATTCAGGAACAAAGTTTGGGCCTTTTAAAAATAAGACTATGAATATGTCTGCACTGTCAATAACTAAATGTCATTCTTTTCAAGGACAGGAAAATTATTTGAAAGTTCTCAGGATCAGAAGTTCTCTGCCCATATTGTAAGCAATTATTTATATGAGAGTAAAAGATGTGTCAGGCTTTGTTTATTGTCTGGCTTACTTCTCAGTGCAGTGTTGCTACCATACAGTATTAATTCAAATGCTAGGGATCTGTATAGGCTACCTAAAGAGTCTGTCAGGTGGAAGAAGATGAGTGTCAGGAGAACTGTATGTTGAAGCATGGAAATATGTGACACAGGACAAAAAGTGGTTTTTTGTGAAGAGTGCTCTGCCTTGTGCCAAAGGCAAAGTTCCATCCTTGGCTCTCTTCCTCAGCTACCAGGTGACACCAGGCAAGAAGAAATAATCCATGCACAAAGGGAGAAGGTTACAGAAACAATCTTTTGACTAGTATTTTCAAATTTCTGTATTTGAGTTGTATTCTTTGTATTCCTTTAATATACGATAAAGCCTATTTAGATGACTTGAAAAAGTAGCTTTCCATTTTTATTTACAACAGAAGGACTCATTTAGTAGTGATTATACCTTGTTATCAAATTATAAGAAAAACAATGCGATTGAGTGGTCTATATCCTCTATCCCGTCCTTCTTTGTTACTGAAAATTTAGAGGTTCATTTAAAAGTAAAGCCAGCAGGAGTCAGACTGAGTTTGTGGGCTTTAAATTACAGTGAGCAAGTGTAAAAAGAACAAAACAGAAATAAGTTTTGGAAAATAAATAAAGTCCAGAGGCAGTGATGGTATCTCTAATTGGCAGTACTGGTGATGGCATTTATTTTTAGGGAGGGACACATGTGGCTTGTATCCTTATTCATCATAAAAAAAGAGAAGGAATCTAGGATTTTATTCATGACTTATTGTTGCTCAAAATTATTTATGGAGACTATCCATTTGATGACTGGTGGAATATCAATAGTAGGAAAAGGTATCGGCATGTATCTGCTAGGGAATACTCTCCTCTTAGACATCTTTGTAAAGAACTGTGTGTGAAAAATATGCGCAAGAAACAGAAGAACACACTCAAAAGATCCCAACAGTAAAAGGTTAGACTACCATTTCAAATGACTACACTATACTTTGTCCTTCAGGCCTAAGAATTGCCAGAGATTTCCAATGCAAATTTGGCTTTCAAAAGTAGGCACATTTGTTTCCCACTGAAAATACAGAATCATTCTATGATTCCTAAAAAGACAGTTTCACTGTCTTTATGCACAAGATGGCTGAACTCAGGCTGCTCAAAGCATCTTAATTCTGGGATTCCCTGCCTTCTCTATGCCAAATTTAAAAACCTTAGAAGTCCCAGTATGTTGTTGTACATTAGTTCATATACAGAAAACAAACAAACTTTCCTTCCTGCATTCATCAGTTCAGGCTGTTAGGTAGACTGACCTCTGAATAGATTATCTATCAGGTAGCCAAGAGGGAATTTAGCTAATAGTTTTTGCACTTTAGGATAACAGACTCACAGATTTTATGGATTTCTGCAGGAACATATGTACTGTTGATTCTAGATAGTGTTTCTTGCTCTTTCCCCTGACTCTTATCTAATTTTTTGCTACCCTAACCTCTAACTCCCTCTGTTCTTCACCCTTTCTGTACTATTGCATTTACATTTCTAGGTAGAGTACTGTATGCACATCTGGTTCCCTAGTGCCTACATCACAACATGGACAGCTCTGAGATAAAAAACCCAGTGTAACAGGTCAACATCTAGTTATTGTCAATACTTATTTATCAGATGGACTTAAATGTAAACTATACCTGGAAAGTTTTTCTTTGTAACTTCACAGCTAGACAGTAGGTACTACAGCTGAAATACCATAAAACTGTCTTTTAGTATTAGTTGTTTTTAATAGTCACACTTATGTTATGAACTCTGTATTGCTAAATATTGCCCAGCTGTATAATGAAACAGATTTGCCCCAGAAATTTTGTTGGCTATGATATGTCTTACTCAGTTTTTCAGACCTTAGATTTTTGAAGTTAAATAAAGACAACATTCCAAGTCTCGGATATCTTTATAAGGTATTCAGTGGTTTTTGACTTTGAACCTCACAGTTTTGTGAAGAGATGACAAGTAACATTGTGTTACCTTCCCATGTTGAGGTATGAATTTTATTCATCTTTTTAATACCTTGCTTCCTGCTAAAGCCATGCCAACACCATATTCTTGCCTGGCTCATTACCAGCACACATAGACTTTAATATCTAAAACCAAAAATCAGAAGTGATTCTGATCCTATACAAGGCATCACAAGAGGGAGTAAACCACCATACCACACAGGCTTGACACTGTTTACCTGTAGTCTTTGCTGTTTTCTTGTCACATATTTTTCAAATGAAACTATATTTTTTCACGTTTGTATTTACAGCCTCAATTCACACTTACAGTATTTTCTGTTCCTGCTGCCATCTTTTTATATAATTCCATGGATAACAATGTGATGCTAATTTTTTTCTGAATAGGAAATGCTTTACAGACTGAAGTGAGATGCACAGATTGATGTGCACTTCAAACTGATTCAAAACAGATTCCAATACCCAGAAGATTTACACTGACTAAAGTTCTTTGTTCTTCCCCAACTAATGATGCCATCTAAACTAATAGGAGTCTTTTCAGAAGAAACAACCAAAGCAAACTGTAATATTACCCCATTTTTAAGAAAGGAAAAAAGGAAGACCTGGGTCTCACCTTTATGCCTCGTAAGATCATTAATCAGATGATCCTGGAAACTGTGCTGCAGCACATGGGAAACAGTGAGGTAATTTGTGACAGGAAGCATGACTTCACTAAGGTGAAACTATGACTGACAAATCTGGTGGCCTTCTGTGAAAGGCTTAGAGCATTGGTGTATGAGGAAAGAGCAACTGACAAAAACTATCTAGACTCGTGCAAAGCATTTGGTGCTGTCCCACACAACATCCTTGTCTCTAAAATGGGAGAGACACAGGGTAGATGGGCAGACCAGTCAGTGGATAAGGAATTGGCTGGATGGTCAGACTCAAAAAGTTGTGTTCAATGGCTCAATGTCCAAGTGGATACCAGTGATAAGTGGTGTCCTCAGGGGTCCATATTGGGACCAGTATTTTTTAATATCTTTGCTGGGAACATTAGACAGCATGATTGAGTGCACTCTCAGCAAGTTTGTGGATGACATCAAGCTGTGTGGTGTGTTTGACAGCTGCAGGGAAGAGATGTTTGACAGGCAGAGGGATCTTGTAAGGCTTGAGAGATTGGCCTGTGAGAACTTCATGAAATTCAACAAGGCCAAACACAAGTTCCTGCACCTGGATCAGGGCAATCCCAAACATGGATACAGGTTGTGCAGTAGGTGGATTGAGAGCAGCATCATGAAGAACACTTGAGGGTAATTGGTAGATGAAAAGCTCAACATGAGCCTCAATGTGCACTTGCAGCTCAGAAAGATGACTGCATCCTGGGCTGCATCAAAGGCAGCATGGCCAGCAGGGCAAGCGAGGGGATTGTTGTCCCCCTCCTCTTTGCTCTTGATAGACCCCACTGGAGTGCTGTATCCAGCTCTGAGATCTCCAACAAAAAAGGACCCAGACCTGCTGAATAGAGTCCAGGGGAGAGCCACGACGATGATCACGTCGTCAGATGGAGCACTTCTATGGAGACAGGCTGAGAAAGTTGGGGTTGGTCAGCATGGAGAAAGTAAGGCTTCAAGGGACCTTCTAGCAGCCTTCAAGTACCTAAAGGGCCCTACAAGAAAGCTGCAGAAGGATTTTTGGCAAGGGTGTGGAGTGACACGGCAAGTACTGATAGCTTTAAACTGAAAGATGCCAGTTTAGATTAGATGTTATGAAGAGGTTCTTTACTGTGAGGGTGATGAGGCACTGGCAAAGTCTGCCTAGGGAAGTTGGGGATTTCCCATCCCTGGGAATCTTCAAGGATGGGGCTTTTAGCAACCTGGGCTAGTGGAAAGTGTCCCTATCCACAGCAGAGGGGCTGGAACAAGATGATCTTTAAGCTTCCTCCTAACACAAACATCCTATGATTGCATGATTCATTGTTTAGCTAGTTTGTTAACAAATAGATACCTCCTACAGATTTGAAATTCAATTTGGAAAAATAGTCATGTGTGTTACACTTCCTAGCAATTGATAGCCTGTTTGAGCTACTTGAATAATAAATAACAAAACACTTTAAAAATATAAACATTGAAAAGTATGTGTCATCTTTGATTTTGCTTGAGTGTTCTTTCTTTCTCCTGTTAACAAGCAGATGGTTATCCTGACAGTATAGCAGCATGTTCTGTATAGTTTTTCCAGCTGGAAGTACACCAGTGTATTTCACCTAGGGTTACATCCAGTATCCCTGTGCTGATGTGCATACATATTGAATCTAAGTTGTTAAGTTTAGCTTAGTTTGACCTAATTTAATTTAGTGTTCCCAGAATCACAGAATTATTTAGTTTGGAAAAGACCTCTAAGATCATTGAGTCGACCCTTAGACTGAGCACTACCACATCAACAGCACCCAGTCATTTCTTGAACACTTGCAGGGTGGATGACTCCGCCACCTCCCTGAACAGCTTGTTCCAGTGCTGGACAACCCTTTCCATGAAGCAATTCATGAACTCTCATCCAGTCACTAGTAGCCTGGGAGAAGAGACTTCACCCCCACCTGGCTACAACCTCCCTTCAGGTACCTGTAGAGAGCGATAATGTCACCCTTCAGCCTCCTCTTCTCCAGGCTAAACAACTCAGGCTCCCTCAGCTTGTCCTCAGAGAACTAACTCTCCATACCCTTCCCCAGCTCTGCTGCCCTTCTCTGAACACGCTCCAGCACCTCACTGTCTGTCCTGCTGTGAGGGACCTAGAACTGAACACAGGATTCAATGTGTTGCCTCACCAGGGCCGAGTACAGGGGGACAATCACTGCCCTGGTCCTGCTGGTCACACTATTGCTGATAAAGTCCAGGATGTCATTGGCCTTCTTGGCCACCTGGGCACTCTGCTGGATCATGTTCAGGCACTGTCAACCAGCACCCCCAGGTCCTTTTCTGCTGGGCAGTTTTCCAGCCACTCTGCCCTCAGCCTGCAGCACTGCCTGGGGTTCTTGTAATCTAAGTGAAGGACCTGCCACCTCGCGTTGTTGAACCTCATACCTTTGGCCTCATCCCATTGATCCAGCCTGTCCAGATGCATCTACTGAGCCTTCCTACCCTCCAGCAGATAATACTCACATCCAAATTGGTGTCATCTGCAATCTGACTGAGGGTGCACTCGATCCCCTCATCCAGATCATCAGTAAAGATATTAAACAAGAGTGAGTCCAAAACACAGCCCTGGGGAACCCCACTGGTGACTGGCTGCCAGCTGGATGCAGCACCATTCCCCACCACTGTCTGGGCCCAGCCATCCAGCCAGCTTTTAACACAGTGAAGGGTGCATCTGTCCAAGCTGTGGGCTGCCAGCTTCTCCATGAGAATGCCATGGGAGACTGTATCAAAGGCTTTGCTGAAGTCCAGATATTGTTATATTTACTTGAATTTCATTTTGGTTTGGTATGATTTGGTTTGCTTTAATCTGGGGCTTGATTTCATTAAAACAGGAGCAAATGTATAGGCAATATCAGATTAATAACCGTCTTGAAAGATATTAGGATTAAGCAGACAATAGGAAAAAGGACTGATTAGAAAAGGGAAAAGGAAATTAAGTCTGTGTTTGAGAGCTCAGTAATGAATAAAGTAAGAACTGCCAAAAGTCGGGTTAGCAGAGGAATTGAAATGAAAAGCACAATTTCTCCAAATGTATGCATAAAATAAAAGGAAAGAAATAGCGAGAGTGCTATATAGTGGGGCTTAGGCAAAAATTAAAGAAAATCCTTGTTTGCCTTAATTTTCAGTAAAGGTAATAATGGAGAGCATGGAATCAAACTTAAATGGCCCATAAGGCAGAGAGAACAAAGGCAAAATGGAGACATAAGACAAAAGCAAAAATAGACAAATAATTTCAAGGTGGATGGGTCATACGAAAAATAACTCTGGAAAAGGTTTGTCCTGTCTGGAGAATAAATGGCTTCAGGGAAACCTAAAATCAGCTTCCTTGTACTTATGTGAGGTTACTGAGAAGACAGATATGGGCTCTTTATGGAAGTGTACAGCCAGAGGAGAAGGGTAGGCCCAAGTAACCTGGTCTGACCTTATAGTTGACCCTGCTCTGAGCAGAGGGTGGGACTAGAGACCTCCTAGGAGTCCCTTCCAGTCTGAAGGAATCTGTGAAATAGTCAACAGGGAAAATATTGCCCCAAAATAAAATAAGTCCTGGGAGAAGAACACAATCACTGTCTCTACTTATATCATGAGACAGGAGTGAACAGAAAGAGGAAATGTAAAGAGAATTACTGGCCCAAGAGCAAATAAATATGCATGTATTGACCTTGAGTAAACTCAGTCTGGAATGAAAAGGTTTTTACCTGTTAGGGTCATGAAGATTTTGGAACCACCTTCCAAATGACAGTAGTGAGGCCCAACACTAAACTAGTTTAGTCTTGGAACTTGATTCTTATATGGAAAGAATTATAGTATGTGTCTTTCTGCCTACAGCATGTCGTCCCAGTTCTGTGGCTAGGTAGATCTTCACGAGACACATTTTCTTCCTAAGAAATTTCCTTTGTTGCAAACTACTCTCAAATACCCAGGGGTCACTACAGTTTACTTTTTAAAACTTGACACAACAGAGTTGTAACAGCCTCTCTCTGTAGTCAATCAATCGAAGATATTATTAGGAGGTAAGCAGAAGAAACCCATGCATTTATCAAACAGAAAAAGAAGTCTTGTTTCTGCCAGTCATCCTGTTTTGTCTCATCATGATCAACTGAGAAGGTCTTTGAGATATATGCTGCAGGGGTGACTGCTCTGTTGTAGTTAGTGTTCAAGGATTCATTCCTATTTGATTCATATTAAACATGTTTCTTTTAATGTCCTTCCTTTTTAATTGAAATTGAGTATGATAATTTTGAGAGTTCTTTAATGGACTACTGTTGTGTTTTCTTTGTACTGATTATTCTGCTTTCTAGGCTCTCAAATTCAGTTCTGCAAAAAAAAGTTGTATGTAAACACTTGTAAAGAATAAAGTTCTAGATTGTTTAAAGCAAGACTTTCAAACCTTGAGATAAATGCTGTCAAAATATAAGGGGGAAGACAGATCGAGAGCAAATCTGAGTTTTTCTATAGAGTTATTCTTTTCGTATTTCAGTGGTGTACTTACATGTGGAGCAATTTTTTTAAAGAACAAACCTAAACCATCTGGTAGCATATATAATACTTGGTTAGTGCTTCATATCTATATCCTGGATACACAGAAAAGATTTGATTTACACAATGTCTTTCTGAGGCAAAAGAGATACATAATGCATAATTTATCATAGTACGTCTTGGCATAGGATGGCAGTCTTGATTCTGATGTTAGAACCATTTTCTTTTTCAGAAGATTGTGACTCTGTAGGAGCATGATTACAGTTAAGTGCACTGATGAGTGTCAGATATAATGAGAGGTTGTATCTCTGTCTTTGTTCTGAGCATGTTGTTTTAGAGCAGCCACAAGCTGCAGGCCCTCATGCCAGTAATGAATCATGGGTGACTTACATTACCAGTGTGCCTGGAGAAACAATGAAATTTGAGAGGAATTTGTTCACATGCTTTGGACAATCCTTAAAAAAAAAAAAAAAAAAAAAGCTTTAATTGAGGTAAAAATATCATAGCTTTAAAGATTTTAGAAAATCATGGCAAGTGTCAGCCATATTACTTTATAGATGGGGTATGCACCGGCTTCATGCCACTCACTAACCTTTACTTTCCCTTTACTCTGAAGAACATACATGGGACTTGGAATGGTTGCAGAGGTGCACTTTAGGATCACTGTGTTTTGCAACTGAACTGCCTCTTGGCTGGCAGATCAGTAGAGGGAATGATTCCCACCAGTGTGCTTTTGGGTTGATCCTGAAACTAACTTCAGTGACTGTTGTCATAACACTGAAGCAGTTCTCCCATCTGTTCAAAAAGTGTGATGCCCTTCACTGCGGAGAGAAGATAATGCTTTCCCCACACACGCATTTCTAGGACTACATATTTTCTCAGTGAATCTCACTGGGGCTCCTCTCCTGATTCCTCTCTTCTTTAGATTCTTTTTCATAATATCTGTTTACCCCAGTGATAGAAACATCTTCTGTAACAAATGTTCTGTTTATGCATTCCCTTGTATTATTAATAGAGTTGTTTCATAAATCCAACCTCTGAGAAACACAGTAGTCTAGCAGATTAACATCCAGACTCAATATATAGCAATGCCCTTCAATATCTTTTGTCATCAGCTGCAATGACATGGTTTTTGTTACTTCCTAATTGTCCGTAACATTTCCTTGTATTTTTTCTCATTAAAGTTAGCTTTAAAAAGCAGGACAATAGCTGAGATAGTTCAGAATCATCAGTAATATAACGTTCTTCTGGAAAGGTTGCACAATGACAACCCTGTAAATCCTTTATTTAAATTAAGAGAAATATGACACAAGAATCAGTGAAGATGTTCTTCTCCCAGCCCTATTCCCACCCCCCAGATATGAACATCCATAAGGGGCAATTCTCCAAGCCTATTTATCTCTTATGAAATTGCTTACAAGACTGCAAATTAACTTGCTAATAATAATGAGACAGACAGCTTGTACATGAATTCATAAATACCTTTCCCACTTACTAATAAAAACCTTTGAAGCCATCAAAGTTAGGTAAGACAAATAACCTTGTGCTTCTAACGCTACCATTTTTTTAAAAATTAGCTGTCTCCCTTCTAATGTTATACTTCAATATTATTATGTATCCTCCCTATTTTCCATTTTTATTTGTAGCAATCCTTGGGATTTTTTTTTATTTTATTTCTACAGCATTTAGAAAAATGAGTCTCAGAATGTTGGCTGGGATTTCTCATCTAGTAGAAGAGATTTCACAGCATGCAATATGTAATTACTTTTCTAAAATGCATCAAAGAAAAAAACCTCTTACATTATATGGCAAATATGAAAGAATATTCCCAAAAGAGACCATCTTTTTCATCCTCTTTCCTCAACTGTTCTTGACAGTTATTTCAAATCCTGGTAAATACCTCCAATGATGGAAATCTCACAGTCTCAATTTAATTTAGTGCTTAACTGTCTTTACAGTTAAAAGTTTTATTAATGTATAATCAAACTTAAGGCTTCAATTTAAGCTTCTTACTCCATGTTCAATCCCCACTGGACATTGAGAAGTTACTCTTTCCTTATGTGCAACATCTATGTAAATGTACAAGACCGTGAATCCTGCTCTTACTGTAAGCCGTTCAAAGTGCCCTTTCTCTTCATACCTTGCTTTGTCTGTAATCTGTCTCTTTCTCATCAAATGTTTATACAGTTTGGATAATGAAGGCATGGTGTCCTAAATTCCCCATATATGGCGTTTCTATATTTGATAATTTAATCAACATTTTAATTCTAAATTCTTAATTTTTATTTTGAATATCTAAATCTTGCATTTGTAAATAATGTTTAGTAAAGCTTAAACGTCATTGCTTCTTGCACTTTTCAAATTATGATTACTCTGAATGAGATGAAGTTGTCTGGAGAGGAAATTCTAGTTGTATAATTGTGGAAGTCAAACACCCTGAAGTTATTTGGATTAACAAATGGATCTATTAACCATACTTGTGTAAACTCCATCCCACTGGTAGATTTATCTTTGTTTAATGTGACCAGAATCTTGAATAGAATTTTACAATTTTTTTTTACTTCAATGAAACAATTTTGATACTTCAATTAATGTTAAGTTAGCCACTATAATAAGTGGGTATTTGTCAATAAACCTAAACTCAGTGCAGTGCACTATTAAATATTAATCTCTGTAAAACAGCTGCCTAATGCTGGTAGACATCCATGCCACTTACATTAACTGTCCTTGTCCCTCGTCCAGGACAACACCAGCTGGGCACTAAATTAACTTAAAAATGTATACTTGTTTAATGGAGCATTAATACATCTGTTTGCAACCCACAAAATCTATAAATTTTAAATGTTTTTTTTCTTACGTGTACCTGAGGTACATGTAATTAAGTAGATCAGTCTGACTCTTTAGGTATGCAGAAAAGCAGGTGCAGTTATTGTACCTACTCAAAGTTTAGGAAATCTATATTAAATCAGAATTTACCAAGTTTAATGCCTCACAGGTCTGTGGATGTTACCTGGTGCTCATGAAAGCACGTGTGGATACCGAGTCCACTTTTAGGGTCCCAACACTGACAGTGATAGACTGGAGTGAATTCATCTGGCTGGGTCTAGAGCACGTGTCCCATGAGGAGATGCTGAGGGACCAGGGCTTGTTCAGTCTGGAGGGGTGGTGAGAAGATGGAGCTGGGCTCTTCACAGCACATAAGGTGAAATAAGAGAAGATGAGATTGGCTATAAGAGGTATGGAAATCACCCTGAGGACTGTCCAGCAGTGGAGCACCTTTCCCAAAAATATAATTCAGTCTCTGTCCTTGGAATTTTTCAAGACAAAGCTGGATAAATACCTGAGCAGCTTGATCTGATCCCATGTCTGACCCTGCTCTGACATCCCTTCCAGCCTGAATCATTCTGTGAATACAAACTATAAACAATTTAGTCACTATATATTTTTAACTTACCGGAAAATATTACAGAAATACAGTTGCTCAGTGACATCTGTGTTTGTTCTCTGCATTTACTTCAGGTTAAGTTTAAATATTCCTTATTATTGGATTTTTTTTTTGATGTTGCAATTAATTTTCCAGTCTTCTTTAGAGATTAGTCAGATTCATGGACAGGTTAAGGAATTTACTGCAGCATTTCAGTACATTTGCCTGAGATGGTGGAAGATAAATTGTTAAAACCACCATAACCCATTGTATTTTCTCTATACCTCAGTAACAGATTCCTTGTATGATTCTGAAAAACTCCGTTCAATGGGTATTTTAACAACTGGGTATCATTCATTTCTGAATGCTTAAACTGATGATTTGCAGAAGCACTGACACATAGACCCTGAAATTAATCAAAGTTGTTTTAAACCTTTGCGTTTGAGAAGTGTTCTATAAAAGCATACATTTAATGATACTTACTAGATACTTCTGGCAGTCTTGTCTTTATTTTCACAGTTGTAAAATGAAATCCTATGTCCATAACACATTGCAGAAATGTTGATATCAGTATTTCATCATCTGATAAAACTCTGAAGAAATAAAAAGACATGTGGAGCAAGCCTTCATTGGATTCACTGGGTGAGACAGGGCCTTTGTGGAAAAAAACTCTATGTCATAATGTCAGTGTGTGCACAGTGGATAATACTAAATCAAACTTTCAGGTCTTACTTCTTATTTCTTATTTTTGCAGTCTTAATATGAAGTAATTTGGGATTATTTTTTACTGTTAAAAATTATATAGGCTGTATTACACAGTTTGATTAAAAATCCATTATATGATCAAAACATGGAAAAACCTAACATAAATTTAAGAAACTCATATCTGGATTGGACAAGAAAAACTTCCTCCATTGTCACAGCATTGAAAGAAAACTTCCTAATAACCACATTCAAAACCTCTTTTTCCTTTGCTTTCTATTTTGGTTTGTTTTACACAAGAGGAGATTCAGGTGCTCACACCTCATTGATATCCACATCACTTTTTTGCAGGAGAATTCACTGCTTTATCTTTCACTTCAATACACATCTCATATATTTCTCCATCAGAATACACAAATCTCTCTTAAGGAAACCAGCATAGCAAAGAAAAGCCCACAAACAACAGAAGCCATCACTAGCCACACACCACAGGTCATTATTACTGTTGCTTTGCTATCATCTTGTTTTTCTCTGTCTTGTCTCTCCTCCTGGGTGGAGAGAACACATCTGGCTATAAAAACAAAAGTTTTTCTTTACTGAGGAAAACATTTCTATATTAGAAATTCTTGTTTTGTTCCCCCAGTTATCAACCAAGAACCATCTGTCCAACAGCGGTGAAAGGCATGCTTGAAACAGTATCCTTGAGGGTACATAATTTGCAGAATGTTTTTCCTAGAAATATCAGTTTAAAGAAGTGATACATCAAATCTGCATACGTATAATCTGCTAACCCACCATTCTCTCATATTGAACACAAAACTTTTAAAATAATTAGTGTAATTGAGCTATTCCCTCTTGCTTCATACTTTTGGTCAACTTGGTTTCAGGACTAGAAATGAAGGCTTTGGAATTTTGCAGCAAAATAACCAAACATTTTTGTATATTGTTTATATAAGTGAACAGAAGTCAAACCCAGGGTCTCTTGGCCTAGATACTCATATTAGTAAATGTGTATTGAGATTGTGCTACTAGATAAATGTAGTCAATTTGTCAAAGGAGTTCTGTCACCTAATATAGCAGTCAAAACTTGTTTTCTATCAGAAACTTGCTTTCTCTGCATTTACAAAATCTGTCTCTAGCTTTAAACCAACCAGTAAAATTATGCACTTAGTCTATTTACATTATGTCACCTTGAGTCTTTTATCCCTGACAATTTAATGCAGTCTGCTTTTCAGTTTCTTGTGGAAAGGAATGCCATAAAAATACGTATAACTCTGTGATAGGTTTCACTGTAATGTTTATCCAATAGTAATATTCCTTCCTAAGTGCAATGCCAGTTTAACCTCCTTCTGTTACTGAATTCACCAATTACCTAGGAAGCAAATCAGGGCTAACATAAGGTTTTAGCACTAATCTTATTAATTTGAGTTTATGTAGATATAAGTCAGGGGCCTGACCCTACACCACTATTGAGAATAAGTCACAGAAGTCAGACAATTTGCAACTCATTAGTGTGCCTAGGCTGTGAAATTATCCCTTCTCAGTAGTTTTTTGGGAACAGCCACTCCCAGGGAGGGTGAGTAGGGATGGAATTCCTGGCCTTGTTCCTTCCTGTGCTGAACTGCAGTAAAGGCTGATGCATGATGTGTAAACATTCATGTGGCCAACACCAGGTGAAAGAAAAACAAAAAGCAGAGGAAAAAACCCCATGACATGATATGGCAGTCCCTGAGGAGGGCACGGTCTTTCTTTAAGGCACATGCTCCTCTGAGGTTGCTTTTCAGACGAGTCAAGAGAGGATGCCGGTTGATAAACTGACATTCTTCAGTTTTCATAACACCTTTCTAATCCTGTGCCAATAAAAGCTATTCCATAGTTGGCAGCATGCAGCTGAAAATAGTTTGTCACAAAGCTAGAGGAAGGGAAAGAAACAAACCAAATTAAAATATATTCTTGCACTGGTCTTGTAACAGTTTTTTTTAAATAGGTAAATTTTAAAAATATATTTCAAAATGTTTAACAGTGTAGGAGAGTGTACAGTAAGAAAAAAAAAGGACAGGGAACTTTGTGATACATTTATGTGCCCTTCAGGACTTCTCAGTTGCCTGAAATAACATCACTGAGATAATTCTAATGCTTTCCCATACAATTGAGGTCTAATTACTGACATTCATTCTTTGTTTCTAAGACTTGTTACAAACTGGCAAAAAACTTTTTCTGCCAGTACCATTCTATCTTTATTCTTCTTCATCATCTCACTCTCATTAATTAAAGCTCTTTTATAATGAAATATTATTTCTTAAGAATAGAGTATTCCATAATATCAGAAAAAATATTTATATTGTATTATTTCTTAGGGTTTCTATTTTCTTTGAAATGTTGCTTGGGTTTATAGTATACATATTTATTATACCTACAATACCTATACTTTCTCATATATATTTAAACTCATTTCTACTTAGCTAATTATTGTTAAAAATTATAACTTTATATGAGTATTATAATCTGTGTTGAAACCTTTTTAATCACACTGAAGACAAACTACTATTGTGCTCAGTCAGGTTAATACTATGCATAGAAAGTTCACAGTCTGTTCTTAGAGAAATAGTCATCAATTTTATTTACTCATGTTGTACATGAATATATTTGTATATTTATCAAGAGGAAAATCAGAGATCACTGTGATAGGAATGCCTAGAAGACTGATGCCATGGGCTAATTTTAAATCTTGAAAATTAAAGTTTCTAACTTCTTTCATTAACAGCAGACTTGCTAGAGGTTAATTCATACTGAATAGAACAGAATATAATAGAATAGAATAGAATAGAAAACATTATTTCAGTTGGATGGGTACTACAGCAATCATCTAGTCTAACTGTCTGACCACCTCATGACTGAACAAAAGATGAAGTGTTATTAATGGCACTGTCCAAATATCTCTTAAGCACTGACAATCATGGGGCATCAACCACCTCTCCAGGAAACCTGTTCCAATGTTTGACCACCCTCTTGGTAAAGAAGTGTTCCCCAATGTCCCCCTGGCCTGCTGCAGGTTTCCACACATCCTGTAAGTGGATAGAAGAGATCAGCACGTCTCCCTCCTCTTCCCCTCCTCAGGAAGCTGCACCAAGCAATGAGGTCATCCCTCAGTCTTTTTCTTCAAACTAGACAAGCCTAAAGTCCCAAACTGCTCCTCATAGGACATTCCTTCCAGCCCTTTCATCAGCGTTGTTGCCCTTTTGCAAGCACATTCAAGGGCTTTCACATCCTTCTTAAACAGTGAGGCCTGGAACCTCACACAGTACTAAAAGTGGGGCCACAACAGCACTGAATACAGTGGAATAATCTCCTCTTTTGACTGGTTTGTGCTGCTTTGTTTGATGAACCCCAGGATGTGGTTTGCCCTCTGGGCTGGCAGGGCGCACGCTGCTCACTCACACTGAGCTGCTGCCCACCAGCACCTCCAGATCCCTTCCTGCAGGGCTGCTCACGCTGTTCTTCCCATTTATAATTGTGTCCAGCATTTCTCTGTTCTAGGTTCATAGTTCAGCATTCAAACTTGTCAAATTTCATCCTGTTAATCATAGCTCAAAACTCCAATCTATCTAGTTCCCTCTGCAAATCCTGCTGTCCCTCAAGACAGTTAACAGCACCTCCCAGTCTGGGATCATCAGCAGACTTGTTAATGGTGCATTCAACTCCTGCATCTAGATCGTTGTTAAACATATTGAAGAGGACTGACCTCAGAATTACACCGGAGGAACACTATTAGTGACCTGTCACCATCCTTCAGTCAGTTCTCTCAATGCACTGTGAATTTGCACATCCTACAGCTGGACAACTTGTCCAGAAGAACGCTATGGGGGACAGTATCAAAATCCTTATTAAAATTCGGGAAAACTGCATCCACCACTTTCCCTTCATCCACTAGGGGAGTGACCTTATCCTAGAAGGATATCAAATCAGTGAAACAAGGTCTTTCCCATTTTTAACCCATGTTGACTCTGCCCAGTGACTGCATTATTCTTTAAATGCTTTTCATTAGTACTCAGTATGATCTCTGTAATTTTTCCAGAGGTTGAGGTTAGACCTAACAGGTTGGTAGTTCCCTGGATCTTCCCTCATGCCGTTTTTGTAGATTGGAATGAGTATTGGCCAGTGTCCCAAGACCTTTGGTAGATGATCAAGAGAGGTGCTCCCACTACATCCTTCAGTAATCCAGGATGAATCCTCATGGATTTGTGAATATTCAGATGACACATCTGGTCCCTTACAATTTCAATATCTACAATTGTGTCCAGTGACAAGTGGTGTTCCTCAG